>JAWWMO010000174.1:52174099-52185273 GCA_035047845.1 Dendrocincla fuliginosa | reverse complement strand
TTTCTTTCTTTCTTTCTTTCTTTCTTTCTTTCTTTCTTTCTTTCTTTCTTTCTTTCTTTCTTTCTTTCTTTATTTATTTATTTATTTATTTTAGTGCCAGAATTACTACCTAATGTCAGGTTTGGGGAACAAACTGACCACTTCCACAAAAAATATTTGTGGCACAAAATTTTCAGATGAATTTGACTTGGAAATTGTGGTAAAAAAATATCAAAGAAACAGTATGTGCTGAACATAATGGCAAAATTTTTCACGTAATCTCATTTTTTTACCAGAATTAATCAAGTGATTCATTTGACTTCAGAAATTGCATTTAAAAAATGCAACACCCAAATATTCCTCTATATCTTGGGAAGAACCTGTAAGAAATGCATAATCTACTAAAAGAGTTTGCGAGCAGTGAAATCCTCCAAATGCATTAGGCTCATTTATGTGTGACTCCTATTCAGATGGAGGTGATGAAAATACTAGAATTTTATACCTAAAAAGTCTAAAAGGGATCATTCTAACTCCACCAAATACAAATAAAATACTACTGGTGTCTAATCCACACAGAGAAGCACGGTGCCAGATCATTAGCATTTCATTTAGTCAAAGTACTGCCTAAATCTTCAGACCCTCTGGAAATATCCATCTGTTCTCATTAATCAGGGCATCTGTTTTGGCAACTAGTTATTAACAAGAATTCTGTAGTATGGATGGAAAATCCAAAAGCCATTTCTTTATGAACATGATATGAGGTACCTTTTTCATCTTTAGTGGATTTTTTTTTTAAAAAAATCCTTTCTCTTCTTTCTTATCCCCCTGCCCTGTCAAATCCACACCTGCAGGTGCTTTACTGAATCGGTGCCTAATCTGTCTTCATCATAGTGAAAGCACACAGATTCCATCTGGGTGATGAGAAGATGGATGTTTAAGCATTCTTCATCAGACACATCAGCCTTGAATAATTGATCTCTGCCTTCATCATCTGTGAGTGCACGCACACTTTTGTTGGCATGGAGCTGAAATGGAATCTCTGTAGCCATCCTGAGAGCAAGAGTTTGTAATATTTCTAAAGCATTCCTTAAAGATCAGTGGCTATAATGCCACAGAATATTGTTTTATTTTGCATTTTTTTTTGAGATGAACTGTCTGACACACTAAAACAGCAACAGCCTTTCTTTTGAGGGGTGTCTTATTGAGAATGTCTTGAGATGAACTGGATAAAAATTTGAAGAATCAAGCAGTTAATTGTGTGATCTGTACATTACGGCATACGTGAACAAGCTTCCACCCACCTGTCATCAAGTTCTGTGAGTGGAAGAAATCTTTATGCTGGCAGAAAAACTCCTACTTTAATTTTATTAAATTAAAATTGATCATTATCACAGATATGTGGAAACAAAAGTAATTGCACTCCCTTTCCACCTTCCCAGCAATAAAATCAAGTGAAAAAAAAAAAAAATCTGTGAAATCTAGTCTCTATCTGCTTTCATATGATATCTAAACTACTCATGGAGAAAAAAGAGCTGATGCATTAAATTGAATTATGAAACTGTTTCCCCCATCTCCAATTATTTTTGTTTGATTTGTTACCCCAGTGCATATAGGATATTAATAGCAGAAGAATCCACTTCAATATGAGGTAAAGCCCAGTTCAGCGACCTGCATACGTGATGGGGAATAGGGAACTTGAGCTCTAATTCTGGTGCTGAAACTAATAACGTTATTGGCCCCAGGCATTGTGTTCTGGCCTCAGATCAACACTCTATCCCTCTTCAGCAAAGCATTTAAGTACAAGGATAAGTACATAAGACACTCTGGGATTTAAGCAACTGGTTAACTGCTCTGCTGCATTGCAAGGTATTTGTTGTTTCTCATTGAACCTTTGCGTAATAAGGAGACAGAGAAGGAAATAGATCTTTGAAATGCTAGCTGAAGCCTGGGTTAGTTTTTGTACTAGGCATAAGAGTATTTGATATAGCAAAAATAAGCATAGGATATTGGACACAGATGTAGTTATTTAAAATAAAAGAGAAAGAGATGATCCCTGAAAATGAGAGCTCTAAAATCTGTCATTTGTCTTATCCTTGCTGCGCCAGAGATTGCAATTATGATAATGACTACCAAAGAATTTGTTTTATTCATGCTTACCTGCTATTAATGAAAGTGCTACACCATGAAGTTTCTGATGTAGAGAAATACACTATGTCCTGTAATAACTTTAAGAGCTTTCATGTGACCCTTTAGAAGGACAAAAACTTATTAAAAAGCAAGCTTGTCTTTGTCTAACAGTCAACATAAGTAGCTTGATCTTAAAACAGATGAGCAGTAACAGCAGTGGAAGCTGTCATTACTCCGCACTGTACCAACTCAGATCCTATATTTGTCTTTGCTTCTCTTTCTATAGAGATGATAATACCTATTCACCTATCTGGAATGACTGACATCAAAACCAACACTCTGAGACCGAACAGTGAGATTCCAGGGTACGTTAAAAGCCTGCCAGTTCAGTATATATTAAAAAAAAATAGATGAACTGTTTGATTTTTTTTTTATTTTTTAAAAATAAATCTCTAATTGCTAATACTTTACATTTTAATTGGAGCCATCACGGTAGGAACTGAAATAGGTTCTGAATATACTGATCCGAGGCAAAAGAATCACAGCAACATAATTTTTTTAAAAAAGAAGAGACTTCTATGAAAAATAACTCTGCCCAGGAAGACATTACAGAATTCTAATTGTGAAAATAAGCAGGTGTTTAAGATACCATAAAAATGGACAACGTCTGGATAATTCATACTCAATTTACAGGCTAAATATAACCTAGTCTCTCATTTTCCACATGAATTGGATTATGTCCACAATATCAGTCAGAAATTCAAAGGCTGGCAGAAAGACCACTCCAAAGTAAAGAAAATTAAGCAATCCTTCACTGTTTGACTGCAGAGGGTGCATGGGTAGTTCCTAGGAGTAGCACTTTTCCTCACTAATAGTATATAGTAAGACATGAAAAATATATTTTCCAGGTGATTCACAGAGACAAATTTGGAGACGAGGAGTGATTAGACATTGTGGGGGGTGATACAGGGAGTTTAGCCTTGACAAAGTCGTTGTTTGTGGCCTTTTTTTGTCCTTTACTTTCTCACATACAGGTGATGTTATGTCTTTTCCCTGGATGGGGGCCTTTTCCCCAGTAGCACAGATTAAGAAAAGAGCATGTTATGAAGAGGTTTTGGATTCTAATGAACAGAAACTCTGTGAAAATGCCACTTGATTACTTTGGAAAAGATTAAGGCATTACTTTAGACCCCAGTGGTAGAAAAATATGCAATATACCACATGACGTGAACTGGCAGTAGTCATCAAGGAAGCTGCTATCTTCACTTTTCTATCTATAAAAAGATCTTACCAATATCCTTCACAACGTTAATAAAAAAACCCCAAACTTTACTGATTAGTTGGCAAACTCTTCTCAGACTAATGTAAACAAAGTTGCTGTCTTTATCTGAAAGCTTGCAGGGGGTGGGGGTTGAAATGATAAAATAATTACAAAAATAGACTATACACTCATTTATGAACCTATTAAACAGTGATGATGATGTATTAAATCTTTCTGCATATCTGTACCTTTTCTATGGGGCGGAGTAGTTGGAAATATCAAAGGAAGTATATTAAAGACAATCAAAATCAGTCAAGAGAAAATAACCTGTTAGTATTATGGTTCTTAAATACCAAAGGTCTGCATTCAATGTACAGCCAATAAGACATATTCAGCCAGTGCACTGAGAATTTTAGACTGATTTTGGTGACTGCAAATAGAGGTTGTTGGGGCAGAGTTATCTTTCTGCCAAATGTTTGCTTGAATGTAACTTTGAGTGATGTCTAGTTTGAGTACTAAAACCTATGCTGGAATTTTAAGGGGAAAGATTCACTGTAGTTATAGAGTGTTCAAGTTGAACAGGTAATACTGACTCTTTGCTGAAGTTAGTAAGAGTGCTATTGATTTCACTGGGCCCAGGGTTGATTTAATGAAGATTTAGACCAGCTTTAACCTTGTACTGGGCGCCTCTAAGATTTTATCTTGTGGTTTTAGTTAAGAAGTGGTGAGAGTGCCTTCATGTAATAATGCCTTGGACTAGATCTTTCATAACATTTTCCTGAGTCTTTTTGAATTTTTTTTATAACATAAAAGCTATAAAGTTCATTCATAGAAAATGCTTTGTCATGAAAATCCATGAAGCCAGACAGGAAAATATAAGGTGTTTCCATTTTCAGCATCCTTGATAGTTACTCAGCTTTCTCCTGCAACATTACTCCCTTCAAAGTGTTTTGTGTTGGGTTTTGTTGTGGCTTTTTCCCCTCCAAAACTTCATCGACCGTTAATGCCCTTCTAAATTGCTGTCACAATTCCTGTAGCTGTATAGGGCTGAGCTGCAAGGCACAACCTCGTTATGCATTCTCTCACTGTTCTGGATCCCTTCTCTCTGAGCTCAGAGCTGTGTATTCAGACACAAACTTCTGCTTATATGATCATTCATAAAAACACAAGCCAGGAGAAACATTTATAAACACCAGAGATCGTGATGGGTAAGGAAATCGATTTGTTCATATTCAACAGAGACTAAAGCTTATCAATCAACTTTACCTTCATATACAGGTGAACTGAATAAAAGTGACACATATATTAATGATAAATTTTTGAATTATGCAGTTTGTCAAGTGAAATTTAGTTTCTCTGAGCAGAAGACAAGTTAACATAAGAAAAATATGTATTGTTTTCAACCATAATTATATCAATTTATATCGATCCCTGCAGCTCAGCCATATGCTGAGATCCAAAATGTTTGCTTCATGGGAACTTGTCATTTAGAATAAGGTAAAATGAAAACCAAGAGGTTTGCCCTGTACATATTTCTTTTTAAAGGCACTTATTTCATAATATCCTGTAAAGCACTAGTTCTTTGATGTTCAACTGCAGGCTTCTGAAACCATGTGTATCCCTCTGCATGGCTACATTTGACTCTAAGCATATGTTAAGATTCAAACAAGAAGTATCCTGGTATCAGTGTACCTGATGCTTCACAAAAGAAGGCCATTGAAAACAAAAGCCTAAAGAAGCCGAGAAAACAACTGTTTGAGGGGATGGACTCATCAATAGAAGTAGCTTATCTGAAATTAGAGTGAGATGCCTCACTAAACCCCAAGTAACACTTTTTTTAATGTAGCCTTTGTTTACAGATTTCATCTATTCATGAATCATAAGAATGTACCTCTGGTTCAGACTAAATGGTACCCAAAGTTAGCAGAACTTTGTTTTATTGTCTTTCTCATTGTCCAGTTAGGTGCCAGCATAATAGAGCAATGCATTAATTTAAATTAATTTAGAAGCAGTATAGCTTAGAGTGCCCTTTCTTTTTCCTGCTTACCTATCCACCCTGTCTGTTCACCATTCTTAAAGAGAATCATACACCACAAGCTTTAAAATTCAAAACATCCACCACATTCCGGTGACATCTGTCATATTCCATAATTGGAATTTTTTAATGAGTTCTCCAACATTGCATTTGAAATGATAAAAACAATTCCACTTCCTCTTCTTTGTGTGGAAGCCAACCTTTGACGCATGTAGCTGGAAGGTAGATTTGTACTGTTTAAACAAAAATTATTCTGGTTAGGAATGTTTTGACTCAGATTCCCTGCCCTGCTCCTCCTTCCCATAGAGATCAATACTATTGTTTTGAAACTGAAACTCTTAATGAGAAAAGGTTTGTTTCAGTGAAACTTCCATGAAGAAACTCTCATCCCCTGTTGCCACAGGATTGTATCACAGAGCAGATTAGAATACCTGATTTGTTCTCTAAGTTTCTTTAGGTGGAACATCCACTATGCCTGGGAGACTGACACTGTGATCTGATGACTCTTAATCAGATTCAATTCTTTGCTACAGATGAGGCAGAGGGAATCTTGAACTTAGAAAGTCCTTTGGCCACCTCCAATGAATTGGCTAATGTTGAGAGCTCCTCTTTGTTTCAGAAGTCAAAGGAAATGATAACATTACAAATTTCTGGGTTTATATTGGATCATGAGACATAAAAAGGAATTCAGCAAGAATCTGAAAATGAAACTGGAGTGCAAGGGAAAACCAAATAGTAGAGTTCACAGTTCTGAACTCCAAAAAAAAGAGAGCTATTTCACATAATAAGGGTAATGAGCTCTCAAAGTAGGTTTGGAGAGATTCTAATGGTAGAGTCCCTTTGGAAAAAAAAAATCTGAGAAAAAGCACAGAAATCAGAAGAAATGGCAATTGCTGATAAATTGGAAAATGTATCAGCAGGATAAAATTAAATCAAATAATAACAAAGGAAACTTTGTCTTTTAATAGCAAATATAAACTGCAGAATATAACCTGGGCAGAGTAGTATAGCATGAAGGATCTGGAGTGGGGGAGTTATTAGGTGACAAACTGAACACAATTTAGTACCAGACCACTGGGCCTTCTACTGCAAAAGAGACAACAGAACACTTTATGATAAGGCATAAATTGTCTGAGGGAAGGTGCAGTTGAGAAGCACTCATCAGGGAGACTGAATCACACACAATGATTTACCAAAAGAGTTGACAAACTAGGGACAATCCAGTGGAATGAAACAAGAGGGCTGAGGACTTTGTAAACGCTGGACATCAAGGTAAGGATAAAAATGTTGAAAGGCAATTACACAGATTAAATTATTTATTCATCATTTATTTGCAGGAGATTATGTATGATGAAAAATGTAAGTAGTGTTAAGCACTGGCAGAGCTACAATGTTTCTGAAGATTGGATGAACAGGTTAAATGAAAATATGCTAAAGGTGCCTCAGATATCTCTTATCCTACCACTAAGCTGAGAGCAGAAGGAACAACACCTGGAACTCCCTTCCAGCCTTACTTTTCCATCTCTCTGTGCTTTCAGGATTCTTTGGTTTGTCTGCTGAGGAGGTGTCATTTTGGTGGTGAGCAGAAGTGTTATAACAGAAAGAGTTAACAAACCAGACAGAAGAAAAGGAAGGAAAAGCATCAAAGTCATTCTTCACGCTCATCACTTTTTCACACAAAGATAGGGTGTTATTTTTAGCAAAGTTCCTGGAAACACAACATGCTGAATATTCATTATCCACAGTAAAAGATAGAAGATGGTGAGCAATATGGTTAAATCTGTCTTCTCTTTCACAAAATGGGCAAAGCTCAAAGCTGTATATATCAAGTACTTGAACTTGTGCTGTATTTTGCCATTAGAGGTGGCCAGACAACTTCTAGTAAAAGATGAGTCTCTGCCTCTGTTAAAAAAAAAAAAAAAAAAAAAAAGTTAATCATTCAAAGTATGTTTTTGTTCAAGATCTAACAGGTCCCATGACTGGCTGTTTTCCTGATAGCTTGCCTGCTGCCTCAGCTGCCAAACTAGGAAGACCTGGTCAAGGACTCCACGAGGCTATCAAAGACTTTCAGGATACAGGTGGCCCAATCTGGAGGGCAATCAGGCAATGAACTTCCCTGTGAAATGAACTTAATTTCCCTTGTGCTGCTGGATGTTTTAATCAAATTCCTTCATTAACTTTCCATTGCTTTCAAGGGAAATTAAAAATTTCCATGAGAAGAGAAATCACTAGGAACTTTGAAGTTTTCCACATGGGAAACAATTTCTTGATCTTTGTATATGGGCTTGAATAACTGATACTACAGAGCAGGGACACAAGGGAAATAATAAAATAGTTGCTTAAGGGATCAGCACTCATACTGTGTAAGGCATGAGGAAGCGGTTCTTCTGTGAGGGGGGAGAAAAAAAATTTGTCAGCCCTCAATTAAATACCACTGTACATGCAAGGGGACTAATCTGACTTTCTCAGGCCATCTAGCATCTGCTGGGAAAACAAGCTTTCCAAGTGCTCTCCTAGTTGATGATCTTTTAAAATAGATTTTGAGCACATAAGACTGATTCTGAGTTCACAGCAGCACATCTCATGACTCAGTGTGGCAAACAGCCAGATGAAGATCACAGTCTCACTGACAGTCTTATTCTTCTCAGTCCTATTTCAGAGCTCACAGGTACCTGAAATAGATTGTTTTGCATTCACAATAGTCTGCTATGTAGCACTGCATATCTCTGAAAACCTACATCTTTTCCAGAATCATTAGTAAAGGCAGAATGGACTATCAAATGACCCAATTCATCTTTCTTTGTAGTCATGGCATGATGCTGTCACATCAGGTTAGTGATATGTGCCAAATGGCTTTGGATATTTTATCTGTCTGAAAGGTCTCATTGCTATATTGTTCATGAAATCTCACTAGTGAATGTTTTAAGTTTCTTGGGAATTCAATGGGAGCAAGAGTCATCATTGAATTTTTAGGGAAACACAATCTATGATGACAAACACGCTGTGAAACTTCTATAGCTCAATCAATGATGCAAATATGCTCCTGGAACTTCATGCGTATTTTTCCCTCAGATCCACCAAACTTATTTCATATTGCTTTGCATGCTTCTTGCTGATGTGTGCAAAACCCAAGCCATGAGGTGCATTGGTTTTTGAGGAAAACTGAGCTCTATAGTGCAGATTGCCGAATTTGTGTTTCACCTCACTCTTCGATGGGTTATGTCTTTACCAGGAAATTCAAAGATTTCCAGGAACATCTACTGTTAAACTGGTAGAGTGGTCGCAGGCACCTTCCGGCACATTTCACATGACACCCTCCAAAGCTGCTCCTGAGAATGAATTAGCATACAGCACAGAACTTTCCAATAGGCAGCTGGCACACAGCTCCTCCCTTTTGGATGGATGAGTTAATTTACTACCCCAGATGTAAGGCATTCTATGGCAGTTGGCTTAAGTTCTTGGGAATGCTCATGGTGCACATAGTGGATGTATAGATACATCCATAGGGAACCAAACTAAACAAAAAATCAAAGGGCCAAATACTCAGCTGGCACCAAGAGAATGGAATGACCAGAACTAGACAAGGGCATGAGGGAAGGTGACTATTCAGTCACATTTTGTCACACACACATATGTGTATCCGTGTCACATGAAGACTTAACTGCTAAAATGTTGTATTTCCACTCTTCTGGTATAGCAGTCTCAAGTCTGTTTTGCTGTCAATAACTAAAGGTTATGCAACCTGTTCCTATTGCAGAAGTTATTTATCTCTCACTTTTGCGAAGGTCTTTTTTCTACTACTTTTTCTACCACTACCTACAGCTTGTGTTGTTTTCTCCTAAAGTGCACAAGGATCATCCAGATCTACTTAGCTGGAAGTAATCAAATTATGTACAATAAGAGAGTCAGAAAATGCAAATAAATTCTGTGCTAGAAATACCTCATATATGATAACTGGGGTGGGGGGTGGGGGAAGGGAAAATGAAAGGCAGGTTGTAGGTATCCCAAAAACCCCCATGAATCAGGAATTGTCATCAATTCCTAGCTCTGTTACAGATTTTCTTGTACCTCAGGGAAGCAATTTGACAGTCTTGGATTTGAATTTTCCATATAAGCACATTATTCCAATGTCATTTAGAAGCAGCTTTGGAGCTTGAAAGCATTCACATTTTTAAATTACTTTGTCTTCTTCAGGTGAAAATATCCATAAGAATGAAAAACATTACTTCAAAATCTGAAATGCTTTGAGTTCTGCTTAACCATGTCTTTATATGTGAAAAGACAAGAAATTAATGACAGCCAAATCCATGTGGCACTTCATGTGGCACAGTAGTAATGACTATTTTATTAGCAAGAGGAGTGAGTTAAAAGGTAAAGGAAAATTGTATAACCAATTTGCATACCTGTATTTATATAGCTGACGTGATTTCAAATGAGAATACTGTCCTAAGTAAAGGCAAGTATGAAGATATTTAATTTAACTTACAGTCAGGCAGAAGCAGAGATGGTGTATCATTTGAGAATGACTTTCTTTTTTTTCCCCAATGGAAACACCCTGATTCAATTTGTAAATATCTATAATTCACGTAAAGCAACGATTTCTTAACATGTAATCCAAGAGAAAGGCAGTGCTCAGAGACAGTCACATTTCATTTTGTCTTCCAAAAAGTTGCTGTCTTTTGAGCCATTATTCATCCCAGGCCCTAGCAGCTGTATAACTCTATTTTAAATTCTTTGTCTCTAAGAATTTCATACAGCAAGAAAAGCATCTGTCCCTGTCAAAAGTTCAGATGGATAGTCAGTGAGGTGTAATGCAGATCTGTGTCTTTATTTTTTGTTATGTAGAAACTCATAGATCATCTCTAATGACTAGACCTCTTCGCCTTCAATTGTTTTGCATAGATTTGGATTATTCTGTTGACTGGCTTGTAGTCAAAAGACACATGTAGTATTCATAAAATGAGTCATCCCACACAAGGAAGTAGCGGAGTGTTATGAGATAATTTGGCACAGAAATGCAAGTGAGTCCAATTTGTAGCAAACCTACAAATCCAGGTAACACTGAACTTTACTTGCATAGACAGGAGCTAAAATATTTGACAAAACAATTTTTTTTAACTTGACTGTCCAAGTAATCTGACATAAGCTGTTACAGCTCCAGCAAATAGTTTGTTATGACTATGTAACCCACCTACGTGCTCACTTAACCCCACAGACCACACAGACAGAACTGTTCCAGTGCTGCCTGGCCTGTACCATGCAGGTTTGCAAACCATAAAACTGAATCCTCCTTGCTGTCCAGGCAAACAATGTGGAGTTCAGGTGCTTCAATTCTCACACATTTAAGAAGAAAATCTGCTTTCTCTCTTTAAAGTTGCTGTGATTATCTTTGGATCTAAGGGCTCTTTGCAATGCACTCAGGACATTTAGCATATTTCTTCAGAAAAACAAAATGCTTATGGTAGAAGTAATTAACAGAAAATAATTGAAACAAAGATTGAAGTAATCAGATAAGAACTTGTCTGTGTCTTTGATGGTGAGGTAACTTTGCTTTCATCACCCCGTAAGCAAGAATGAGACATTGTAGTCATCTTTGCAGCTTTTCCAGCAGCTGGCAATCTTCAGGCAGTCAATGTTATATGCTTTTTGCTAGTTTTCTGTTGTCAATCTCCTGACAAAATGACTTTGTACCAAGGAGCCTCAGTACTGAACACCTACTACTTGTTTTCTCACCTTAAAGTTGTTTCATATGGCTATGCCTTTTGGCAAGTG
>JAWWMO010000174.1:52083502-52167827 GCA_035047845.1 Dendrocincla fuliginosa | reverse complement strand
AAAGAAAAAAAAAAAAACCACAACAAAGAAACCCAAAAACAACAAAAGAAAAAACCCAACACCCCCCTCCCCCCCCCCCCCCCCAACAATAAAACAAAAGAAACACTGTACAAAATGACCAAACACTGACATTTTCCTTAGGAAGGGCTGAACATCTGACTGGAGCAGATTCAAAAATCTTTTCCATTTGAAAGAAAGCCTGCAGCAGGGAATCAGCAACAGATGGGCCACTGGCAATCAGAAATTGCCAAGTCACAGAGCCACAAAGGAATATAAGATGGAAGGGGTGTCCAGAAGGTATCTGATCAAGCATTTGCTCAAACAGAGCCCCCTCAAGGTTAAGTCAGGCTGCTCATGACTCTATCAAGGTGCATTTGAATCTCTCCAAGGACAGAGCTTCCACAGTCCTCAGGCTCCTCAGTCAGGCTCCAGATTTGGGCCACCTGAATGATGGGTTATTTTTCCCCCTAATAAGAAACAGCATTTCCCTTCTCACCTAAAACCTCTAGTGAGGTAGCAGAGATTTCTTGCTGAAGGGACAGGGAGCAGCTGCGAAGGCGTGAGCCCACATTCTCCTCTCCATGCTGTCTCCCTGTCTGCAGAGGGACCCAGCACCCCTCATAGCACCCATGCAGTGGTGGTAACTCAGTTTCAGAGAGGAAAAGCATGAATTTAGCTCTGGCAAAACAGGTACCTCCACTCACACATCACTTCTGCTAGTTCATCCGTGGGTGGGCACCCCCTTACTGAGGCCACCCCTCACTGTTAAATATCCTCACACTGCCTTCTTCCCTCCAGGAACTTTGGCATCCAACCTCTTCTATAGGTTAGGCTTAAATTCCTGACTATTAAAGATGACATTATCCATACAGATGAAAACTGGATAAACCTCAGCTACTTAGTACAGAAGCTGTTGAGACCTCCAGGCAAAATTCATGTTCCTGGCATGCAATTATGTTATGAAAAATAAAATTTAAAAAAAAAAAAAAAAAAAGAGAGGAAAAAAAAAGAGGAAAAAAAAAGAGAAAAAAAGAAAAAGAAAGAAAAGAAATACCAGAAAAATACAAAAATGCCTCCTCAGACCACCGGCTTGTGTGCCTCCCTCCTCTTGCAACCAATCATGCCCAAATCCTGCCCTCCTTCTTGGAGTCCACAGACATTCATTTCCCAGTACCTGAAGCTCCAGCAGCCAGGAGTCGTAAGAGAATTCTGTCAGAGATAGTATTTTGCTGACATAATTCAGTTTCTAAGGTAAGGAAGGTACTATATATACCTGACCTACTATGTGGTTTAGATATTATTATTTACCACAAGGCCAGTATTATCTTTTGGTTTGCACAATTGTAGTGGTAAATAAAGGGATCTCTTTTTAAGTGTCCTAAAGTCTTAAAAAAAAAATTATGTACAGATTTTCTTTTTATCAAATTTACTAACCATTTAAAGAATCATTGCACCAAAGACTGATTTCAGATACATAGCAATAGAGGAAAGAAATAAGAAAGTATAAAAAGATCCAGAAAAAAAAAATGAAGGCAAACTATACACATGACAATTAAACTGAAAGTGAAAATGTCTTACTTGAAGTCAGTCCCTGTATGACATAGACTGCATAGACTGAACAGTCTGCCCGATTTCAAGGCTTCACTCTAAATATTATTTTGTCAGTTAGGTGAAAAAAACAAACTGACAAAACATTTGAGAACACTATGCAGTCTCTGATATATTCTGGAAAAATTATTCAAGTAGGGTGGAAAAGAAATTCAAATCATGCTGAGAAAATATTTTTGTGCTGTATAGAGAGAAGTTTTATCATTAGGAGACTTTCAGCTCTGGAGATCAGGCTTCAGAATCATCAAAGCTCCCATGGAAAACATTCAAAATTGTGCTTAGAAGAGTGTTCGTTATGGGTACTTGTTTCAGTAAGAGTCAGCTCAAGAAATAACAGGCATTTTTCACCTGATTACAATTGGACATGAGCTAGAAAAACAGTTTTGGACAAATCCAGAGGCTTCTCAAGTTGACCTTCAGTCAACTGTTCAATTTTTTTTTACATTTTTGAATGTTTCAGTTTTATTTCTTTGAACATTCTGTTCAACATCCAAATGTAATAAACCTTGCTCTGTACTAATGCATAAGATATACTTTGTTACCAAGCATCTATGCAAAACATTTTACAATAATGAGGAGATTTAATGCATTGTAACTTGTATTAAGATAGAGACACACACAGCAATTGTTACAGGAGAGAAGTCATAAAACAAGGCAAAAATATAAATTACAAAGCAAGGATAACAGAAAATAATCTCAGTAGTACATCAGCCAAAGACAGATAAACAAGAACAGCCTTCACAGTGTGATATTACAAGATGTTCATTACTCATGACTCTGAGCAATAGCACATCACTTTGCATATTTATTAATTCTTGTATTACAATGCTGGCAATAGAGTGTGGTCTTTGTCATGAAATGCTGGGTATAAAAAAGCAGGTAGAATAAATTAGTTTAGACTCTGTACATGACTAGAAACTGTGTAGCACCAATAAATAAATTAGTGCTCGAGGGACATTAATTTATTTTCACTCACAATTCTGTTATGTTCATGTCATATTAATTCTTTCTTTGGACAGGTGAGTAACTGGAGCTAAGGGAAACGTATAACCCCAAAGTCATGTACACTAGAGTGCACACTGATGAGCAGAACAGGTTTGAGTGAATGTTTATTTAATTCCCATATCCCCCGAAACTAGATTATAGCCCAAAGTATTTCCAGGATATGGAAGCTGGGGTGATGTACCAGCACGGGTGTCTGAAATCTAATTACACCCTTCCAATGGTCCCCTATGGCCTCATCTAGTGACAAGCCACTTGTAACTCTTCCCCAAATTCACCCTGTATCCCCACAAAAGGCACTTCAGGGACACCAGCCTGTCCATGTTCACCACAGCTCCACTTTAGCCTGGCACAGGACTGAAGACCCTCAGAAAGAGCCTTTGGTGGCCAAGAAAGATCAAACATACAGTATCAGAAGTTTTGCTTTCAGCAACTGATCTATCCAAAACCCCAAGCAATCACTGAGCTCTATTTTCCAGTGATTTGAAACTCTTAGCCTAAATACTCTGCAATCAAACTACAACACACAGGCAGAGAGGATCAAGAGAAGGACAACTACTGCTGCTACTATTCCAAACCTGGAAAAAATCAGACACCATAAATCAATACTTTGTGAGTTTTTATATTTTTTTCTCTAATTTGTATATTTCTTCTATTACCACTTTGATTTTTCTCCAGATTTTGTGTTCCTAACACACAAACTCCCCTTCACCTCCTTTCTGACTATTGTCAGCTGAAGAACTCCTTAAACACAGCTGGCTGTGGGTGGCAGCAGGAGGCTGAATTGGCAGAAAATTTCAGGCTCGGTATGGTTATCAACAAAGACAAGATGGCTATTTTTTTCATATTTTCAGGTAAAATTTCCATGTCCCCTTTCTAACTGAAAAGAACAATGTAATTCAGCAATAGTTAAATAAGCTACAGATTACATTTGCCTCTCATCTATGTGACTGTAAAGGGCTCAAGTCTAACATCAGTGACATGAACAGAAGTGAGGCTAATAAAGCCTGAGCAAATTCTTATTTTAATTATACCTGTTGTCAAATAGCAACTACTCAGTAAGCATATGAAATTCTTTATGTAGCAGTTCTATCCTTTATTCTCCCCGCTACTGATGTATCTTTTCAACTACTACTATGATGTTTTTATGATAAATAGTTATTGTACATTGTCAGTAAAGCTTATGTGGGGCATTTGGCAGCAACATATTCTTAAGTTTCATATGTTCCCATCTCATGTTTACTCTTCCAGGAACTATTTCATGGTTCATCAAAGCTCCAAACTTCCTAAGTCAGCCGATTCTTAGCAGGAAAGAGGTAGATATTTCTGTTGCCTGGCTTGCTTTTAAAGAATAAAGGGTTATAAGTGTTTTTGAGTGATTTCAAAGTTATTTAAGGACAAGTAGTATAAAAATGCAACACTCCCAAACCAATTTTATAGTTAATTAGTGCATGAAAACGTGTGCTTATTCCAAACATACATGCGTACTTATAACTACATAAACAGTGCTCAGCACTGTGCACATTCTTGTATAGGTGGTTACATATTAGGAGTTACTGTACCTTTATTCTTTTCTCTTGCTATGGAATACTGTGAAATGTTATACCTGTGGAAAAATGATGTGGAATAAAATGTTTAATCTTTTATACAGTTTAATTAATTTCCTGCTGGAGTGGTTTATTTAGTCCTTACTAAAAGTCTTATGAGGTAAAGAAAAATGCACATCCTTGTGTAAACATTTAGGTTTGGACACACTGAATGAGGTAGTGCCACATGCAAAGAAGAACTTGAATGTTTCAGTTTTGAAACCAGTGTTCACAAAGGCTCATGTGTATATGTTAATTTCCATAAAAAGAAAAAATAATCTCTGTTCTGATTAGGTTTTCATATTACTGAAAATGCACATAGGATCTTATGGGTGCTTTTTACATTCCAGTGTATGGACTTTATCTAGATGCATGCATCTGCTGAAATGGAAAGGGAATTTGGAGAGGGTTTTCACAATGGAAAATTAAAGTGGAGAAACCTTGACAGATTATATATGGTTACTTTCGAAGGGGAATAATTCAACTCAAGCAAAATTGCTGACAAAGAGATCGGCAAGAACCTGTCAGAGAGAAAATGCCTTACAAAATTGGATTAAGAAAACAATATTCTTGGATAATTTCTGAAAAAGTTCAGGGTTTTAATTGTGCTAAGAAGAAGAACTTGTCAAAATAAAAACATTTTTTAAACTGAACTTTGTCTTTCTTTCTTTCCTTCCCACAGATATCCTCCCTAATTCAAAACAAAACAAAACAAAACACACCAACCAAACTATGGAAATCAACCACCAACTCCAAACAACGCCATCAACAGCCCTCCATTCCCTCCACTTGTTGTCAGGACCAGGAACATTTTGAAAAGTTTGTCCAAGATGGTCTTTTAGGACACTTGGAGCCACTGGGCTGCAGATCTTTGTGACAGAACTATCTTCATGGCCAAGACCTGCTGGGGCAGCCGATGCCTGGTGGGGGTGGGTCACACCTGCCCTCATGGGTACAGAGTCACCCACGTCAGACCCACAGCACGGTGCCCAGGCAGCAGCTTCTGCTTGGGAGCATAGGTGAAGGCATCCACTACAGTGAATAAAGAACATTTGGATATTGCTTTTTCTGCTCCCAACTGACTGCCAGCCAGGCATTCCTTTCCAGAGCCACCCTACACTCTTCAGTGGGTCTGTCCAAAACTTATCAAGAGATCTTGGGATCACTGGTGCCATTGACACAACAGTCAGAAGGAATTTTGTCATCCATTTCAAGAAAATGGATCAGAGCTTTACTGCTGTGGTAGAACTGGGAATAAACTCAACATCTCTCCATTACAATAGTAGTGCTACCAGCTTTCACCTCCTACTCTTCAGTGCTGGGAAAAATAAAATTATCACAGTGGATAAATGCTACCTTCATTGTGTCAGATAGGGCAGAAACCCCAAACCCCATTATTTGAAGTAGGAAACATGCACAGACAGAGCTCTTGCTGAGCTCAGAAGCCTAGACAGAGACTGAAATAAAGGATTTTCAACATATACTTTCTAGTAAATAGTAAATTTGGTTTACCCTCATGGTAGCCTGTCCTGTTTCTAGAATTCAACACTGAACAGGCTGAACCTGACCCATATCTGAATCTGGACTGACAGCTGTGCTGCGAGTCTGGAGCTGACTAAATAGCTGTATTAAACTTTGCCCAATCTGAAAAAAAATTATTTTAATACTCTTCTAGGCTGAAAGCAAAGACTTTATTTCCTCTTAATTTGTATTTCACTAGCATAAGGTAAAATTGTTTCCATAGAAATACCAGGGATATATAATTTCTAAATAATGATTTTTCTACAAAGAACTCACAAAATTAATTTCAGATTACGATGCAAAAAATCTCCAAACTCAGTTCACTTATTAATGTTACAGAGGGGACATATGTAAAGGCTTTGAGCTTCAAATTATAACTGTAAAATATTAAATATAAATTGAGTAGTTTAATATTTCAATCATAGAAAATAAAACCACAGGAAAATATTAGAAACCAGGGTCAAAGTTACATGAAGTGTAATTTCACTGATTCAGTGATCAAATATGTCAGTGTGCAGTATGATGGGTCATATATCATGTGTATATATTTGGATCACTCTAAATAGTTCTCTTTGGTTTTTTTGCATTGACTATAAAATGTTTTATGTCTATATCTTATTTCTGTAATATCAATTTTAAGATTAAAAGATGCATTAAAATTAAATATTTTTTTTTCTGCTTGTTCATCATCCATTCCAGTAAAGTGCTAACAAATACGAACTTGGGTAGGATCATTATTAAGAATCAAGTCTTCATATATGTAATTTTTCTAAGGGTGAAAATGTCTTCAAAAATTTAGATGTTTGATTTTGGATTTTCTGCCAAGAAAATGATATACATAAAGAAGTACATAGGGTTGAGGTTAAGTGACAAGAGGAACAGCACACGACACAGATCAAGTCAGTGAACTCAATTGCTGGGGCCAGTTAGTGGCAGGTGAAGCTCTGAGTGTGTTCCAGAAATAGCAAAGGGGAGGAGAAAAGAGAAAAATGGTACAAGCTCGATGAAATGTCAGACAAATCCCAAAAACAAGCACTCCCAAAGTGACCAGATGACTACATAAAAGTTTTGAAATAAAGTGCTCTTCTCTTTCTCAAAAAAATTCTGTTTGAACACTATGAGGCCTTTGCCATGGGTCATATTCTCTTACATGATTTTTGTATATTAACATGACTATACATTAAAAAAAAAATAGAACTGACTGTTTTCACCTCTAGGTGAAAACAGAGTCCAGAAATAGAAAATGTTGACTGAAAGCACAGAGTGAGGCAGAGTGACCCAGTGAGGGAGAAAGGCCACTTACGAGATGAGGATCACAGGCAGTTTATGAAAATTATCCAAAGATACTTTGCAGTGGTAAATGACTGCCTATGCAGAAGGTTAGCTGATATGAATTAGAAACAGAGGTCCCAGGCTGCCACAACCCTGAAGGACTCATGCAGTTAGTATTACAAGGAATTACTGTTAACATAAGCTTGCTTTGAGCATGAATAAAAATAAGGGTGCTACTTGCATGCACTAAAAGGCTTCCTTACACAGTTGTTTTAAGAAACACAGCAGCTGTGCTAGTTAGAAGAGAACATGAAGTGAGTCCAACACACAGCTGCTGGGTCTGAAAACCCACCAGGCATCCTGGTCCTTGTCGGGTTCTCAGTATATGCAACTTTACTGAGTATCCCACACTCATACATCGACCTGACTCACTGAAAAGAGGGCAACATCTGAGAAAATCCTTCCCTGGAGACAGTAGATGCAATATTTGCACTCAGGTTATTTCTGTTTTGTTCTCTCCTTAGGAAAAAAACCCCAAAAAAACAAAAATGGAAAACATGTGTGGAAAAGCTTTGTTTTCTTAAGCATTGGAAAAGTATTTATTTATTTCCAGTCCAATGACTCTTTCATGAACTGCATTCCTCATGAGCTTCCTTTGTTTAATGGCCTGGTTTGTGCTTCACCCCACATCCTAAAAAAATATTGTGAAAATTGAACTGTCTGGGTTAAAACTACCCAGAAAGTGAATTTTGAGAACAAAACAATTCAAAGAGTATAAGGAAATCCACTAGGATTTATTCTATGAAACAACAGACTCTCAGCTATATAGTTAACAAAGTATTATTAATAAGGTATGTGATCCTAAAATATGAAAGGTACCACCTGCCACAGAATTAAAAAAAAAAAAAAGAAATCCGGAATTCGTATACATAGAACTAAATAACAGCTCTTATTAAGATATTTTAAATGTCAGAAGGTGACAGGTCAGGTCAATGAGTTACATTATGTGTTCTGCCACCACATTTTGCACATTGATCTCCAGTTTTGTGGGAAATGAGTTCAGTACTCAACCCCGAGCTCCATAAAAGGAACAAAGCTCTCTGCTACTGTCAGGTGTATGTATCACTCCCCCCCGCCACCAACTGGCTTTCACTGTGCCATGCCGTCAGAGCTCTCATCCTGATGAAAGCCAGCCGACATTGGCTTTTCAACTTAGTTAGCAGGGGCATTTCCATTTGGATCAGAAGGAACTCTTTCTCTCATCCTTTTTTCAGGATGAGAGGATGAAGCCAACTGCACAGAGACAAGAGATTTTGGGGTCCATGGAGTCAGCTAGCTCCCATAATATCTCAGATTACAATGGCTTTATGATAAAGCTTCAGCGCTAGCTCACTGTGTCCTACTTTAGCACTTGTGGAGCAGTGGCAGACCATTATGACTCCATTACAGCAGGACCCTTGGCACAGAAACATTTTAAACTGATCTTATTTCTAGGACAGCAAAGCTGCCATTCCAAACTACTTCAATGTAATTATCATTTTTAGTGGAGTTTTGCAGACCCTACCCCTGAACTTGCAAATTTAAATTATATATTGCAGCTTAATAAATATTAAGCCTCATACAATAAAATGACTAAGCATAGAATATTGATAACCTTCCCTTCATTTCCCTTTATTTGGAAAATTTATGAGCAATTGTTTCTTTTGGCGGGGGGTGGTGGGGGGAGAAGGGAGCGTTTTCAATTTTATTTGTTTTGCAAAGCAGTTGTCTAGCACAGTAAGCCATGGTTAAGTATATGCAGCTGGAATGTTTACTGTGTGTTTGCACCTGCATGTTGAGTAATAAGACCCAAAAGATTTGATAAACCTACAAAAATCACACAGAAAGACAAAGGAGGACAGTGTATTGGAGAACAGCCTGCAGGCTTGTCTTCTTACAGGGGTCCAGAACCACATGGGCATTCAGTTGCAGAGTAATGGCCTAAATATGAGCCTTCTTTATATATGCCACTCTACATTCATGCCTCTCATATTATTTAAACATAAAGCAAAAAAAAAAAAAAAAGGATAAAAAGGTCTTTCTTTTTAACAGGAAGTCTTCCCAAGCCACTTACTGAAAATGCATATTATTATCCCGAGGCACCATAACATCCTTATTAATCTCTCAAGACTGCTCTTGGAAGGGCTGTTTTATGATTATATAAGATGGTTTTGAATATCTTCACAAGATAATAAACAGCTTCTCCCATTGCTATCATTACTAAATCTTCAAAAATTAGTGCATCTCCTCTTGACACAGTTTTGAATAAAACCTGAGTATTTCCTGAATGACGGGTCAGATTGGCAAGAGGATATACAGCATCAGATAATTACACGGTTTTGCAGTATATTTCTTATGAAAAATGTATAAAATGTATTAGAATAACACAGCACTGTCTCAAGTATAAAGACAAAGGATGAAAAAAATTAGAGAAGATACACGACAAACTGCCCAAAGGTACATTTTGCCTTTTGAGCAGCCCCTAGTAAGCCACTTCACTATATGTAGTTAGTAACCAGATGGAGGAGCCAAGAGTCTGTTCTTATAACTGGCACACAAAAAACCCCTAGTATTTCTACAGCTATGGAAATAAATAAATAAATAAGAGCACTAAGTAATCTGAATGTATTGTCCTTTCTGTGCTTTCATATTCAAGAAATATTCAAATTAATATTCTGGTCAGATCCTGGGAGTCTAAGTCGCTCTGCAGCAAGGCACTGAACAAATTCCTTATAAATCTCTTAAAAGTGAAAACTGAAAATGGCTATTTTTGATAATTATTCCCAAGACAGTTTTGTTTTGTGGTGAGGATGACCAAATTCTCAGCTCAATTCAAAAGGCTAAACGCATAAATACATTGTGCTAAAGTCAGTACTATGTAAACATTCAGCAGCATAAATCAGATACTCAAAATCTAAAAGCTGGCTGAGACCTGAAAAATCCATTTGGGCTGTTTAAGTACATGCTTTATGACATAGTTTTACTCAGGCCTCTTGCAGAAAACATATTTTGCAATCACCTGTCTTATTCAGTGAATAGGAGGGGCATTATTTAATTAACAAGGTTTGAGTTTGTACAACTTCTTTTGTACAAAATGTGCCACAAATACACCCCAAGGCCACAATTCAAACTGTTCCTGCCAGAGTAATTTCTTTCCTCGCAGGTGTTTAAGCACTGTTCACTGTTAGGAGCTCCCCTATTTTAGGGAGGTTTCCACAGTCAAATTACTGAAAACCACCTTTCCTGACCACACACATGGGTTACATGGGTATTCCCTAAAGCGTTCACCACCCCAGATGCCACAGGAAGCCTCCAGAACCTTTACAACACAGACAACCTCTACAATGCAACTGGGTCAGGTGCATCTCCTGTGATGTTAGCCAACACTTTTTCTATGAAGCAGCACCTCTTTACCACATGCACGTCCACAACCCTGTGTTACAGCCACTTCCTTTTACATGTACACTCTATTTGACTTACAGGATAGAGTCATAGCACCCAGACAAATCTGCTGTCACACTATAGTTTTGAGCAAAGCTGGGGTGGGGTGGGAGCAGACCTGCTCCTCTCTGTGTGATCAGGCTACACAAGAAAACTCCCTTTCAGAAAGTCCATGAAGTCTTTATGAAGTGTCTAATATTTGTACAACAGATTTGGACACTTTCCTTATATGGAGAATTGTACGCAAGCATGGACAGATGGAAAGAAGCCACCCTACACCTACCTGTTTTTCTATCCATCTGCCTGTGTTGGCCTCCTTCAGTGCCCAGAGATCTCTCTTTGAAGGAGTGGATGTCAGCTGACCCTTTCCCTCCTCTCTTACACCTGTTTCCGTGAGAACTACCAGTTAACAAAGGATCCTAATGCCCTCATCTCTTCCTTTTCCACCTTGTTCTCAGAACCTTTGTCAGTCTCAATGTCATCAGCTGTCATTATGCCCCAATATTTAGTAAAGCTTCAAATACAACTCTATTTAGGTAATAAATAGGAAAGAAACAAAAAAACAGAACATAATTATGGATCAGATCAATAATTACAACATGACTAGGCTCCTATAATTATTTCTGACCTATCACATCTGCAAAAAACACCAAGCAGTGATCAATTCTACTTGGTGTGGGTAAAGCATTTTGAACTTATTTTGAACAGATGTGTTATTATTACCTTAATTATCGTGGCTGGGTAGAGCACCTATTTCCAAATTGCTTTTGAGCTAATAGCCTTTCTTACAGTGAAGTGTATTAGCATTATAATTTCCACACTGTGGGAACTCTTTTGCTATTTTAAAGGTCTTTTTTTCGCCCCTAGATTCAAACTTAAATCAATCACAGTTGTTGTTCCAATGTATGTTCTTTAAATAGAATAGGCTTCAATGCAAATTCTTACCTTGATTTCAATGGGTGTGGCAAGTGCTTGCAGAAGTGAAAAACTGCAATTGTTTCAGGGGGATTATGTCTATGCAGTTAGAGTAAGTACAGAGGTAACCCCCCCACCCTAAAAGCTGATATTACTCTCAGCTTATGCAATTGTAAATGAGAAGGTGATTTTGTTAGCTGTGAAAATGGCACAAGAAAAATGCATCTCAACTTTAAATGCTTCCACTAGCAGCTGGGGACCAGGTAAACAACCACCACATGACTTATCGTTACGGAGTTTTGCTACTAGATTTTTTTTATTTGATGGCTCTGGAAATAATTAGCAAGCCCTCACAAATGATATTTATAAGTGCTGACAAACCCCGAAGTATACAGTAAGGCTCCTTAAAAAAAAAAAAGAAATAAAGAAAATACATAAGGAATGATGATCACCTAAAATATGAATTATAGATTCTGTGCAAGTTAGCCTGATTCACGACTATGCAGTGCTTCAGGGTCTGCTGCTACATTTGCATATTTTCCCTGAGCCTTTTTGGTTTGTATCATCTTGAAATATAGATTAAAACTCCACAGCCAGATGATTAATTAAGTCTAAAAAAATGCTGTGTGCCTGATCTCCACGTACTGAAAAACTGAAAATGAATGCAGTGCAGTTTTTACCCCAGATGAATATCCAGCTCTGAATTTCACTCAGATCCCAAGACTTTAGGATTTTTGTTTACATACAAAAAAAGTAGACTTCTTAGCATATCAGTTCTGTAATTCATATCTAAGGGGTGAGAGAACAAACACAATTGTATTCTGATATGAGGTCAATGTATTTCACAAATTCTTCAGGTGCCATCTTTCATCTGGAAAAAAACCAGAGCGCTTACTGGAAATCTCAGTGCAGGACAGAAGACTTAGACACAAAAATTAACCAATCTCTCTCTGAAGTGTGTCATACTTAAAAGTCTCACATGGGAATTCACAGAAATCATAATATGATAGAATGGTTTGGGTTGGGAGAGAACATAGTCATCATTTAGTTCCAACACTCCTGCCATGGGTGGGGCCACTAGACCAGGTTGAGCATGCCCCATCAGACCTGGTCTTGAACAGTTCCAGGGATGGGGCATCCACAGTTTCTCTAGGCAACTGTTCCAGTGCCTCACCACCCCAAAGCAAAGAATTTATTTCTAATATCTCATCTAAACCCGCTTTGTTTCCATTTGAAGCCATTCCCCCTTGTCCTGTCATTGCATGCTCTTGTAAAAAAGTCTCCTTACATCTTTCTTGTAGGCTCCCTTCAGGTACTGGAAGGCTGCAATTAAGTCACACCAAAACTCTCTTCTCCAGACTGAACAAACCCAGTTCTCTCAGCCTTGCTTCATAGCAGAGGTGCTCCATCCCTCTAAGCATCTTCGTGCCCTCCTCTGGCCTCGCTCCAACAGGTTGGTGTCCTTCCTGTGCTGGGGATCCCATATCAGTACATGGGCTGTCTGACTGTAAAAGCTGATAAGAGCAACTGTACTGCCTAACATAGGAATAAGTTTTTAAAACTCTTTTAGAGAACTGAATAATATGGATGAATACTGAAGTAGTGATATGTGGTTTCCAACACCTTGTTTGTGCAGAGAAAATCTCTCTTCTGATAAATTATTCAAAACATAACTGCTAACCTATTTAAGTTTGAAAATATGTGTACTGCAATCAGGAATCATGTTTCTCAGCTCTCTGAACAGCTACACTCCAACTCTGGCATTATCTAAAGTGCCTGCACAAAACAGTACATGAAGATAACTATGTCCAGTGAACCATTTTGAGCAGTAAATCTTTCACAGTTCTGGGGCAGTGTGTCAAAGAAATCTAGAGGTTTCCTAAATATAGAAAAACCTATTTAAGTATAACTTGCAAAAAGTGTCTAAAAATACTTCCAATATGTGGAAGTCTTTCCAATGTAACTTTAAGCATGACAGCTGCCCCATTTGTGTCAAAGGGATAATGAAATTTATTCAATAATTTATCAAGGTTAAAGATTTTCTCTAAACAAATGCGGCTTCACTGAAACTAATTAAATACTCACTCTGCCTTTCAAAATGGAAGATTAAATAAGTTGTGGCATTTTGCAATTTTAATTTATGGTGCATTTTCCAGCATCTTTGAGGAGAATCAAACATTAATATAGAAATCATGTGATCGGCATTTGCATGTAATGTGCTCTTTTCCCTTTGTCATTAAACTTAGAAGCAATTGAAGTACCCCAGTATTTGAACCGGGAGCACAGTAATCAGTGATAAAGCACAATAATATGCTTAAGGCAATTTCTAAATTACCTCATTTATTATGTATATTAGAGAAATACAACCCCAAATTGACAGATACAACTCATCAGGATGTTCCATTTCAGTGAGGAGTTTTTAGGTTTTGGCTTTGACATCTGAAGTGGACATTTAGGCTAGATGTTAGGAAGAAATTTTTCACACAAAGGGTGATTAGATATCTGAACTGGCTGCCCAGGGAATTGGTGGAGCCACCATCCCTGGAGGTGGTTAAGGAAAGACTGGTGCCATGGTCTAGTTGACATGGTAGTGTTTGGTCACAGGTTGGACTCAATGATCTCAGAGTTCTTTTCCAACCTAATTGATTCTGTGATATTCAAAAGGATATTAATTATGTGGTAGAGGCTGCTATAATGTATTTCCAGCATCTCACAAAGAACAGATATATCAGATTTTATCACCATATTTGAAAACTCTTCAAAACTTGTGATTTATTATTTTAACATTTTCAGATCTTGGAAATGTACTTGTACCTGATTAATCTCATGTTCTGGATCAACATCCACAGAACTTTTCAGTTAATGAATAATTGAGTTTTTCCAGGCCAAGGACTTCAATATTGTGTTTTAGACCTTCAGTAAGGTGCTTTGGACCATGTCTTGCACTTGCTTAAACAAATATTTGAGTGACTGATAGATATTACAAGTTTCAGACACATTAACAAGGGCAATACCTAAATAAATATATAAATCACTAATTTATAACTTAATAATTCATTATTTTTCTGCAAAAAAGAGGCAATTGACAGAATATAAGGAAAGACATCCACCTCTCAATGGGGCACTTGTTTTTGAACCCACCTGTCAAAATGTCACCAATGCTACCCAAGTGTCTGCAAAGTTTCACTAATCAAGTACAAAAATTAAAGAACACCAGTGCAATCCTGAAGAATTATTATACAGGCCTAAATTTTATGCTTGTGCTATTTTTATTCCAGAACAAGACTTATAACTATAGGACTATAATGTATTTCTATTGATCTAATATAAAAATGCTGTGTCTGGAGGACCCTCCTTCCCATGTGGCAGATGAGAGAATTTATGTGATATGTTAGATAGGGGATTCCAGTCAGAGAAAGGGTCTTTTCAAGACAAACAGATTGGAATACTCCCTTGAAGTATCTGTCCTAATGACATCGTATGGTGGAATATATGTCCTTTACACTGAGAGTCTCAAAAGTGGGCACTAGCTGTGTGTCTCTATGGATATTTAACATATGCATCTATAGGAAAGTTGAATAGACCTCACTGCTTCTGGAATCAATGGGAACTGTTCATTCAGTTGTGGTCATACACAAATAACAATTCTTGATTTCACAGTCTGTAAAAGTAAATAGTTACAGCTTGTGATGTGGTCAGATACTACAACAATGGGTATGACTTAAAAAAGGAAAGAAAAAGAAGTCCATGAAAAAGCCATTTTGATGCCAAACTGTTTGAACACCATGAAGTGAATGAGTACAGGCTGCTCTCTGAACAGCCGCTCTACCCAGCTGATGTGCCTGTCCTGGGGCATCGGTGGGCAGAAGCACCTGACTGTCAGAAAAAGTGTGTTCCTGCACTGAGCAGCAGAGAAACAAAATATTGAGCAGTTGTTCCTGGACTGAGAACTGTCCATTCTGCTCACTGAGTCCCGCCTACACAGTTGCCTCGTGCAGGCAGAGAAGGTGTCAAAACAAAGATGCTCAAGAAACATTCATGCTGAAGTTCCTAACAAGAGCATATGCACATTTTCCACCTTCAGCAAAGTCATTTCAAGTTCATCTTTTCAGTTCACTCCCTGGCTTTTGAAAGCCAGAGTCCCAGATGCCATAATCTAGGACTGTACTGACACAGGCGTGATTCAACAGAAGGCTTCAAACCTTTGGCTCCACTAAGGAGATTGCAGTAATTTCAGCTAATGGAATAATGGATAGCAATCTTAGGTTGTCATTCTCAGTCTGAATCAGCACTAGAGAGGAGCGGACACTTTACTAGTTTTTTTTCCACAGATATTTGTGACAGCAGAGGAATGATGATTCCCAGTTCATTTCCATGCACTTGATTGAAGCGTACTCACTTGGAAGACTCAATTTTCCGTGCTGATTTCCCTTTCTCCCCTCTCTTTTCAAATTATCTTATTTAGCAGCCTAGTGCCTTAGCTGTGTCATGGTCCTCATTTCAGACTCCTCGCCTCTTAATCCTGATCTTTGCTCAGTACACCCCAGTTCAAGTCAGCTACAGATTACATCTGAATTGCACTTTGTAAAAGTCTTATAAGCAAACTCAATTTGGATAGAACTTCAGAAGAACAAGCATAAAGAGAGCAAAAAAGCACCATACTTAATTTCACGTGGTTTGCAGAATAGAAGCAATTTTTTACCTTTTTTTTTTTTTTTTTTTTTTAGTCTACAAGGGACAAATTTGATATTTTTCTTACCCTTAAAATTATTTTCAGCTTACATTTTCTTTTAGCTATTTAAATTACCTAGTTCTAAATTATCATTTAGAGCTATCAGTCCTAACAACTGCATGTCAGAAAAGCTTGGGGCAAATGAAAAAATGTCCTTACTACAGAGAATAATTAGCATGACATCTTGAAATCTGCCACTGATTTCTGTGTTAACAGCAAATGCAAAAAACCAACAAGACAAAAATACTTATATGAATGTATTTACCCGTGCAGAAAGTTCTGGAGCTGTCTTAGCAAATTTTTGTAAATAGTGCTGGTATCGATTTCCATTTATCCATGAATGCCCAAGTCCTATAAATATAAGGGGGTTTGGACAGTTTGCATAAAAAGAAAAATATATCCATCAGGCCAATGGCAATTGTGCCATTTTTAACAAAACTTAGTCATCATAATTTAGTAATCACATCATAAGATGTGATATACCCAGTAAGTTGTATAAGGATATTCTAAATTATGTCTCTAAGTTATATAGCTATCAATTATAACATTCAGAAAAATGCTCTCCATGTCTCCCTCTTAACCCTACCTAGGTCTTTGTTTGATTTGGATTAAATTTATTTCTCTCTCCTTTTTTCCCCTCTTCTTTTTTATTTTCCCTTTGTTATCACACAACTTCTTTCTAGGCTGTACACTTTCCTGGACAGAAGGTATATCTCACTGCTTTGTGTAGTACCTGTGCAACTTGAGTGTGTTCATATTCTGTTGTAAATCTGCACATTAAGTTAACAAAGGTTATAATTATATAAATAATAATGGAAAGACAGATTATCAATCCCTTACAGTGCTGGGTTATTACTCATGCCAGCTGTGCCATGAAATCTGTCACCAACTGCATGACTCCTATGAAAAAATGAGCAGTGAGGACTTCAATCTGGTCCATTATCATTATGCAATATAGCACATTTGTGTAAATTTTTTTAATTCTGAGGTCTCTTCAGAACAAATGTATCTCTGACTACACTCTGCTGCAGTAATAAATTAACTGCCAAGCTACAAAACCCCAGCAGGAGATGGTGCAGCAGCCAATATGAGGGGATATATACAGTATCTAATTAATTCTAATGTTTTTCTACGTTTAATCATCCAGGTCATCAAACATCCAAATATTTAACTGTAAACTTCAGCCTCTCCAAAAGATCTGCAAACATGTGACAAACAGCAGCGTGATGGTTCTAGTCTTCTCAAATTACACATGGTATATCTTAAAATGACTTACATCCTTTTATATGCCATGTTCCCACATTCCTGTGAAAGAAGCTGGCATGCTGGATGGAAACACATAGCCTGGTTTAGGACACAAGTTGAAGAACAGTAGCTTAGACTATCCACATAAATATTGTCACTTAGTCATGTAGTCAGACATGAACACTTGCTCTCTACTATCTTCTTTGAGTCTCTGCTGACTTCAGTACTTGCATGTCCATGATGGCACCTCTTTCTCTCTTGCTTCAAGAAATTCCTGACCAAGCTGCCATCTATATCCATCATCCTCACAGCCTTCTTTAGTGTGTTTCTTTTTCCTGTCATAAATACCCTTCCTCAAATGTGCCAAGTGAATTCAATATTTTTGTAAGTTTTAAAATGGCAATAACATATTTTAAAAGCAATTGCTTTTCAAACAAGAAATATCAGAGTTAGTTAATTCAACAGGATCAACAAATTAAAGCAGTGTTCATCTCTGGTCCCTGCTATACAAAAAAAAAAAAAAAAAGAAGAGATGTGGACAGGCCGAGGAAGGTCTAGAAAAGGTCCACAAAGATGATCAAAGGACTGAGAAGCTGCCATATGAGGAAAGGCTGAGAAAACCGGGTTTGGTCAACCTTGACAAAAGAAGGCTTAGGGGAGACCTTATTACCCTGAAACTTTATTTAAAAGGTGTCTAGAAAGACAATAGAGACTTTCTTTTTACCAGGGTTTGCATGGGTAAAATGCAATGAGTAAAAGCTACTCCTGGGGGTATTCTAATGGGACAGAAGATGAAAATTGTTCATTATGAGAAAAATCAGCCATTGGATTAATCCCCATGGAATTGGTGGATTCTGCAATGTTGTATACTTTTAAGATCCAACAGGGTCCTGGGCCATCTTGTCCAGACCACGCTTTCTACAGCAAAGCATGCACCAGATGATCCATGAGGTCCCTTCCAGTCTCAGAGTTTATGATTCTATGAATGAATTGGAATTAAAAAAGGATGCTTTTCATGTTAGTAACTGGTCAGCAGTCATTTTATTTTATTTTATTTTTCATAATTGTTTGCTTGAAAATAAATATTTTGTCTGTCACAGGTGTTTTTGGAAAGAAGCAGTGATACACGATATAGAGGGATTTTTTCAAGAGGAGCTTAATGTGCTGGATAGCTTTTTGGGCTGGGATCTGTCATTGCCCACACAGTGCAGAACAAGAGCATCTCATCATTTTGGACTTTAAATTTTTACTACAGCTAGCAAGATTCCAGCTGCACACTTTCTTATAATGGCGGCTATTCTTACAGAAATTACTCTGCTGTGCCACCAATAAAGTGGAAACACCCATGTGAGTTTGAATGAGAAATGGTGAACAGATTATCTGGGAAATGAGAGTACAGAAGAAAAAGCACACTGCCCCAAACCCCAACCCTTACTGTCAGGTATTTCAGAAAATTCTGGATGAAAGGAAGAATAAAGAAAATTAAAAGAAAAATGCCAAGTTTGATGATTTAGGATTTCAAAATGAAAAGGAAATATTGAAATATATCTCACAGTACTTGATTCCTGCTCATAGAGTTTGCTCCCAACACATTTCACAGATAATGAAATTGATTTTACAGTGAGCTAGTAGTGATTTGACAGTGGTCTGGCACAAAAAAGGGCAGTATCTCTACTCCTGTTGCCTGCCTTGTGTTGGCTTGGGGTCACCTTGTGGGTAGGAGAAGAATCAAAATATTCCACTCACGTGGGTGCCAACTGAGTCCCTATGCCGACTTGTTGTTACAGTGGCATAATACAGTCATGAAATATCTTTTGAGATTTAGAAAACTGATGGAATATTAAGTGACACAGAGAATAAAGGTGCACTCTAAATGTGTCCTTACCTAAAGAAAAGGGATATCAGGCAAAAGACTCCATTGATTCCCAAGGAACTATCAGAGTGCTGGAGAATTACACTCCAATCTAGAAACGTGTAAGATTGCCAAGTATCTGGTAACATATCTAGAAGAAAGAACAGTGGATAATTATCTCATGCAAAAGGATAAATATAAGACAAGATCAACTACATTTTTGGAAGTAACATTGCCAGTAATTTTTAAAATGGGCACCCTGGAAGACCAACGAATGCAACTCAGCAAATTGTCAAAAGACAATCAAATATCAGAATACACACACACATACAGACTGGTGACAAATTAAAATGTCACTCTTTCCTGACTGTTAGACAACCCAGAATTTGTTACATGAACTCCTGTTGTCTCATTTTATTTCCCAAAAGATACGTCTTTACAGAAACACTATCCCAATTGTCAAAAGTTATAGTTCTCTACATGCAGAATGACCTGTGTAGACAAAGTAATTACTCCAGTCTGGCCAACTTTACAGACTGGTGACAGGTTTTGCACTAACACTGGTTGTCTTTCAGCTAAAGGCAAACTTGATCTCCCAAGCTGCTTTTCTAAAGCAGAATAATTTCAGAGAATGCATTCTCCAAATGACCACTTGAACTGCTGAGAGATCTTGACAGGATTTACAGCCACGGAAGAGAGGGAGAATATGCTCTCCATCTCAGTTCAGGTGTTGGTACAATATGCAGTTTAGGAAGCAAAATTAGATTATGCTCTGGACATGGAGATGGAACCACTAGATCCCAGACTGGAAAGCATCCACTCTACATGAGCATTTAGAGCTGTGTGGAAAAAAAAATGTTAGTTTTTTTACTTAAAAGACAAAATAAAACAAGCTATAGCAATTTATATTAAAACCCATTTCTAAGAACATTGAGAATTTTATTTTAAAAGCCTTGTGGTTTTGTTTTTCTTTTTTTGGGGGGGAGGAGGGGGCGGGGGGTCGCTTGTTTTGTTTTTTTGTCCCCAATGTGTATACACTATTAAACACGTCTATTTACTAGGAAAATTTTGTTGTATTTTTAAATACATTCCTTTGTTGTTTTTTTTTCTTATCAGAGATATGAGAATGAACACTGACTACACAATAAATCCCTTTGCCCTCAGAACAATAGAATAAAGTACTCTGTTGGCTAGTATAGAAAAAGCTGGATAAATGAACAATGCAGCTGGATTTACTTCAAAAACTGGAATGCACTATATGACTGGAAATGTGCTTAATACTCTTTAACAGCCAGAACACATATATGCAGGATACACTGCACGTGCACAGCAAATGCACTATGAACAGGTAATTAATGATCTGCAGCACAAAGGCCTGCAATGCAGAAGAAAACAAGGCAGAGGTGACCGGTGCTCTACAGAGTGATTGACAAAGGAACAAAGAGCTAACATTTGGGGTGAAACATGTCCTGTTCTTGAACTTTCTCAAGCAGGCATATAGAAGGTAGTGAAAGGAGGACAAAAACACAATCCCTCTTTCTTTTCAGTTCTACATAAAAGATGGCAATCACATCAGCAGAGAACACTTGCAGCTGATTCAGCTCATTCATCAGGCCTTGTTTGGGCTTAGACCCAGCTCTCACTGAAGTCAAGGGGAGTATTTTGCCTTCTGAAATGGAGTGAGTCTTTCAAAGTCCTCTGGGAAAGCAGAGAACTCTTCCTCAGCCAAAGCTGAAAGTTCTCATTCCTCAAGAAGCAGAAATGCTAAAACAATTGCTTGTCAGACATCTCAAAGTGGGCTGGCAGAACCAGAACAACCTTCCCCCAGCATGCTGCACCAGGAGAGAAGCCACAGAAAAATGGGAAGTTCTTATCGTTTCCAAACATGAGACACTGTCTATTAAACTTCATATAAAATGTAGCAGTGCTCTCCTGCTCTCTTCTCTACCTGCATAAGAGCAGTGAGGCAGAGCTCTCTGGTGGCTTTCATGAGCAGAAACTGATGGGGTGATGTTTTGTTTTTTTTTTTAAAAAACCCCATGAAATCATATTCTTTATTTAAGGCAATTATTTGCAAAGCTTTGTATCTTTCAATAAATCTAAGAAGACGCAGATTCTCTTGCACAATATTCCTTTCACACATGAATCAAAAGTTCCTTGCTATCACCACAAACCCCATTTCACTCCTCAGTTTAGCTGCGCTCTGACTTTACACAGGCAATAGCCTTTCTCAGACACCTTACTTGCTACTGAAATGCATGGAGGAGTCTTACTTTCCACATGAACTCAGCCCATGTAGCAACAGGAAAAGAAGTAGAGACTTCCATAGGTGTGCAGATCTCTGATTTTTTTTCCCAGCCAAGTTAACAACCAGTATTTGGAATTACTTCTTCTCACTGGCAAACAACCCTACTTTTTCTGAAAAAAGGCTTCTATTTTTTTGTCTCTTTGCAGCAACACCAAAGCTCTCACAGGGCATTTGTGAAAATATCTGTTCAAGGGCTTTCACATGCCTCAGTGTATCAGCTAGGTGTAATCAACATTCCAACACAGACTTGCAGAAAGAACCCTTTCCATTAACCTTTTAAACATGACAGTCACATTTGCAAATTGAAATCCATCATTTTAGATTGCTGTAGGATTGTTTGTAACTGAGACAAAAATCTCTTTACCCTTTGGCCCTTCTGATTTCTGACCATGTGCACTTTAAGTTCCCCTCTGCATACCAGGTATATTTACAGCTACCTTGAACTTATTAATTCCTCTCATTTTCTGCAGTTTATACCAAATTTGGTGCTGCTATTTTTCTTATCTTACACTTAGGTCATCTCATCTCCAATCTCATATATGACTCAGGGAGTTTTTCTCCATGGCTCTTCCCTCCCTATTCCTGTCAACAGGGCAGATAGCATCAAAGGAGTACATTCTTCATGCTGTTAATTTTTGGTACACCATCATGATGCAAACATCATTGTGGATAAGATGTTTTCTATTTTCTACCCTATTTCAAAAAAAAAGAAAAGGTCTAGGGAAGAGAGTATGTTTTGTCTTATATGATAAAATTACTCTGAAAAAAAAATGTGGTTTACATGATTTAATTTTTGGTATAATTTTACTGATTGGCAGGGAAGACAACCTCAAATGTGAATATGTCACTTCTGTCCAAGGTGGTCAAAGAAATAATGCTGCAGAATCTAATTTAGTAATTGAATTATGAATGTTACAGAACTGACTGGTCTTTGATAAGGACCAAAATAACATGTTTAGGAGCCTGTCATCATTGTGGTTTTGCTAGCTAAGGACTAGAGGGTGAAAAAAAAGGTGGCCACATAAGCTGGCAGAGGACATCTGAAGAACTGAGAACATTAGAATGAAAGTGGCCAATGAGACTGTTTATAAATTCTTTGCTTGACCTGAGATTGTAGATATGAATGCACTGATGGAAGTCAAAGACATTCAAATGTCTGTGGAACAGGCTGAAGAAACTGAGAGTTGCAATTACACACCAGTCCTGAAGTACACACAGATGGAGGGCTTGGGAAAGGGCATGGCATTCCTGAGTGGCACTACTCTGGTCAGAAAAAGACTTAGGAATGGCAGCAAGGATTGGCAGAATAAACACAAGCTCTCCAGAAACAGTAAGCATTATGGAAATCCTGACATCATCAGAACTTTTGAGAACAAGACATAACTGAGCCACTAAAATGAGTCACAGCCCTACTTCCACACACAAGTAGCACTTCAGCTGTGAAGGGACATGGAGTCTCTTTTCCCATGCTGGATCTTCCCGATGAGATCTGACAGAACAGGATGACCCAGAGGACAAGGACAAAATTGCTCCTACACCATGAGAAGGCACCTGACAAGTTGAAGCATTGCTTTCCAGTTGGCACAATGCACTTCTGAGTTTTTGCAAAGCCTGGCTGGGTCTTGCGTGTCGGTCAGAGGGCTGGATGTCTCCAGGGGAAATTCAAATACACCATGAAACCTTTCAACAAGAATTCATTTTTATAAACGGTCCTCATGATATGTTCATGATCCTTGCCCAAAGAAATGTGATTTTTTTTCCTGAGGAGTGTCAATTTTACCTTGAGTACATGACCCCCATGTGATCTACCTTTTCCCATATGAAGTTAAGCCACAAGAACTGGCTACACTAAACTAGTGGTGAGGTCTTGACTTTCTTGTGGAACTGCTCAACAGCTAAACAGGTGCCAAACCTTTGTCACTGATTGGCTTAAGAAAGGCAAAAGCCCTCACAGACTCTTTGGAGCATGCAGTAACAGAGTCCTTTAAGGGCTAAAAAGAAGCCTGAAGTTCTGCATCTGAATTTTGTCTCCTTCCCATAAGAACCAGGGCTAATACTTTGTGGTTTGGAGGGAATGGAAAGCCTGAGGGTGGTGATAGCTTTGGACAGCAACAGCTTAATTCTTCAGAAAAAAAAAATAAAATTCTTTGCCCAGAAGGAATTGTTACATTGACGCACTATGAAATGGGCAGTGATTAACTTTCTGTAGCTTGATGTTACTTGAGTAAAGTAGTGTTATTTTGGGATGGTGATGTGTAAAAATCCTTTAACACCAATGCTGTCTGTAGAGTTGCTTAGCTGAAATTCACGAGTTTTATTTGTTATACTACTTTATTTGGGATGTGTTGTTCAGAGTAACATTATTTTAACCTTCATCAGGATATTGAGCCACAAAGTGATACAGTGAGTTGAGTAATTCTTGCTAAGTACTCACTACCTGGAGGGTTCTGTTGCCTCTGAGGATGGCAAAGATATGAAACAGTTAACAATTAGCAGGAATTATCTATAGAAACTTAATACTCTTATGATAACACTGTTGTGCTGAACAGTCACATCACAAGCTGTCTCAAATAACACAGGAAATACACATTCAGAAGCAAGATGAAGGACTACATTGAATTTTCCTAAGGGGTATGTGCAAGGAATTAAATAAGAAACACCCAAAGAGGGATGAAAAGCAAGTTGTCAAGGGAACATCAAGGAGTACGATCCATAGAAAATCCTTGTCATGGTAATGGTGGGGCAGCTGAGGGACATTTTCCTGTTTGAGATCACCTCCATTTAGGAAAAAGATATACATAAACTGAATTGAATTGAAGGTGGCTGGCAAACCACATATGGATTCACTATGACTGCAAGAAATTTAATTTTGCTATGATGGATAAATAATTCTGCTTCCTAGTGACATGAAGCATAGATGCATGTGATACTGAGTTGCATTAAACAGTCTCTTTGTATAAATAACCAAAACCCTTACAACCTTAGTGTGGACAATTCAATATTACCCATTAGATTAATGGGTGAGGTCTCAAGAAATGCATATGGGGTGAGAAACTCAAGTTGTTTTCATAATCTCTCTATTCTCAGGAGTGTGTGTCCTTTACTGACAGGCTCTGCCTCTCAGCATTCAGAGTGTACGTTTGAAAAGACTCAAACTCAGGAAACGGTCCCATCTGAATAAATATTTAAGATCAACTTTTAAACATGTTCTTTAAGCATTTTACTATTTGTGAATAGACTAACATGGTCCTACATAATTTCCTGAATCCAGCTGAGGTGGCTGACACCTCTTTTGTGTCTGTCAATCAACTTGTTCCCAGGGGCTCTGTATTTCAGCTTTTCTTGAAAGCTCCTCATCTGCAAAGAAATTCCAAAGGAACAGCTCAAAATTCGGATTTTGCACTGCAACACTTATTGTTTCTGTGGTAGAATCAATGTACTGGATGTGAAAAATTGAACTGCCATCCCACTTAGCATTTTCAATCTCTGCTCCTGTTCCAGATTCATGACCTAGCCCTGTGTGGAAAGCAAAATTCTTGTTTCAATGAGGGCCTGAAGATTTCTGAAATCTGTTTTGAAATAGAAATGAAAGTCCACCGTTCCAAAATAAGATATGACTGAAGGTATTTCTTTTGAGTGGACCAAAAATGTTTCAATTAAGTTGCTTCGGTTTTTTGGTTATTTTTGTGGTTTTTTTTGGTTTGTTTTTTTTCCTAATTTATTATTAACATGGTAAAATCACACCTTACAAAGCAATAATATTGAGCAAGGTAAAATTAAAAAATAAACATTTAAACATTTTTCTTACAGTCTTCTAATTCCTTCCTTTGTTTTATGTGATCTACACCCTAAGACCACATTTTTTTCCAAAAATAACATCTTATCAAGTAGATTTGGGTATACTAGTTCAATCTGATTATGTGAAAAACCATAGAAACATATGACAGGATTAAAAATGAGGATATTAAATGCTTTCAAATCTGTAACAATAGAATCAATGCCAGAACAGTCTTCTATTTAATCTAATAATATCAAATCTACCACATTTTTATTTTAAGTCAGACAGCAGGAGCTATTTTAAAGGACTTCTTTAGCAGCTGTTCTTTCATGTAGTGGGTGACCCTTCCTTTTGCAGGCATCGGTCGGCTCTCAGAAATGACAGAAATGCTCCCATGCAAGGAGCTCACGGGGGTGGTGAGTTTCCAGGCGCTGTTCTCACCAGGTGAGGGCAGTCATATTCCTTAATGAAAATCAAGCAGCTGTCACCTTGGGAGAAAACCAGATTGGCCACCCACACATGTAGCCAGAGGGATCCTGTTTGGCCTGAGCTTTGTGTATAGCAGAGGGAAACAAAAATTAGAAACAAGGAAAGGAAAAAGCCTATTTCATGAACGTCATTTATTTGTGGGCTTTGTCTCACATAGCCTGTCCTATTCGAACATCAATTACTATCATTCTGGCGGAAGCGGGGGCACTGGGATAATATACATATTTATGTGCAAAACCAACATGGAAATGCACTCATCTTTGTCCTGATGCAGTGAAAGACTGTAACATCTGCATATCAATTGCCACAAATTTGATTCAGTTCTCAGTAGTGTCGTTTCAGAGAAACTCAAGGCGGGGAGTGGGGGAGTTTTCATGTATTTTTTTGCTATGGCACTGGCTTGCTTTTTTTATATTTGCAATCAAGGGGCCAAATTTAACAGAGCAGATGAGGATGGGGCAGAGCCCACCCACTTGGGCCAGAAAACCTCTCTGTGTTCTGAATGAGGGATAAAACAGTCACCACTGCCTCTGCTGAAAGAGAAAACAGCTTTACCTCCATGGGAATTTAAAGGCAGTTACTGCAGTCTGTTACCCAGGTTAGCTTCTCCGGAGCACCAAGCCCATCAGGGTCTCTGGGGAATGGTAGCAATGAGATCCATGAGTTGCAATAGGTGCTTGCTGCAAACGGTGTGTGCTGACCCTTGAAATCTCCTCAGCCCTATGTCACCCTGTAATTGCTTGAGCTTCTGAGGAGCACAAACCACTAATGAATATCACCATCCTCAACTTCACCAGAATGACTTTTGGCATTCATTTTGAAAGAAACTCAGTATTTAAGAGTTACGCATCCTGTGCTTTTATAAATATCAGCTATTGGTAACTGTCAGAGATGTGGCCTGGAAGAGGACCAGAAGGCCAACAGGAATTCTTTATTCCTTCATGTTTCTTCAGCAAATCCACAAAAGGAAAGTGTACCAGGAAACGGTCATTGGGCTGAGAAAGGCACCGTGAGCTTGCATGATACGCTAAAACATCCACTTCCAGGACTACCAGCAAAATGCTATGAGTGCACAGAAAAGAAAACAAGTACCACAGGTGCTGCAATGCTCAAACTCACAACAAATATTTGTAATGGGTGGGAAATAGATCAAGAGACTGGTGAGGTTTTGTCATCATCCTGATACTTCCTCTGTAGGAATATTAAAAAAAAAATCTACTGAGCCAAATATTATGCTTTTACAAAAATATCATGCCCATTTACTCAGTCAGATGTTCAAAGGATTCCCCATCCAAGTCTAATTGATATTTCCTTTGGTCCTCATATTCCAGGAAATTATCTGATACAAGCCCCATGTATGCACAAGAAATTCATCCTGCAATAGAGGGGAGGTTAGTGTTAGTAATTTATTGTAGAATTAATAACTATTAATCATTGGAAGTAACTGTGTTTCACCTAATAGGGTAAGTTTAAAATTCAATGCACCTTCCACAGGATAGTGATAACTCATGTTTATGAAACAAACAACAAAACAGCTGGAAAAGGGAGCTCCCAGTAAAGTCAATAACACAATCCTTTCACATCTTGGCATTTCAGTCTAAAGTAAAGAACAGCATAAGTCGCTTCGAAAGTTGTACCAAAAAAGTGGCATATGAGCTGCTTTTTAAATGGGAAAAAAATTGGTAAGAGGAATTGAGTCAGTTGGCTTGCAGGGTGCTTTGTTTCTCATTGGGGTAACTGAGAAGGCATCTCTTTCTGTGTATTTGTCTGTATTCCTCAAGATATCTCATATCACAGCCATATATGATTCTTGTTTGGGGGGTTTGGAGTATTTTGTAAGTATTAAAATAATCAGATTTCTACAAAATATTCAGAAAGATATCTATCAGCCACAGGCATGATGCATCTATATCAAGGATAAGCAAACATTATCGTCAGTGCACTTCAGTTCCAACTCTTTTAAACAGGATCATATGATGACATTTAAACTTCAGATAAATCAGATCTGGGCTTTTTAAACTTCTTTTTTATTTGGCAGGAAGCACATTGCAGACTTGTTACTTGATTTTCAAAGTTCTGCATCACATGGCAGCTGCACATTACAAATCTTATTGAGTGGTAGCATCTAAAAATACTTATTTAAGAAAAAATTTTCTCTATTACTGTGAATAGAGAATTCTGCTGAAAGCTTTGCTATATTTGAACTTTTAAAAAATGTATGGGATCCACAAATTTAACTATTGTAGCCCCACTTCCACATGTTCTAAATTGTTATGAAACCTGCTACAGGTCTGGGGATTTTTTGATCTTCTAAACTGTGTGCCACTTATCAAAGAGTGCAGAGGGAACCAATCTTTACCATCATTACCAAGCAGATCATAGCAACAAAACAACAGATACACATCACTTGTTATCTTGCACAAAGTCTCCTTGTTTTCTCTTACTGATCCAGGAGAAGAATGACTGAAATACTATCTTCCCCTTCTATATGAGGCAATATGATGTGGCCTGTATTGTAACAGGTAGATGTCTTTATAGGAATATCCAAGGGTCTTTTCTGGAGACCAAAGCCTGAGCTCCATCTGCCAGAAATGCTAGAGTTCAGGGAGGAATTTGAGGGAGATGTGACCTACTACTAGAACTTACTTATCTCCTGATGGCATAGCACACCATCTGCAGCCCTGCAATCACCTTTACAGCAACCTAATGCTACAGAAAGATGACTTAGTTTAGGTGAGGAATAAGCAATGTAAACAAACCACTTCTGAGCAATAAAACTCCCGGTACATTGCAAGTGTCCCTAATGATGAAGAATAAGGAAGCAATGGTTTTTACAGTGCAGTTTTCAATAGAAAGGCTTTATAGGCTTTTACATTAAATGTTGAAAGGTCTCTGATATGCACTGTTGAGCTTCTTATTGAAATAATTTGTACACATTAGAAATACTGCTATTGCAGCAGCCATCTTGAAATATCATCCTCTGTGGAATAGTGGGGGTTATGAGTAACCCTATCTTTTCCTCTGGACGCTGTCCCAATTGCTCCAATTTCAGTTGTTACAATTTCAATTATGATTACACATCAGGAGGTACTGTGACTCAGAGGCATTCCTTACTACCCAATTCCCATTTTCCTTTCTTGCATCTCAAGTGTTAGCAGTAGGTCAGGACTATTTGGCTGATGGGTGCATTATCCTGACTTGGAAGGAGGAAAGAAGAATGGATATAAGAGCTAACTTGCTGCTGTTAGAAGTGTGAAATCCATCAATGCTTTGTTTCCTTCTCCAGAAAGGAAAAGATGTGCAGATACTGCTGCAGACACAAGTATGGTGGGTGACTGAAGGAGAAGACTTCTTTGCTATTAATACTTTGCATTGGTATGCACCTTCTGATACCACCAAGCCTTTAGTCACGATCATGTCTTTTGAGTAGTGGATTACCTCAGTAATTCCATTCAATGCAGCCCCCTTCCCTCCAGTTGAAAAAACTCTTTTTACATGTTCTTGCTCTGCACTTCAGGGAGATTCTGCAATTTCACTGCCTGGAGCCAAAGTCCTACTGCAGAAAGAGAAGCTTTCAGCACCTTGTTACTCTCTCCAGACAAACAGGCTGGACTTGCTGATGGTTTCGTCATGTCATGGTAAATATTTCACAACCACTTTTCCTGTCCCTTTCTGCATCATCACTTTCTGATCTCATTTGACTAGGCCAGAGTGGCAACTTTTGCAGTGCCTGCTGCAACATAACCTCATTGCTACCTGGGTAATAATGAAATTCATCTCTTTTTGCCCAACATAGCTTAATATCCCCATAAAAACTGTATTAGACCCCTATCTTCTGTGAGCTCCTGCAGTGATAACTTTCTCTCTCTCACACACACTGACTTTCTTCAGGTGTCTCCAGGTATCTAAAATTCAATTAAATGGCTAAAAAATGCAAAGTTTTGATGAAGATGTGTGGGAGCTGTGGTTTCCAAACAGGACAGTAAGGCATTTGGCAGTCTTTTCCAGAGCATAACTTTACTTTTTTACTTCAAGTTCATGCTTCAGTTGCCTCTACAGTTAAGCCACAAAAAGTCATTGCATCCATCATAAGACTTGCTGCCGAGTACAAACAAGTACAATGTTTGTTACTATGGAATTAAGCAGGTGTACAAATGAGTCCTATTCAGCAAGTGGAAGACAAAAGTATCATCTGGCATTTTCTCAGAGTAAGATTTGAGCAACTTATGCACCAGTTCTTTATGCACCATATAATCCCTGCTCTTTCTAACTTCATCTGTATATTTAGCCCCTACCACTCCAAATTATGGCTTCACTGCAGTAATGCATTCATTTCATGATGACAGAAGGAATTTCAGCCTTGTTGCTAAAAAGCAGGAGCTCTCTTTGATCAGACCTGCACATAGAGCAGGGACTTTCTGGAAATTGTATTTTCCACATCCTGAGAGGTTTGTCTTCAATCCAAACCCACAGAACTGGGATATACACTTTAGCAGAGATACAAATGGTTTTCAGTCACATTGCATTTTGTCTGCCATGTACAATACACTGGTGACATCTCATTCATCACTGGAAACAGCGTCAGAGAATAGAGTACATAACACACAGGTAAACTTCCTTCCTTTCTCTTTTGACCATAAAGGTTGAAATTCAAATGAGAACAGGGGAGTAGCTCCCAAGGAGCTGTTTCAACATGAAGATGTGAAGTGACATGCACTTCCCATGCTCATGACTTGGGACAAAAAACAGTCTGGAAAGTAGAAACTATGAATCCTTCCCAAAACCAGATTTTCCAGTGACCTTTCAAAAGCAACATGTTTTTTTCCAGAAATGTTCTTTGTCATGGTTTGATCCAGCAGGTAGCGAAACACTGACCCCCCACCCCACCCCCCCCATTCTTATACCATCATTTTGTTCGCTTCAGTACTTCCAGACTGAACTCACCACGGTGTCCAAGCTGATGAAAGCTGCAGAGGAACAGAGACTGCTCCTTTAAGTCCCCTCCTACCCAGACTGCAAGAAAGGTCCATGTGCATCACGGAATGCTCAGATATTTTTCTAAGAGCACACCCATATTAGTAATAGCAAGATATATTCCCTATAGTTTCCTACCAACTGTTTGATCATGTCAGAAATCTGCTGACTTGCAAAAGTCCACAATAACAACTTCAACAAAAGCTGGCAATTCTGACAGTCAGTCTGTTTCCCTCAATTCTCCCACACACCTGTATACATCTATATAGACACACTGAGCAGAAGGAAGAGAAAATAAAATATCTCCTAGAATTTCTTGCCCACATGTCTCTGACAGTGGACAAATAGCTTTTTTCTTTGCAGTATTTTATGTACTACGTCCTTCTCGACAAGCTTATAGAGCAATTCTTGCAATAAATGAAATATTGAAGGGCTAATCCTTTATTTAAAAGATACCAGATATGAATGGCTGGCTCTGACAATTTATTACCAGTTCTGGGAAGTCTGGGAAAATAAATGTTTCATATCTCTTTGCAACTGACAGATGAAAGGAGGAAAATACTCATCAGCTCTGGAGAGCTGCAACTTTTCACTTTATGAAAGAAAATTTAAAAAAATATCAGAAATTTAGGTATTTTCTTTGTTACAGCTCAGTGCTAACACTTTTGCAGAAGAACTTTTATGTATTCTTTCTGTTTTACAACCACAATGGATGATTAGGATTGTAGATTAGCTATTAAATTAGAAGGTCCGCATAATTACGAGTTCGTAGTCTCAGGTCGAGGCAGTCTTCTGGAGGCATATAACACCTCATTTTTTCTGCTTGCACAAGCTGTGAAAATTTTTTAAGCCTTGAACCATTCCTTAGCCTGCTTTCCAGAACAACTAGCTAAGTGGTCGCACATTCTCTCTTTTTATATTTCTATTACTTAATCTGATATTTTCCCTCATTATACCCACTATTTCCCTCACTCCCCTCCTCTTTTTTCAAAGAAAATTGTTATTCATGTTCAGACAAATAAATCATAAAACACTGTACTTTGCATTTGGAGGACAGTGTTCTAGCTGAACCCAATAAAAGTCCTAAAAGACCCCCAAAGGAATAAATTACACTCCTGAAAGATGATATGATGAATTGCCTCTGCTGTATACAAGACCAGACCTGTGGCCATACTCTTCACATTGGAACGAGACTAAAAGAAATAATTAACTCATAGGGGGTATTTGGAGAAATTTTTGCTGAGTGCGTGTTCTGTAAAGCTGTTCCACACTTCCTTGCTGCAGATGGGCCGCTGAAGAATGGTTGAGAAAAGTCATTGTTTCCGTGTCAATCAGTGGCCTGCTTGCATGGCACTGAGTGGCTCAGCTTTCAATGGGTGAGGCAGAAGGCTCCTCACAACAGCTACAGAGTAGGTCTAAATGATATATTGCTTCATATACGAACTCCTTCATTGTCATGTCTGAGGAATACCTGACTCAGTATTTTGGCAGAGACAAGTAACTTACCGTGACACGACAAAAGGCATTTTGCAAACCTTATTTGGATATCAGTTAAGATTGCCTGGTCACTTCCTTTTTCTCTGCCTGCCTACCTAAATTCTCATGTAAAAGAAAATGGTTTCTTAAAATTCTCTAGCAATGTCTTTTATACCATCATTGGTATGCATGAGTTTGAAGAGAACCCACTGTCACAATCCTGCTTTGTGACTTATGGTGCCTTTTTACAGCAAAGAGAAATAAAATCCTTGTTCTGTATTTATACTGCTTTCTTGTTTTGAGTCTCCTCTTGTGTTCAAATGCACATTCAAACCTGTTCAGACCTCTTCTTTGGCAGTCATACTGATGTTCATAGTAAAGGCAAGCAGGTGTGTATGGGTCCATAGTTACCACTTTTCTACATCCGTTCTCCTGGCATTATCCCGAAAAGAAAGTGATCTGGATTTGAAACAAGAGAAGAAACCTGCAGTTCTGCGAAGAAGAGTCTATACACTGCGTAATACATCCTTCAGAAGAGAATTCTGAGCAGATTGGCATGATGCCAGTGAAGTCCCATAAAAGACTGTTAGCCTCTTCCTCAAATCCCAGGGTCTTAACAAGGAATGCGGTAGGGTCTTGGATTTCTATATGAGTGCTAAGCTAATTTCAAGGCTAGAAAGATTAGTAAGCTTTCACAGGTAGACTATTCTCAGCAATGTTCTTTTCACCATCTTAGCAGCCTGAAAACCTCATTGGTGGGTTGTATTTTAGGTAGAAGTCAGTAGGTGTCTGTGAAAGTAAATGAACAATAAGGTACACTGGTTCTCAATAAGGATGATGCAAAGCAGAACTAGATCTCCTGTTTAAAGTTGTGACCCGGTTCCCTCTCTGAAGCCAGAGAAGGCTCTTCCCTCAGTAGCTCTGCTAGAGACAAATTTCTCACACTTGAAGATGGAAGCCATTGTACCCCACATGGAGGTGGTTACAATTAGGCAGGCAGACTGGTACCGGACAAATTACACCCCAGATAGTCCCTAGAAGTCCTGCTAAATAAAGTTATCATGGAATTAAACTACATCCCTGCATCCAGGACTGCAGGACTGCACACTGTTGTCACAATGGCCCTTGCAGAGCTGGTAGGTGCTGCAGTGTGGGGACTCCACAGTTGCTTTGGTTTCTTCCTTTTTCTTGCAGTTCTAAAGGCTGTGAGAGTCTGACACAGAAGTTTGCAGAAGACACCAACTTAATTAAATGGAAGTTGTTCCTGTAGAGCAGTGACAGATTATTTAATTCTTGCTAGTATAGCTGAAAGTAGGTACCACAGCCAAGAGGCAGTATAGGACATTGATCTCTTCTGACCTGAAGTTTTTAGATCATGAGTATTTGTGCATTCAATATAGGATACAGTAAAAAGAAATTGTTCTAGTCAAGTTACACCGAAATTAAATCCTCACTGCAAGTGAACTAAGGTGAAGTGTGTTGGACTGATACTCTTGAAGTAAGATGAAAGCAAGCAGTATCCTCTTTGTGTATACATATACATTACAGTTCCAGGGAAAATTTGTTGCTGTTGTGATCTAGTCCAAAAAATCAGTTGCACTAATAAGATTTTTGGTGTTTCTATGCTCTGAGTCCATCACGAATTGCTTTGCCCAGTCAGCATTCGGACTCAAGTCTATTCATTTCTGAATAATGTTAACAGGTTTTTAATTCCAAAATTAATTTCCAGGCCATACGTGCCATATTTTTGTGGTTCACCAACAGTCAAATCAAGGGGCTCAAACTGTGAAAAAAAAAACAAATGCAAAAAGTGTCATGAAAGCTGCCAAATGAAAATTTGATCTTCACTGAGTATTGGCAGAAATACAGCCTTTGTCATTATAAAGAGGTACTGTGAAGGTTCGTTTTGCCATAAAAGTTTTCTAATTTAACAAAAATAAAACTCACAGCAAAGGCCCTATAATCCATCCAGCCAATGATATATGACATGTTACAGAGATACCAAACAAAGACAAAAAACAGAAGAAATTTTTTATACTGCAGTGCCCAAAACTTCACACAATACTCAAAGCGAGGCTGCCCCAGTGAAGAGCAGAGTGGGACAATCCTTTCCCTTGACTGGCTGGTGATGCTTTGCCTGATGCCCCCCAGGACACAGTTGTGCCCTCTGGCTGGCAGGGCACTGCTGACTCAGGTTCAACTTACCATCAACCAGGACCCCCAGGGCCCTTTCCCAGCACTGCTTTCCAGCATCTGATTCTTCAGTCTGCACATACATCCAGGGTTGCCTCATCCCATGTGCGGAATCCAACACTTCCCTTGTTGAACTTCATATGGTTGGTGATTGCCCCTCTCTCTAATTTATTGAGGTCTCTCTGCAGGGCCTCCCTGCCGTCAAGGGAGTGAACAGCTCCTCGCAGTTTTGTATCATCTGCAAACTTATTTACTATCCCTTCCAGTCCTGCATCCAAGTCATTTATAAAAATGTTGAAGAGCACAGGGCCTACGATGGAGCCCACTAGTGACAGGTCTCCAGTCTGGTGTCACCCCATTCACCATTACCCTCTGCGCTCAACCCACGAGCCAGCTGCTCACCCACCACATGATGTGTTTATCCAGCTGTGTCTGGACATTTTGTCCAGAAGGATCCTGTGAGAGACAGTATGAAAAGCTTTACTGAAATCCAAAAAGATTACATCAACTGGCTTCCCTTGATCAACTAAGTGGGTTACCCTGTCGTAAAAGGATATCAGGTTTTATAAACAAAACTTTCCTCTCATGAGGCTGTGCTGGCTATAACCAATGACTGTGTTGTCATTCAGGTGTTTTTCAATACTTCCCAGAATAATCTTCTCCATAACACTACCAGGCACTGAAGTGAGACTGACAGGCCTGTAGATTCCTGCAGCTTAACTGTTTTGAAGGGGGGAGCACCAAAATATAAATTTTGAGTTCATCCCACTGAGCAATTTATGGGTGAACTCACCTTCCTGTTACTACCTTTTGCCTTTAGTTTCTTGAGAACTAGATTATAAAAAAGTTTCTGTGCCAGCACAACACATATAAAATCTCTATATGATCTGGCAACAGCAGCAGGATAACATCTTAAATATCTAGGCACTTTTCTGTGCAATTCTATGCAATAGCTAAACTGAGAAGAAAACAAATACAAAATAAAGACGGGTAAGGAAGAAAATGAGAGGATGATCCCTGTATTCTGTATTAAAAGTCCCCCAAATTGTTTTGAGTTACTCATAAACCTGTTCTATAGAAACTTGAGTATATGTAAATTGTTACTGAATCAAATCCGGTAATAGGGCAAGCTACTCCTTAAACCCATGTTTATATATCTGGAAATAAATGAAATTGTATTAGCAAGGTCTTTTAATTATGGAAGCAGACACAGGGGTCACTCTGCCACCAAAGAGTAAAATATTACTCAGCTCTGTGGCACAGTTTAGCATCTCTTAACTCAAGCATAATTTCAGTTCACAAGATAACTCCTGATGACTTAATCACTGGACCGATGTTGAAGGATGCATTGGAAAAATGTTAATAACTTATCGACATTGAGGGAAGCAGAATAATCTCATAACAGTTTGTTACACACAAAAACACAGTTCATCAAGGCTCAAGAAAGTTAATGAAAGTTAGTGGGAGGAATATTAAAAGAAATTGGGATTTCTTAATGAACAAATTTAATTAGAGATGGTTAAAAGGCTACAACTCAGTGTATGAATGAAGGCGTCAATTACCACTGACAATAAATGACAGAAAAGAAACAGGAGAAATAGATATCAGTGTCAATTAGAATTTCTAAAATATAGAAAACTGGTGAGAAAATCGAAGGACACAAGGGAAAAATCAATATTTGGCAAGAAAAATAATGTTCTGAATACTTATGGAAATACATTTTCCAAGTTTTTATATACATATATAAAATACATTATTTGGTTGCAATAGAACACACACATTACTTGCTAGTCACAATAAAATTTTAAGTGATACCGGAAAGCGAACACTATTTGAAAATATTTTTAACCTATGTTTGGGGAAAAAGCAGAGGATAAGCATACCCAGAAAGAGCACTTTTTAGTTCACTAGCAGATAAAGGGGCTGTTAAATAAACATACATCAGTGCTTAAATTTTTGTTGTTGTGTTGTTTTAAAGCAAGAAGTTCTGAAGAATTTGCACCCAAGAATACTGCAAATTCTCCATGGCAAATCCTGAACACTAACATTCCCACCTGAGAAAAAAATTGTGGAATAAGTAGGAAATAGAACAGAAAAGAGGAATCTTAATACTTGCGAATACTCGACAAGGATAAGCAAGATGATCGAGGCAATTATAGGCTAGTGAGTCTAATATCCATCAGGGCCAAAATAATGGAAAATCCATTTAGCTAACAATGGACAGGAATATAATTAGTGCCAATCAACATCTTTTAACAGAAAATAAAATTTGTTCATTTTTAGGAGACATTTTTCATGTACATAGTCAACCACACAATAGTCCTGAATTTTTAAGCTGCTTTTCTACATTACTGCATTCTCTTGACAGAAAAAAAAGCTCTCCACTGTATTGGTAAAGCGAACAAAGGCCATGGAAGTGGCAAACCGCAAAAAGTTGCTCTCAAAGAGTGAAATGGAAATCCCTTAAAGGGGTCCGTCACTATACAATTTCCCCCATTAGACTTTGAGCTTAGTAAACCTACATAAAAGAAATGTTTGCAAAACATAAATAGCAAGTACAGACCACTATGGGTGGCTTTAATTAAATTTAAGTTTTACTCATTAAAACAAAAAAACCCAAGTGTTTCCTCCAAATGAAAAGTTCTTTGCTGAAGAAGGGAAAGGCAGAGTGAGATGTATTTACTTATGTTATAAAGGAAACCAACGCCATATGGTCTAATGATGTCTTGGGTCTCTATATTTGAGGAATATGAGTCTGTTGTCTATTCTTCTCAATTACAATCCATCCTTGCAAAGTAAGTCTTCCTCTTTTTTTTTTTTTTAAATCCTGAAGATTTTCCCAAGGAATATGACTCTTGCTTTCAGTGAAAAAATCGTTTATACTGTGGATGCCACTTCAAAATCAAAAGTAGTAGGAAGTAAAAGTCATTTAGTTGTTCTGCCTTCTTGTCAGTACACTACACTAAGCAACATACATTTTGCAAACTAGAAAATAGCCACTGAAATGGATAAATCTGAGGTTAGCAACAGAATGATTGGTTGGGGACAAGGGGCGAGGCAGAATAAAGGCCCTTTCAGCAAAATGCCATAAATTTGAATTTCCACTTTTATTGGATCCACAACAAGAACATCCCTTCTCTGCCTGAACTGGCGATCTATGACACCACAATATGAAGCATTGCTTCTTTCTTCTACACTTTTTTTGGGTTTTGGTTTGTTATTTTTTTTTTTCAAGAGTATTAAACAACTGGGCTGCATATCTGAAATACATGATGCGCATTGTCCAGGGCCATTTTCAGAAATGACAGTTGATAAGTACAAATCCCATTGTAAATTAACATGAAGGACAGGTATGAGCAAGTGTCTAAGAGCCACTGAATGTACAGTCAGTAATACATGCAAACATCTGAGAGGCACACTAATTTCTGAAGCTTGAATTCAATTATGCACTACTGTTTTGACACTAAGACATCAGCACAAAACATCAGTGTTATTACTTGCCCTGTGCCTTTGTTACATAAATATTTCTGCCAATCAAATCCTCTTTTATTCAGGCCTTATATCTCTTACTCCCAGATGGAGGTACAGTGCAGATCTAACTCCTCTCTTTATATGATTGTTTCCCCCTATTACTAGTCAAAGCACCCTATTATGTATGGTATCAAACTGTCATGAGTCATCTGCTTGAAATAAGAGAGGCTTGATAGGTCTGAGCATTCCACAGAATACTGTAATCATAAAGTTTATTTGCAAGTGTGCTCAGGAGCACATGAATTACCATCTGTATTTGAGACTAGCAAATATGTTTGGATAAAACCAGAGCGGATGCATGCTCTCACTTGAACCACAAACTAAACTGAAGCCTTTATACTAATTAGAAAAAAAAAATCAATGCATTATTCCTTCCAAAGAGGAATATTTAAATATCTGCAGTTCTTGTCTGCAAATAAACAGTATTTAGAAATTTGCCCCAAATCAAACAGCACTGGCAAGCTCCTAAGCTAAGCTCAGATAATTTACAAGCATCTCAAATCCAGTGAGACTTCTGATGTCTAAACAAATGGAAACAAATCTCTATATGCTTTGCTGTGAATATTTCATCTGAAAGGATCCCACATGTTTGCCAAGTAAAGCTGTCTTCCTTGTTCCCTTTAACATTAATTCTCAGTTAAATAAGGATATGCTGCCATGTTGAAGAAAAAACAGAACCTGTGCACGTTTCCTACACATGTAAATGTCGATTAAGAGCTCATGAGAACAGACATAATTAATGGAGTCAACAAGAACTGAAATAAGGACTATGAGATCAAGCATTTTATCTAGATACAGAATGTTCAAAAGAACTCCTTCAGCATGAACCCAAGCTATACTCTCTTGAGGCTAAATATTAGATGCCTAAAAAATGCCAGCTGAACTGGCGAGTCTGAATGATTATCTTACTGATTACAAATAGGAATGGCCATATAATCCATAGTGATTCCGTGATGGGAAGCCTATTTCACAACAAAGACCTGATCATGTGCAGTGCTGGAAGTTCCAGAGGCAAATACCATTGTTCCAGAAGCAAATTGGAACGTGATTGAAATGCATCAGATCTCTGTCACACATCTATGGTAAGCAATTGCACGGTACAGGCAGGCTTTCTGTACAGTTATTGGATGAACTAAAAAGTGAACTGTTCATTAACTTTGTTTCTTTCATAGCTTTAATAAACATAGTTAGGTCAGGCCCTCCCTTTCTCACTCTATATTACAACTTATCAGTCTTTTCTGTTTGGCTTCACAACCTTTTTCACCCCTTTAGAAAACGACGCTTATGCTTACTCTTTCATTGCAGATGGAGACAGTTTCCCAGGCACCACTGTGCTCTTTCATGTAAAAGTCACATCCTGGAAGCATCAAGTCAATACCGGCCTTTTCACGAGCACCCAATTCTGCCACTGTCAAGCATGTGGGATGCTCACAGTCAGCTCTTCTCTCCTTATCACCCACTCGTTTAAGTCCAGTGACCTTTCCAGCACAGTAAAAGCTGCCAACATACTGCAGACATGGTAAAAGTATGCAAATGCCAAGTGCTATTAAATGTGTTCATTGTCTCTTGAAATACAAGTTATTGCTTTCTCTCCATCACAGGAAATTTCTTAGATCCTTGTGCAAATAAAGACAACTTGAGGTTATATTGATTTACATACCTTAAATTCCAACAAGCCTCAGGAATATGTTTAAAGGTAGGATGACTTCTTTAGAAGCTTGCAGAAGATATTTGAAGTACGTGCTTTATAGATCACATGGGTATCATAGTAATTTCAAATATTAAGGCTAGGGCTTCCTAAGGGAGCTAACTGTCCTACTCACTGCAGCTTCTGATGACAGCTGGACACCTACTCCCCTTGAGGTCTCAGAAAATCATGTAGTCCTAACAAAAAGGCAATCCAAGTCTTTTAATGAGAATTTATAGCTTATTACCTTTTTACCTGTTCAGCTGGCATTAAAGAGTTCATGTCAACCTTTCATACAGAGGAAACTCGATCTGTTGTATCAGTGCTGGATAGCATTTCAACAAGAGGAGAGGTGGAATTAAACAATGATTAATGCCCACTGGCTTCACAGACAGTTTAGCATAACATATTTTGCTAGCAGGTCAGTCAAGAAATAAGATTAATTTTAGCTCAGAGCTCTCAGTCTCTCTCTTTATGATAAGATTTATGAATTAATTAAGGTAGCTGAAAATGTTAAGAATAGGTATTTCTAGTGTACATTTTTAAGGGAGGTCTACTAATATTGCCAAATGATTCTGATGCCAAGACTTTCCTTCTTAGTCACATAGTTCCAAAATCTGAAGTTTTCAGTTTGAATGACAAGCCACTGGGAACAAACACACTGATGAATTAAAAAATTAAATAAATACAAATCGTGGTCTCCTACAGAAAACTGTGACTATTGTGACAAGCTGAACCAAAATACTATTGCATAAAATCTGACTTTTAGAGCATTTAAACAGTATATTCTTGTCATTGGCAGACAGCTACAAAGATGAAACAAATCTTAGCTAAACTGCAACACCATAGTAAGCACAGAAATTGTACTTCCATTTACACATCAGGCTAACTGATTTTGGCCTGATAAATACATAACCACAACACAGTGCCAACACCTATGCAGACTACAGTTTTTGGATAACTCCACAGATCTACAACCAGAACTATCCTGAGTGAAGAAAGTATGTGAATGGCTACAGGTATAAATGACAAAATACTTCCTTATTTCCCTACCTCCTTTATTATAGGCAACATTAGTGAAGTCTAAAGGTGTGAGAGACTGAAATGTTAAGGGTTAATGACTCAAACAACTGGCCATTTGCAAAAGCAGCAGGTGCTTTGCTGAGCTCAGGTTTGCACCCCACAGTCGAAGTGGAGGAGGAGAGTTTTGTATATGCGGTGGTGAAACCTCTGATGTGCATAAGATAGAGGGGGTGCACACCCACCACCAGAGATGGATCACAACAAGCCAATCTATGTTTAGCAACAAGCTCAGTTATGAGTCAGATAAGGGAGAAGGCTGACCAGAAGCAGACCCTGCAAAGGTTGAATAATGCTATTTTATCATGCCAATGTCCTCCCATACGCAGCTGGGTCGGGCGTAAAACTTGCCCCTTCTCTCCAGGGGAGGTACTGGGACATTCACACATGAATTTGGGTCATAACAAAAAGGGAAAGTGACCTTTTTTGAGGGAGTCAAAGTTTCCACAAGGACATGTAGAGAATGAAATTATAAACCAAATCCACATTTTCAGCATTTTCAATCAAAATTTCCATTGGTATTCGTTATGGTTGGACTTAATGATTTTAAGGGTCTTTTCCAATTCAAACATTTCTATGGTTCTATAATTATTCAAGGTGAATGCAGATCCCCTATGGATAGCTAAGCTTAATTTAGGATCCCAGCACACAGCAAAAATTTTGAAATAAAAATGCGTAAAATAGTACAACTTTGTATTCCTGCCAGCCAGGAGGTTCTTGGGCATGTAAACACACAGATATGTCTTTAGTAGGATTTTCAAAAGTCATGTGAATTCCATGAGAGGTGGTACTGAAAATTTGGTAAGAAACCACTAAGAAGTAACACAGTGGTTGAGTTTCTTGAAGTCTGGTTGATGCATTCTGAGAAGGGCAAGTTTCTTTTCTGTGAGGAAAAAAAGACAGAACAAAGCCTGAACACTATTGCAAAACTCTCTGGAATTATTCCTGCATCAATTAGAAATCAAGCTTTAGATATCCCATTTTAACCACTGCAGAATATTTAATTTTGCTTTAATTTTTGTACAGAGCTATTAAAAAAAAAGTCTTCTCATCTTACTTTTTTGTCACATAAAGTAATTTCTTTTCTAAGCAATCTTTTCTTCTTTGGGTTTCATAAGGTAACACACCTGTGCACACATATCTACTAGCAACAACAAAACAAAATTCACAACAATAATAATAAACTTGAGAAGCCTTTTTTCCTGTTCATTGCATTTCATAAATAGACCCCAAAAAGTTGTATCTCCTGCTAATGGCAATTATAATTTCTCAAATTTTTCCTGATTATAAAAATAGATTCATACCTTTATTATGGCTACATATTTTAATGTAATTGTCTTTTTCAGATTTTGCCCAAGAATAAAAGACGACAATGCTGTGCTGACACCCAACAGCATCTTTACTCAGTTAAGTATAATTGTATCAAATTTAGACAAATGTTGTAATAAAATAATCTATGGCATATTGGGTCTTGAATATACAAAAATACCTGCCTGTAGTTGTTTCAGAATGCATTTTCTCACCTAACTTTTACATATTATCAAAATATTGAGCTATATCAAACTGTTGTGTTTTAAAAAGCTTGTAACAGTAAATCCCAATCATAACAGCCATAGGAAATACAGAAGGCAATTAATATTAGAGTGATACCAGTCTCTTAAAAAACCCCAGAGGACAAAAGGCAGCACAAGGGAGCTTTAATTTTATGCTGCTGCACTCTGTGGGTTTTTCTTATTAAAATTTAAATTCATTCTTCTTTTTATAGTAAGCAAGACTGTTTAAACATTGTAGTTAGAAAAAAAAAAATATTAGAAATGCTCCTGCCAAGAGGACATTTAGCAATGAAAATGCAAATCTGAAATCTGAAAATAAGTTGCTCACTCCCTCACATTGCTTCATGGCAGCAGAAAGAAAAGTCAAGGGTCTTGAGTATATGTGGAGCTCATCTTGAGCCCAAATATTTTCTCGTATTAAGGATTTTTCTTAATTTTTCTATGACAGTTTATCATACTGCTACTTTCCTCCATAATCTGATATTTAGCAAAAGGATTAACATCTGGCTGAGAAGTGCCTTTTCTTTGTCCCCTGAATTCTACTCAGATTTGGCAGACATATAAAGTTAAAAATTGTTGCTTTCTTAAGGAGGAAAAGGCATAAGGGCATCATGCAAACCGTTTGCAGATAAATTCTTTCCCAGAAATTTTAACTGGACAGTACAAAACATTTGAAGTTATGTGGCCAGTTTCATAGGTGAGTATACAACACAAAATATCTATATACATTTTGATTCTTATTTTAAAGTGAATTATCTTTGGTAACATTCAAATTCCTTTTGAATTCACTTTTCTAAATATTTTCAGTGATGGGAATATTTGCTAAAACAGTGAGTAGTATGGAATATTTTATTGATAGATAGTTGCTTTGATATATTGCATTGGAAAGTTAAATTTGAAACCAGTTGTCCTCTTTTTGGAGATGAAAAATAATCATCTTATTTGATTACTGAAAACAGCAATGAAATGAATTCTCCACTCTCATTGCCATCAAAGTGTTAAGTTTCTGAACAAGAAGTCAGTAACTATTGTCTAATTACAAAATTGGGTAGCAAAGACGAAGCGTCTTGAATAAGGTCACAAATTAGTATTTGGACTGGGAATAAAATTCAGACCAACTGGTCAGGTGTTCTCTCACACCTCTGCTCATTACATTGTAATGGCTTGCTAAGTAGTAGAATGGCATCTAAAAGCAGCATCCATATCAATTCATAAGCTGAACACTGTTTCCAGTATTTCTCTTCAAGAATTGTCACAAAGAAGGTTGTGGCTAAACTTATTGGCTAAATACTCTCTGAAATTGTCCAAACACTTCTGCTTCTTAGCCCAATTCTTGTGACAGTTGAGCTCAATAAAGGATATGAAAAATCAGCCCACTTGGGGATCTAAACCAGGCATTAAATAGTGAATTAACAAAATATTGTTTAGTACGGATGTGTCTTAAACTGTGATTGAATCTATTAAGAAAGTCTACAAGTGTCCTTTATGTTCACAGACTGTTCTGGATACAATGAATGTTCCTGTTTATTTATCTTTTTGGACTAGAAAGACTTGGCCTGCAGAACAGCCAGATTCTAAACAGAGGGCTAGAAAAGAAACCGCATACCCATATGTTTAAGTGATGTTTCCATGGATACAACTGACTTGATTTGCAGTTTGCAAATTTGCCTTCTGTAAGTGGCAAAACACATTCCACCTTCCCAAGGATTTGAGTGTCAGGGTGTAGACATCACCTGCTAGTGCAATAAATATGAAGCCAAGGACTAGAGTGCAGAATCAAGGAGAAATGCACCTAACTAGCATTGCTAATCTGACGTAGTGCTGCAGTGTGTGCTGGGGAATCTTAATCAGGCTGGATCATTTTTTGGGGGGATGTAAGCAACATTTATGCTGAAATAATCAACAGCACAAATAAAGTCCAGAAAACAGTTGTTTGAAAAAAAGTTCTGAAAAAACCCATATCACAGGCACGCTGTGGGCCATCAACCAAACATGAGTCAAAAACGCCATGCTGTTTCAATGAAAAGAGAAGGCTGCATTAGGCTCTATTAACAGGAATAGCTTGCCAGGCGTGTGATGCAATCCTCCCATCCAAAGCCTGGCTGAAATACTGACTTCTATTCAAATGCCCAAACAGAGATGTCTAGAGCCATTTCAGATGTCCATGGTGGGAAGAACAAGAAGCAATGGGCATGTATTGCTGCAAGGAATATTCAAGTATGCTATTAGGATAACTTTTTAGCAGTAAGTATAGTGCAGACCTGTAATATATTGTCAGGGGAAAATCTGAAATCTCCACAACTGTGAGTCATCAAGAGTAAGAAGGACAAGTCTATCAGGAATGACAGAAGCATAGACCATGAGGCTGGGACAAGCTTTTGATTCTGTGCTGCATTAAAATAAATGGCACTGGAATATACTGTAGCCATCATGAATTTTCATCATACTATCTCACCACATCAAGTCACGGAGGGTATTAAAATTAACGGTCTAAGCAAATACATATTCTAAAGGCGACCACTTTTCTAATTACTTTTGTTTGTTTGTTTGTTTATTCTAAAATGATGTCAGTACTTTTTACACTTGTCAATTTTGGCAAAGCCCTCAGAAATCTAGGAAATTGTTCAGGAAGCTAGTTTTTGACTTGAAGTGTATGCAGAGACGTATATTGAATGCTGCATTCTGCTCTAGTTTCATTCTGCTGTCACTTCTTTCTACGCTATCTATCAAATGTCAGCTGGGAAGTTAATTTGGATGTACAATGGTAAGGATGAAAAGGAAAGCCTGAGGAAGCCCTAATGGGTGGATACTTTAACAATAGAAACAGATTTTCCTGTAATGCTCCTGTAACCAGTCAGAGATAAAAAAAACTTCACCCAATATTCAACATTTCTATTCATTACTCAGGTTTTGCGGAGGCAAAGTAGGGATACCATGAATTACATCACAAGCCGCAGGTTAAAAAGAACATATGATCTATTGCTATAATTAGGAGTACCTTGAGCAGAGTATTGATTGCCTCAAATTGTATCTACACCATAGTAAGCAAAACATGGACTTTTTGTGACTTCTTGCAAAACAGGGGCATGTCACTGGGTCATTATCAAATGGGACTGGGCAGCAGTGTGGGGCAGAAAGGAGGGAGAAGCCTAGGATTCTTCACAGTGCTACAGGTTGTCTCCATCTTCCCCCCTCTTCATCAAATATGGGGAGCTCAAAGAAAAATTGCTTTAGGCAGTGGAAGCTTACAAGCACCTAGCTCCATGGCAGAGGACCAGGAGTCAGAAACTACTGATAGAGTTTATAGCCTTTTTCATTCTTCTCCACTAAATCTGCCTCTGAGTGGGTTTATCCTGACGTGTATACTGTCAATCTAGTAAACTTCCTTGCATTCACTAAGATCTTGGCTCTTCCACCACAAAAAAGAATTAAAGTAAAAGAATCTGGTCTACTGATAAACAACAGCAAGTTTCTGACAGGGTTATAAAGAGATAATTTGCTAAGACAATGTTTTATTTGTTGATGTGGTAGATGGCACTTAGCAGGTCACTTGAATAAAAGCAATGCTATGCTGACAAGAGCTATTGTACACGTTAGACTGAATAATTCCTTTCTGAAGATTTAGAGATATTTTCTGTAATGTAATTGTCATACTACACTGACAATCTGAATGCCATTATCACAGTAATAACTGAAATGTAAAAGTGGAATAGTGTCATTTCAATATGAATGCAAAGGATGTAGAAAGACTTGTGTTATTCTTTCCTCTACCTGTTATTCTGTGTGATCACAGTCTTTTAGTCAAATTTATTCCATTATGAGCCGTATTTCTCCATTTTAACATCTCCTAATGGATTTTATATCTCTGGGCCAAACCTATCTCTGATATAGCATTCAAGCAATTAATGTACTGTTTTATAACCAATCTGTTTCAGACAGAAAACTTGAATTATTTGAAGGAAAAATTATCAACATACGATGTAAAGGCATCCTGAACTGAACTCACAGTTGGAAGTGGAAACTGCTAGGAAATGGCCTTTGAAACCATGCAAGTGCTTCAAATCAAAATGCTACTGTGGGCTCTGAAATTTTAAGAAACCATTATATTTCTGTCTACTTGGGGAGGGTGCTCAGGCCATTAGGAATGGGTACATGAATTAGCAGACTACTGTCCCTCAATTGGAATCTCTTAAAAGCAGTTCAGGTCACCTAAATATTTAAACATTTGAATATTTAAAGGTGTTTAATGGGAGTGGAGAGCCCTTTTTTATCTTTAATTCCACTTTAGCACTGAGAGTAGACCAAGATAATTCAGGCACTTGAATGTGCAGCTCTTGACTTAACAAAGCCAAGCTAGTGTCTGGCTGCTGTGCACAGGGATAGTCCCATCAGTTTCCTGCAGCTCCAGCCCTGAAACAACCCTAGAGAGGAAAAAAAAAAAAAAGAAAAAGTGACTACCTTTCTTCTGATTCAGCTAACTTAACGCACTTCTTCAGGGATCAGATGGCTATGCCAGCAGAAAGTACAGTATTGATAATCCCATCAAAAAGAGGTGGGCAAGGGCAAGATCACACCTCTTTGAGCAGCTAGCTGTAAGATGGCTTTAGTTGTATTGTAAGGCCATTCACAAAAGTAGGTGAAATGATGCAATTACTTCATACAATGCACAAAAATGGAAGAGTAGGGGAGCTCAGGAGCAGTCAAAAGTGCCATTACTAGAGAAGAATGATTATGAAAACTCTGGACAGCTTTCTCCCAGTAAAACGCTATTGTCCCAGTAAAAGGTTTTTACTAATATGATTGGGAAGCAGGAGAGAGGAAAGAGTGGAAGTAAATTTTACAAGGTTGATGTCTGCATCTCTGGCCTGCTGTGTGTGTCAGAAGCAATGGGTACAAGATGGTTACTAATGCACTCAAGATCAGAAATGACAAGGGGAAATAAAAAATTAATTTACAAATACATTTCACAGTTCACGCAGAGTTAGGTGCAACTTATTTTTTAAAATTCCCTTCTCTATTTGGGATTCACTTTACTTGATGTAATATGTGTTGTTTTATACTTATGGGAGTTGACTTATGAATAATACAATTAGTGAGTTTGGGCTCTCAAAAAAGGTTTACATTTACTAGAATTTATTCAATTTAAGCAAGAGGTACTTTGCACTCTGTGGACTCTGCAGAGTACCTATGAAGTAGGCATAACTTTGTTGAAATTATTTTTTTCCTCTCCTTACACTATGACTAAATTAGACTCACCTCATTTAAATTCATGGTTGCATCTGAGTATAATAGAGCAATAGCATAAGAATCTTAGTTTAGGATTCCTGCTGCTCGAGCAAATACAATACGTAGGCTGGCATGACAAACTGTTTGTTTCACACCACAGTAAGTATAGACATTGGGATAGCACCAGGTAACCTTGTCCTCTGTGTGCTGCTCCTTGAAGACCATCAGTGTTTTCCTATACAGGTAGGCTGAAACACATGAATCCAGAAAAGGCAATTGCAAAAGTTATTCTGAGAGACTCAAACATTCGTATCATGTGTGACTGATGAAATGATCATTTTTTAAACTCACATCATATGCCTTGCTAGTGTATATCAGCACATCTACCAGAATTATAGAATAGTTTGAATTAGAAGGGACCTCCAAAGATCATCTAGTCCAAACCCCCTTTCATGGGAGAAGTCACAGACACACTAGGGTGGGTGGGAGTGTTGATCTGCTGGAGGGCGGGAAGAATCTGCAGAGGGATCTGGACAGGCTGGATCTATGCTCCAAGGGCAATTGTGTGAGGTTCAACAAGGCAAAGTAGAGTCCTGCCCCTGAGTCACAACAACCCTGGGCAACATTACAGGCTGGGGGAAGAATGACTGGAAAGCTGCCCAGCAGAAAAGGATCTGAACATGAGCCAACAGTGTCCAAGATGGTCAAGGGCATCCTGGCTTGTATCAGGAATAGTGTGACCAGCAGAAGCAGGGAAGTGATTGTCTCCCTTTACTCAGCACTGATGAGGCCACAGCTCAAACACTGTATTCAGTTTTGGGCCCCTCACTACAAGAGAGTCATTGAGGTGCTGGAGTGTGTGCAGAGAAGGGCAATGAAACTGGTGAAGGGTTTGGAGTACAAGTTTTGTGAGGAGCAGCTGAAGGAGCTGGGCATGTTTAGCTTGGAGAAAAGGAGGCTCAGGGGAACTTTACTGGTCTCTCAAACTACTTGAAAGGAGGTTATATCGAGGTGGGGTTTGGAGACTTGTCCAAGGTGACATCTTCACCAACAGGTTTTCCTTTCCTTTTATTTGTACTGAGGGGAACCACATGGCACTCAGCACATGGGCTAATGAACACCAATCTGTTTATGCCCCAGGATGCTGGGTTATACATCTCTTTTTGTGAGTAAAAACCAGTTTTTCTCTCTATTATTGGTTTGGGGTTTGGGGGGGGGGGGGTGTTTGTTTGTTTGTTTGTTTTTAAATTGTAACTCTGACTTGTAATCTCTCTTGAGTCAGATTCATTTCTCCTGCCGGTTTACCTTTAAACCAGCACACCATAATATTGGAACTCACCACACATTTTGTGGCTTACATGGAAAAAAAATCAATTTATCTGCAGTGACCTCACTGTCGGATTTATATTATCATAGAGGTTTCCTTTGGATCTGATCAGAAGACTAACAAATTGTAACTTGATAAGGAAAAAAAAAAACAAAACCAGAGAAGCAAAGAGAATCAAACAGCAAATTTTTTTTACAATGATTTCTGAGTGAAAATAAAGCACAAGTGAATATCTGTCTTTTCTGAGCCAAATTAGAAGTGGCGAGAGGTCAGAACTCCTGGTCAACCCTAGATTTTTTAAAACATTGGTCTTGGTAGAAATTTTATAGCTCACCTTCTTTTCCAGCTCTATTTCCAGCCTAATAGGGACTATAGATTCCTAATAGTTAAAAACTTATGTGTCTAATACAGATATTTTGTCATGGCAAAACACAAGGGAAAGATTACACATGTAAGTGAAGGACAGAGTTCTGCTCTATCAATCAGGTGTCTCAATTCATATTACTATGGAGCTAAAGGATTCCTGAGTCATTATGGCAAATTAGCACCAACACAAGACACCAATGCTGAAGCCTGAATCTGTCTTGCAAAGAGAAGGCCACAGCAAATATAACCAATTTGCTAATACATCAGCTGGTATGCTACTAGCTGCAACAATCCTAAAGAGAAGGCAGCTTCACTTAAAGGCTAAGAACATCACCCATGTGAGTTTGGGTGGTTTGATTTTGAGGCTTTGAAACTGAACATCAGGATAATTTCACAGAAATGCTGAAGATCAGACTACAAAAAGTCAGTTATGTTAGAGCCATCAATCTCACTCTGGTCATCAAGGCTAGAAGTCTTCAACAATGTTAATCACTTCAGGCAATTTGGGAAAGAGAGCATTATTTTTTGTTGAAAGAATTTTATTTGAGTTTTGGGGTTTTCTTCCAAATTTTACAATAGGCATCCAAATATATTAGCTACTCTTTCTCTATTCTTTTGAATTAGAGACAAAACAGGACAAGACACCTTTTAGGAGGGGGAACTTGTGGCTTCAGGAGAAGAATCACAGTCATGTAAGGAAAGAGTTAAAAATAGATGGTCTCCATTCTTTGACCTGATCCTGCACTTTGGGCACACAGGAGCAGATGTGTTCATTTGTCAAGTGGTGGTTGTTGACAAGCTGCTGTATTAGTGCAGAGGGATAACATGCCCTAGAAAAGATGTCAGTTTAAAGTAGAGTGCATTGGTTAGCCTCTGTGAGTAGTTAAAAACCTCCCCATATGTCAGCGGACACTATACGCCTCTGGCCTGAGGGTGAATAGGGCAGAGTGAGCTGATGCCCACACGAGCTCGGCTCAGCCTCCTGCCCTTGGCATTGCTCCCAGTTCTACTCTCAGGGCTTCCTTCTCAGCAAGCTACAGATTGACCTCTGGACACAAACAAAAAGCACGAGCTCTTGGGTCCCATCAAAATCCTGCCCACAATTTTCCCTGCTAAAAGAGAGGGAAAAACTGCATAACATTGCAGAAAGTCACAATGAAAGGGGGGGCTGAAAGTCAATACCTGTCAGATCCACTGCTGGAGCAAATCCATCGAACCTAAACATCCTTTTTGTTTTAATAGAGCAACAGAAGGAGATCTTGTACCAGAGGAAACAGTGCAGTGCTATCTAGGCCATATATGCCTTTAAACTTTCTATCTGAAAAACGATACAAAAGTGAATTAGTTAATCACTTTATTCACGTGTCAGTAACCTCCTTGATCATGCAAAATCTCACATACCTGTCTGAATTCAGAAGGTTTCAAGAACTCACCAGAAAAACCAAAATAAAGCAAAGTAGCCTGCCACATTTTTTCTTATTTTCTTTTCCCTTTTTTCTTTTTCCCCAATGGCTTCCAAAAGTATTTACATTGCTTTAAACTGTTTTGGAACACTTCCAGCAGGTTGCCTGTCTAGTATCTCTCTGTTGCATGCATGACCTGTCTTCATGTAGTCTGCTCTTTCTTGGCTTTGCACTATATTTACTGTAGTGCTGGGTGGTCATAGTAAGACCTGGACACCTTATGGACTTGGACATCTCTTATTTCTAGGAGTCTAGTACTAATAATTCCAGGCAATTATTTTTCTGTCATAGAGCTATTTTGATTGTATACTAGAGTCTATGGGACTCAGACACCCAAAATTTAAAGAGACTTAAAAAAAACATATGGCAAACCCTTGCCATATTTGAAATGCCACCGAACAAGTAATTTAAATAGAAGGCACTCTAGCTGAAAAGTCATTCCTCCAACTTTAGTGCCAGAATACAGATTTTCAGACAATTCCACAAAGAAATCAGTAATTAAATATTCTGTGCATAATCTGGACTAATGTATTTTTTCTCCTGAAGATTTTAAGGGCTATAAAAGGCAGAAGGCTTAAAATATGAATTTCAATTTTCAATTAAAACAAAAGAGAGAGAGAAAGACAGAGAGAGAAAGATTGGGAAAATTTCCAGTTGCTTTATGGGAAACCCATGAGTATCCTGATACAGAGAATTGTCTGAAGCCAATGCTGTTTATCTCATGCCCGAAGGGCAGACAGCAGATACTTCACATCAGGCACAGCGAATGTAAATCTTTGGCCCAATGCACCTTATAGGTCCCTTGATGCATCATTAAGATGATGTGCCAAATCCAGCCACGCTGACAGATAACATCTCCCTCATGACAAAAAAAAAAAAAAAAAAAAAAAAAAAACCTTTGCAAAAATCCAACATTCATATTTTTAGACTGAAAAAACACATTTCTCTTCATTAAAAAATTCAAACTTCATAATCACTTTATAATCTCTAATTCTGGACTAAAAAATGGAGAAAGTGTTATCTCTGACTAATTTTGCTGGTTTGTGGAACTAGTATGGATGCAGCTTAAGCTGATGGGTAAAGTTATTCTTAGAAACTTATATGATTTCTCTGTGTCTCAAGCAAGTATGTTTATTTTGTTCATGGTCAAAAGGTAGGCCAACATCTTAGTTCTCCATTACTGTTAAGTACCCTTTCTCTTTTCTCTCCCACATTTTTATACCAGTGAAATAAGAACATTCTGGCAAAAAGCACAGGGAAGGGACAAATGACAATTCACTATGGTGGGTAATCATGAATGTTCCTGCAAAGCCATAAAGGTTCAGGCCTCTAAATTTGTTTCTTAGCTGCACTCTCCTTTTTATTAATTTTTTTTTTTTTTATGATTAGGATATAATTACATAATTATTGGATCTGCCAAGCTTTCTTCATTTGTCTGTGTCCCAGTTGTCCTAGAGCTTCTGTACTTTCATTTTGATAACTTAGCTATTTTATCTTCCATTAAAAACAAAAACTAAAACAACAACAAAAAGCACAAAAACAAACAAAAAACCCCAAACCAAACAAACACTTCCCCCCTAAAAAAAACCAAAAAAAACCCCGCACATGCAGATTTGGTTCTCATGGTTTCAAGGAGAAAACTTGGAGCAAAACATGAAGCAAACAGAAGCAACAGTGTGTCCCGCCATCCATGGAGAACAGGGAAATCAAAAACCAGAACCTAGGCTTGCAGACAAAGCTACTCCTCTGAACTACTCCCTCAAAGAACATCTCGCTGCAGGATCTATATAAATAACCTAGGAAGCTTTCTGAATAACCGTAAAACAAAAACCCAATTTCTTATTTACATAAAAAACCCAAACAAAATCAAACAAATAACCCACCTCCCCAAAAAAAACCAACCAACCAAAACAAGAGAACTTCAAACATACAGATAAGACTAAAAACAGCCCCCAAACCTTTTCAGCAAAATTGTGACAAAGAAAAAACCAAGGGAAGAATCTGCTCCATCCCCAAAATTTTTGCCTGTGTCTGAAACATTTATTATGAGGGAATAAATAAAATACACACTGATGAAATGATCAAAACTTGTTTTCTCTCTTCTGTGTATCTATTCTCCAAGCTATTTCTTCTCACAAATAAGGCAGAATTTCCCCAGTTAGGGCTTTTATTGGCAGAACTACAGAGAAGCACTCTCGGTAAAGTTTTCCATTTAAAAGGTCTAATCTGCATGTTTTCTGAATCTAAGCAACCTTCTAAGTAGAATTTATGCATTCACTCTCCCTTTGAATGTCCCTTGGGACCAAAGACTATGTATAGCACTAATTCACTTAAATTTCTCATTTATAAAAAAAATAAAAGCTCACAAGTTCTTCCAAGTTGATTTCTTTATAATTATTTTAATTGACTGCTTCACGGCAGAATAGCAATATAGAGATCAAGGCTGACAAGCATAGCATGCTCTTACTTGGCATACTAGAAAAAAAAATTATATATTTGTTTGAATAAGCAATAAAATTACCAGAAGGGAAAAAAGCCCCCAAGAAATCACAAAGATATTATGTTTAAAATGGAAATCAATCAGACAATCAATCACCTGGAAAAGACAGACTCAATCTCCTCATTTCCCCTGCGTAGCAAAAGTTTCTTTCCATTTTTATTTTTTTGTTGTTTGATGGGTTTTTTTTTTTGCAATTTAGACAACCAGAATTGTCTGCTTGGGTAATTTTTAGATCATCTGACTGTTAAACAATGGGTTTTAAAAAGCCCTGGCTTTTTAGGATATAGCTATTATTTTAATAAAAGAAAGAAATGAGTAAAAAAAAAGCCCTTTGAGAAAAGCCTTTGAGAGATTTGGCCACAAATGCTGCAGCTGGAAGCCAGGGTGTGCTTAGTTTTGTTATATCTGGCCCCAGCTTTGAGTGCTGAGCACTGGAGACCTGAACCTGTGCCATTTTGGAGCTCTAGGTTTACTGGATTGTAGGCTAGAACCTTGCTTGGGAATAGTCTATGTGGGATGACCTTCATAATCATCTTTCCCCCTCTCTTGTCCACATGAGAAGCATCTGGCAGAAGGATGAGCGATAGGGAAAACTGTTTGAATGAGTCGATAGGGAATTTGTGACTGGTCAGCTTTGACAGCTGTCTACAGATTTTGTCTTGCAAAGCGAACCTAAAACTATTGAAGAACCTTTTACATGCTGTCCATCCTGCAATTGCTTTGGCTTTCTGTCACCTTTTCAAAAAACCTAGATGAAATCCGTGATTTTTTCTGACCACTGAAACAAACTTTTGGCCTGTGGTGGCCCCACCTCACAGTTTCAGCACTGAGCACTGTGCAAAAGATAACAGAATGCTTGATCAGGTCCCTGGTGCTTTGAAAAAACCCACAAGGAATTCCATTCTGCTTTTGAGAAACAAATTTGACATGCAGTGATGTATTTCCATAAGGTGCTAGAAGTTGTCAAAACCCTAAATTTCTCAAATTCTTTTCTGGAACAGGTCTCATAGAAAGTGTTTACTTAGAAAACAATTCATGGTTTAAAAATAAGGTTTCTTTAAATTTAGTAAGAGCTGTCATGAAGATAGACTCAGGAAAAGTATTTATCAGCTGTAGCTTCAATCTTGCAGACTTAGTTTAGGTCTTCTGATTTAGGCTTGCACTCAGATTTCATGTAAGGCTTAATTCTGCAAGTGCACCTTCCACTGGAGTTAGAAATCACACAGTTTTTCAATGCCAGTGCAAGGTGCCATTATCCAGACTGAGCCAGCACTACTTGACCATTTTATCAGTTTCTTTCAGAATAAGACTCAAACTGAGAAGTTCTTTAGGAAGGATTTAAGAAGGATTCTTTACCCCAGAAAACAGGATTCTCTGCTTGAACAGGAGAACAAAAACTAAAGATGACTGAAAAGCTGAAAATTCTTTAAAACACATTAAAAAGTTTTCTCTGTGTTTAGTCCAGCAAGGTAACACATCTGTCATGATGATGCTAGAGCATGTCTTTCCAAACACAAAGTGATCAAATCATTTTGGTGCTGCTCAGGCATCCACCATGGCCATTGCCACCTCATTAGGATCAAGTCCAAATTCCCTTGATCACCATCTTTACAGATGAGAAAGAAAGGTGTTAAAGGAAATCTCATCATAGAAAAGTAACCCTGACTGGTAACGACGACCTTTAGGTTAGTGACACCTTAAGCAACTGCAATATCCAGCAGGATTTCTAAGCACTACAAGAGACTCTTTGTGCCTTGGGATAATGTACACCTTCGCTGGTGATTTGACTCCATCCTACTGGCTGCAACAGTCCTAAATCAGGACTAAAGTAACAAGACCTTCAGCTGACCACTGTCACCTCATCTTCATGCTGTCTCATTCCCTTCTTTCACATTGCACAGTACCTGCCAGTACTGCTGGGAAACTGCAGTGACTGTCCGTATGTCCTTACAGATGGGCTACAAAGGATGCTTATTTAATACATTCACGTAACTGCTTTTGGCCTCATGCCATATGAACTGTCCTTTCATGAGTTTTAGTTCTACAGACCACTAATTATCTGCAAGGGGAAAAACAATTTAATGCCATTCTTTTGCTTACAGCCAAATGCTTTTCACATAATCTAAAAAGCATCTTGCAGATCCTTCACAGCCCTGCCCCTTCCTCCTCCCCTCTTACATCTGCTGCTATAAAAACCAACCTGTTCCATATTTCTAAAAATTGAAAGCTAAACTTCTGAATCACTTCACCTTTGGTTGCTACTCAGATTATTAATCTTTATATCATAAAGAGAGGTTCAGTTGGCTCCAAGCAACTGCTATTTTAGTGTCTGATAGGCACAGGCTTCCTTCTCAATCTGGGGACTTATTTACATTCCTTATTTACACTCCTGTATCCTGGTCCACTATTGAAGATTTCCCTAGCTTTCATTCAGACAAAATTCCCACTGAGATTTTAAAGGCCCCCCCTAGATAAATCCTTAGCATCTCTCTCATATGTGGAACTCAAGATAATGAAACCTGAATCCAAGCTGTTTGTGGTGGTTCCTTGCTCATGTCATTCTGCTACAGTTTCAATGAAGTGAAAATTTACCTTGATTGCTATAGGAAGGAAAGGATGCTGCCAGAGTGTTCTCAAAACACTGCTTTTTTTTGCAATGTTCTGCATTTCCTTAGTCCAAACTAACCTAGATTTGCTTCCTGACATTCTTCAAACCAGAGTCTTTCCAGGTGTCACTGCAATAAGAATTCAATTTGACAGGAGGGGTTAGACTCTCCTGCCCATAATCAATGTCTCTGTCTAAGAAGATGAAAACGGCAGCCATGGTGCCTAGCCTCTTGGTGCCCAGGGCCAGCACCTCTACAACAGCACCAAGGGAAGTGGCAGAACTGGCCTCACAGACCCACAGTCTCTGGCCCCAATACCCTGCACTGCTCCCCCTGATGGAGCTGCTGTGGCACACAGCACCCCCAGAGACAAAGCCTGGCAGCCACAGGAGGTCCTCTGACAGCAGCTGGTCTTCTGAGCAAGTAGAAGTACTATACCACCACAGCAGTGCTAATCAGTGACAAGGTGCAACACGGGGACAGACTGACCCTGTCACGCAGTACCTGAGGAAAGGCTGTGCACAGACACCATTACTTACAGGCACCATGTTCTCCTTGTGAATCAATCCTCCCTGCACTTCTGTCGCACTGCATGACAAGTCCATCTTGATGGCAGAAACAGGCCTATTTTATCTCTCTGAGAGACACAAGCCATCCTGTCCCACCAGCAAGGCATTTGTTCTGGTAACCCCTTGTCAGGATGATTTGATTTCCATGCATAGGGCTTACATGTCTAACAAAAAATGTTCACATGTGTTGCAAATGAGTGTTTTACACTCAAAGAATCACTAGCAAAGGTACTTGCAGAAGCAAGTTTAATATTAAAGTGAAACTGCGACAAGGTTTGCTGGCAAGGTTCACTCTGCTACTTACCAAATAGCTAAGGAACGCAGCAAAATCAAAACTAAAATCTAAAATCAATCAATCTAAAACTAAAATCGGCCTAAAATGATCTATGTAGAGGCTGAGAACAGAAAAGGGGCAAGGATAGGAAAGGGTAATGACAAAAAAAAAAAGGGAGGCCCTTCTATTAAGTTGCAAGGTTCAGATTGGAGCCTCTTGCCAACCTCAGCTCCAGACTTGGCTGATAATTTAGGCCTAAAGGTTTCAACAGTACTTAATCTTAACAGCACTTAACTGATAAACAATTTAGCAAAAGATTCTACAGAATTTACAGTAAATACAACAGTAACTCACTTAAAGCCCTAATTTACAAATCTAATGTACCTTAAGAATCCAAGAAAGAAACATTCACAGTATATTTGTTACAGCACATTCACACTCGCATGCACATGACAATGTACAATGTATATAGCCACGAAAAATTCCCCTTGAATTCAGTGAACTATATTCAGTGAAGATTCCTTCACATCTCCTCAATGGGTGGAGCTGAGCCACAATGAGGTTATAGCCCAGGCTCCATTGTTGACATTTGGCAGTGGTCCTCCAAATACAGCAAACATGAGAGTTCGCTGGCTCTGAGACATCTCCCTCTCAGAGAGAGATTGCTGGTTGCAGCTGTCTGTGCTCCATGAGACATCAAAGGGTCTCTTCACAGGGTCACAAGAGACTTGGCTTTAGTCATAGTAATTTCCCATTCTGCCCACAATTTGGGTTGGTAACTTTCCTTGAAAGTTCAATAACAAATATGGTGTTCCACTTGGGTTGTTATTCAGTCAAGAAAAATAAGTTTCCAGCCCTGTCCATTAAAAAAACATGAGCTCATTAGCTAGTATGAATTCCTGGGAACAGACAGTGTTACTGATAAGCTCAAGAGGAACTTAGCCCAGGTGCTGAGCATTTCTGAGATCATAGTGCACCTGAGGAGTGGGATGGGGAGAGGGATGCACCACCACAACATGCAGCTCCAGGGAAGAGAGTAGTGGAAACATCTTGTATTTCTCCACAACCAAACCAATTCAGAGTTCCTCATATCTTGCCTTGGAGTACTAGCTTGAAAGTACTTAGCTACCCCAGAGATATAAACACTTGACTGTCATTCAGTGCTATGCAGTGGGGCTAATTTTCCTATTCAGTGATTCTGTCATTTTCTAAAATGTATACGAGATGAAACATCATTTATTACAAAAAACAGAGAGTGCGAGAAGATAAAAATTCTGGCAGAGGATATTAGCTTTACTTGGCAAAAGAAAAAACTTTGTATGTTTGTGAATCATTCCTGAGAGAATCATATTCTCTTTAGATACCATAAAGAAAACAATTTTCATGTTTTTTCTGGAAAGCATCATGAATATTAATACAAGACAAAGGCAAATTGTCCATTTTGGTGATTAATGGGGTTTATTCCTTCAAAAGATTTTGTAAAAACAGCACATAGGTGTTGAAAAGCTAAAGACACTACTAATCCAGACAGATTTTTGTGTGAATATTTGTACCATAAATCTGCTAGAAATCACACTCAGTTTTAAAAATAAAGCCTAACTGGTATATATTTGAGTCTGTTTGTACTCACCCCTCCTATGTGAGAAAGGTGTACAGTTTTGGAGCTCATAGCAACACACTGACAATGAATGCTTCGAGGAACTTCAAAGGTTTAGAAAATTCTTTTGAGGGAAGGAGGAAGGAAGAGTAGAAGGAGCATCTCAATTTGTATTTAAAGTATCCTTTTTTTAACAATAAGAGTCTGAGTTACATGTATGTAACGGACACTGTTTGAATAAAGACAGAGCCTTTCAGCTTACTACATACTCCATCAGCTACCTACGGTACTGCTCAAGCATAATGTAAAACCTCAGCATCTTCTACCACTAGAAAATGTGTTATTTAATTTGTTGCAGTTATTTGACATCAACAGACAGTACAATTGTGTATTTTCCAGTTTCACAAAGGTTTACAAAGAGATACAATATTTTTTAAGGATGGGCAGAGATTGTTTCTCTTTATTTACAGCTATCTTTAATAATAGTTGCTGAAGAGACCTATATACCAGGACAAAACAATGCAAAGGTAATTTGGAGATCAGGAACTATTGCTATCACTCACCAGAAAACTGCAGGGAAAGGTTGCAGGGAAATGGTCCAACAGAGATAGTAAAGACCCTAGTCAGGATGCAAGAGCATCACAGTTACATATGGCAAAACCAGATTTATGCTAAAGACATGGTTTATACATTTAATGCCTTTAAAAATGTCAAACTTGATCTTAGAGGACTTGGAAACAAAGTTATGGATGCTTCCCTAGTGACACCAGAATATATGTTTCTTCCCGTGTCTGTCAGGTTTAATACAAGAATACACTGTATTTTGCTGGTGGGAATCATTGCTCCTGTTGTTAACATAGAGAAAGCAAAATAAAACTCACAAGTACTATGGTTAGTTTATTGAGATAGCTGACAAACTCCATCCCCCAAATTAAAATAAGAAACTCTTATTTCCTTCTTATCTTATATCATGCATAATAATTTCTGAGAAAAAAATATGTAGAGGAAAAATTTCATCCTGCATATGGAAAGGATGAACCTAAACCATTTAACTTCAGGGGCTACACAGAAAAGGAAGAAATGGGGAACATGGCTGACTTTCTGGCAACTGCAATCAAATACCACAACAAAAATAAAGTCTGATCTAACAAAATCCATGTCACAGAGTAGAATGAATTATACAGCTCAAAATGCAAAGAGATTGAAATAAAATTTGCCCTCGCTCTTTTTAAAAATAATATAATCTAATCTAATACTTTGCCAAAAACACATTGAGCAAGTCTGAACCATTTTGAACTTATTCAGAAGAGTATGTTGATCAACAGAGACTAGAATATAGGAAAAAAGCTCAGCTAAAACTGAGTTAATTTAATCAATTGGAATTTCCTAGTAACTAGAAAAAAAAGAATGCAGGTGGCACAGACCATAGTTGAGTCATGTCACTTTTTGGAGGGGAAAGTGTAGGAAAGAAGAACTGGCATATAACAAGCCATTTTCTCCGCTGCCCTAATTGCAATGTTTAACTTGCTCACTGGGACTTTACAAATCCAGATGATAATGCTAGAGAAAATACTGGGCAGAGAATCAGGAACTCCTTTAATTATAGGAGTTTTAAAATGATAAAAGAAAGTTTGGGAAAAAGGTGCAGGCTAAAAAAATCAGCTTAACATGACCCAGAAGTGTCAATGAGAAATCTGAGATACTGAGAAAGAAACAACTAATGTTCCAAAGGGTAAATGTGGTTAAAGCCTTCAGTGATTATTAGCTTTTGGAACTATGATGCTGTACTGCTCTCAGGGAAAAATAAAAATCTTATCTGTAAGAGTCTAGATAAAAAATAGTTATTGCAAACCAAGTGGTTTAAGTGCCCTTTGGAAATGTTAAAGATTGAAGTTAGAGACATGCAGAACTGCTATACAGGAGTAATAAGCTGATGTCATTATCTCGGATCAAATAATGAAAATCTATTCAAGGAGTTATGCTGCTAGAACAGGAGGTTGTGACAATATAATCCATTTAGCTTCACAGAACCCCAGCTTTGTTTTGATTTAAGCTCAAGAATTGGAATAAGCCTGTTTCAAAAATAGAAACACTAGCATCAAGGCTTGATTAGAAAAAGTCTCTTATCTTCTCCTCTATGCCAGTGAGAGGCTGTCAGGTTTGCCACACTTATGCTCAGACAGAGCAAGAATGAGTTCCTTCTTTTTGGGAAGCCGAGCTCTGTCATCCTTTGACTCCTGTTTATGCCAGAAGGAAATTCTGTGTTTAAAGGAAGAGCTTGGGCCCTTCTGTGGATATTACTGTGGTAGAGAGGCAGGCTTCTCCCAAGAGACAGTTTATGAAATGAGACACAGAATGAGACTTCTTTGGCTATGTGTTGTGTATATAGTCCTTTTCTACAAATTTAGCAGGAAGCACAGTGGTGCTTATGCTGTAGTGGAGATGATAAAGTAGTCAAATAAATAGGGGATGTTAATTCAAGCACAGCTCAGAAGCAAATACCATGATAATAATTTATATTCACAGTACAGCTATATTATAAGGCAGATGAACTTACCCACACTGGTTGTTAAAAGATTTTGATGCCTACATGAGCACCAAAAGCACAAACTCTATGAGAAAGTATCAAAAATTGCCTGTATTGGCAGAACTGTTTCACGATAGAAATAAATATAGGTGATCATGTCATTAAAGCCTGTGTCATAACACAGTCCTATGAAACATAGGACCTCTACATGGCTCATTTTCTCTGTATCCAGATGGACATCATAGGGTTGGATTTACAGGTGTATTTGAATGTTACAGACGTGGCTGAAATCAATGAAAGCTAAACCTAGAGGGCTATATATGCATTCTTCAAATTCTGATATCTCAGATGAGACATGATAGAATAAGCAGGCACATTTTACTTCAGTATACTGATGTCTCCTATTTTGATTTGCAAAATATACAAAATCCTTTCTTCAAGATCTTCTTCCCTACATCAGCCTTCTTTCACCAGCAGTTATAACATGCCCCACTAGCTCCATGTGTAAACTATACTTTCCTAGCTATCCTTAACTATGTCCGTGTCCTTAATTATCTCTATGCAACCACTCCCTATCTTTGATGATCTTCTTCATTGTCAGTTAATCTTTTCACCTACAATTAACTCCCATTTCACTTACTTCCTTCATCATCCCACTTTCATCAGAATCTTTGTCCCCATCATTCCACTCTGCAGTACAGCTTTTGCATCAGGTATTTTTCCTCCTCCCCTTTCACCAGATGTAGGGACAGATGTTACAGAAGATGAGAAAAAGACACACAGCTTCCCTCGTCCATGCTTTAACGCTCATGCTTATCCTGGCCCAGAACAGTTATTGCAGATCAGGTTCACACTATTTCTGTAGCATGAGCTTGACTGTGTTCAATCATGATGGAATATTTTGACATATGAGTGATTAAAACTCTCTCTTGAAAAAGTGAGTTTGAAAAAAGTCTCTCTTGAGCATGTACAAACTTCAGTTACCTTAAGATTGTGCCTTGGCTTAATTTCTGCAGTATTTCAAGCACTGAAAACCACACATTCTGACCAAAAAAAAGGCACTGCTGCCAAATGTAAAACTACTGTTCAAGAGTTTAGAGGTACTATCAATATTTTGCAAGTTTACCAGAATTCCTTTTTAATTTAAGTTTGTTCTTAAGAGTGTTTTGTTTCCTGAGACTGACTCTAATAACTAACATTTAAAATTAAGCCAAAGTTTAATCTTACCTTCTCATTACGAACAGTTGAAAGCTTGATTAACTTTCAGAAAAGCCAGTGAACCAGTTCTGCCCTTAAAGATTTCGAGCCAAAGAATTCTAGTTTTTAAACAGATATTGTTTAGGTTATAGTACATTAGATTAAAAGCTGTATTGTGCCACCACCATTTTTCTACCTTAAAATGGCAAATAAACAACCAGAATTTTTCTTCAAAATAAATGCCTATATAAAATGTCTGGTTTTCATAATGTTTCTGCCACAGCACTGCAATTACAGTCAATTTAATTGAGCTCAAAGATTCCAGACTATTAGGACTGAGGAAAGTGCATGGTGGAATTTATTCTCTAATGATATTGTGTAAAGGCAAACCTATCACTTGCTGCTAGTGTTGGAATACATGGCCTTAAATGAATAAGAAAGCCTAAGTTAATTAAACACAAGAGTGTCAAGGTTTTAATGACTGCTCTAGTCGGAAGCAGTGAATAACTGAAACCTTTAAACAGCTGATTAGAAGACACTCATACATCAGTGATATTGCTTTAATTTTGTAGTTGAAGAGATACTATGTCGGGAATATGGAAATATAAGAATTCAGAGCAATGGCTCTTATATTTGCTAGGCAGAAGAAAATATGTTGCACATACAGGTTTCATATCAATTGTGTATAAATTCATATTTGCAGAAAATTTCACAGATCCAGTCAGGTTACAGCACCAGCTACCTCATCCCTGTTCTGAGCAAAGGGAAAGCAGCAGTGGATTATCTATCATGGTGCACTCCAGCTGCAAACAGTAAAATCCAGACTCTTCATCCAGTCTGTAAGAAGGACTGACAGCTCTTCTCCTCACCCAGCTAAAATGGCTGCACATCCAAGAATGCCTGGCTGGAACAGTTAGTTAATTATGAATGTCTGCAGAACAACTTCTTCTTACAGCCTGATCCACATATTGCATCTCCATTTTCCATTCTGTCATACCTCTTACCTCTTTACTGAGGATGGGATTAAGAGCAGCCATTCCTCTCCTTCCAGCTAGGCTCTCCCGTTGCCTAGCTGAACAAATTAAGACTCTTCATGTCAAACATGCACTCTTGAGGACAAGTTGGTATCACCAGGGATAGCAATGTTTTCAGTCTGAGGCACTTAATGTGTTTATGTAAAACAGAATACTCGACTAACAATGCAGTTACCCTGGAAATACTCCAATTCAGTTTAAATTAAAAACATCAGTTCTACTAAGAGAGCCAGCATCTCTAGAGAAAATAAAAACAACAGTCCCCTTCCTCTGCAGATCTGGTAGGGCATGGGACACACAGTCCCCTTTGGTGAAACAGGGAGGTGAACCCACATCTCCTGACTACCATATTTCTCTAAGAAAGATGAAAATCAGCAGTTATTTGGGGGTGTGTCTGAAGTCCTTCTTTCTGGTGTTTTTCCACTTCTAAAACACATTTACTTGCTTTTGCAATCAGCAGGAGAAACCAAAATCTTTTGTTTCCTCTAGTGAAAACTCAAATCACTAGGCTGGAGGTTCATTTTCATTTTCTTAAGAAAACCTCCGCACTACACTGTGCAACTATGGAGCTGTCAATCCCCCTCAGAGCTGTGACATTGTTAACCATCAGCCTACATACCCCAAAATGTGGGATTGATCCTCAACCTAGAGGACATGAGAACAGGAAAGATCAAGGGCAACTGAATTATAAGAAGTGCTAGTGTGGTTGTTAGGGAACCTCTCTGGACAGCTCAGCTAAGAAGAAAGACTTGCCTTGACCTCCCTCAAGTCTTAAAACATAATTGCTGGGGCAGCTAATAGGGAAAAGGATTGATAGAGCACTTCTTCTTTTACCATTCCTATAAATTTGTTCCTCGCTTTCCACTTCTATGTGCTTGTTAACAAATGGATTCAACAAAACACTTGCCTTAAATAAAATAACACTATATTATTCTTTACTTTGTAAGTATTTTCAACCAGCTGATAAGCGTCTCTTTTGGATTGGTAGACATACCAACCTACTAGGAAGCTGCATAGCCACTAGTGCCTGATCAGGATACACATGGGAGCTGTAACTCCTGAGAAGACTTAAGTAGCATCAATAAGGGCCAAGTTCAGATTTAAAGGGCTGCAATAAAACTTTGTCCCAGGTTTCTGAATCAGTGAGAAGAAGTTAAACCTGGTGTTTAATGAGTCAGTTTTCACCTTGTGCAAACGCGCCTTCACAATAACTTATTTAAAGGAAGACAAGGCAGCCCATAGGGTAGATTACTAGAAGAATGTTGTTCCACAGTGTAACCAATGCTAATTAGCCTTTACCTCTGTCAAGGCAGCTCCTTGTTTTTAATCTTGGGTAAAGTCTACTTCATGGATGAGGGCTGTCAGGTCTTGCCTGTCAATAAAACTTACCTGAGGCTGCCACCGATCTTACCGTGATCTGTTTCATGCTGCTGGCTGCCAGGTCCCTTGTCGAGTGCTTCTGTCTTCTGCACTACCTGCTCCCAGGAGATGATCCTTCTTACTTCAGTAAATAACAAGCTCTCACTGCTTTATATCTGAGCCATGCACAGCAAACATGAGGCTAATGCAATCCCCCAGCACAAGGCTTTGAATAGATGTCTCTTGCAAGGCTCATTCGGAGTGTAAATGTCTCCTACCCTTCTTGCTCCTGTTGAAGGATTAAACGTTTGCATTTCAATAGCTCCTGATCTTTTGCTTAACTTACAGTTGACCATTCAGCCCAGGCACAAAAAGGCACTAATTAGTTATCACAGAACGTCAACTTCATTAGTTGAATCAGTTTTGTCCCATTTGTAATCCTTTCTTTTCTCTTTAAACAGGACAGCCTCCCAAAACTTACAAACAAACAAACAAACAAACAGAACCACAAAAGCCCCAAACAAGCAAACAACCACCCCAAACAAAAACACAAATCCCCCAAAAACACAATCCCCCCCCAAAAAAAACCCCAACCAAACAAAAACAAACAGAAAGCAAAGAAAGCTCTAATTCAGGCCTATACAATGATGCTTTTCATTTATATCCCGTTTCCCCTCTGTAATTTTTGAACAAAGAGATTTGGAGAGGGTAAGGGAAAAAGTTTGGTTTTGCTGTAGGCTGTAGCCACTGGAAGCCTTTTCCCATGAAAGTTAAAGTTGAAGTTTATGCAGCTATATCATTGCGTGGAACATTTCCAGACAGTATTTCTGGAATTTTATTAGTAAAAATGAGAGAAAATTTACCATGGAACGTGATTTTAACATCTTCAGTGATTGCATACTGAAGAACTTGAGACCAGTATCACAAACTTACACTACCTTTGTCCAGTACAACTAAGATCCAGTTAAGTTTAAGAAATGTCTTTAAGCACTAAATATAAGCCACTCACAGTAGTGACACAAAGTACAACACAGAAAGAGTCTGTCTCTTTAGCACATTTTTTTCTCTAAGGATGTTTTTTCATTGTCAGAATAGGTGCTAATGGGAAAATTCCTTCCTAAGCCTCTCAGTTTCTAGTAGACATACATAAAACTGCATCACACCTGTGCAATGTAAAAGTATAGGATTTTTTTGAGATATTTTGCTAAATGGATGCATTCTGATCTTTCCAAGTGAGTGCATATGTTTGCTATGGTGAGTCCCTCTTTGCTATTGCAATTTGAGTTGGAAAAGTACCTTAAAAAAAGAAATAATATGTTAGACCCTAGGAACAGAGGTAAGGATGCTACTATAGCAAAGAGAGACCATAAATGCCTTTCTGTGTCAATCCATGCAAAGTAGAAATAGTTCTACCCTCATAAAAACTCAGTTTTTATGCTCAGGACAGAACACATCTTCCTTTTTATCTCTCAGTCAACAATGTGTTGCCCACAAGACAGAACTGCAAATATCTTGGTTTCAACATTGAATTCAATATCTGAGCAGCTAGATCCACTTTTATTCTGTGTAAATTACTACTCGTACCTTCTGATTTTAAGGGTTATGTGAAAGCTCATATTCCCATGCACCCATTTAATTTGTAAAAGTAAAGCATGACAATTTTCCACATACAAATGAAGCATGTGAAGATCTGCTTTTGGCAAAATCTTGAAAACTAGCAAAAGCAGGCCATGGCTAAATAATCTATCACCAGGTCTTCCCATATTATCATTTCATATATGCCATCCAATCATAACATTTCAGTTTAGGTTACTCTGATGTTTAAAATTATCACCTTAGCAAACAAGACCCTACTCTCAAATTCTTTCTGTACTAGCAGGAAAGAAAATCCCATGAAGTGTAGGGACAGAAGATACAGAAAATTGTCTTTTCTTTCCATCTCCATAGTTGCTTCCTATATACTCCTGCTAGTCCTCTTAAGAAGGAAGACACCTAGTAAAAAGATAGTCTTGTCATGCATATATATACCATACATGCAGAACTATTTCCTCTGGTTTTTCAATTAGTAAAGCTCCAATCCTGTCAGGTAAGATTTTTAGATGCTGCACTAATTCTAACGAATTCCAGTTCACAAGTCAAATTCACTATACTGCAGTCTCTTATCTCCTCCTGTCACTGCCTAATCAGCCCCATGTCAGATTCCCTATCAGCATTTGTACAAGCAGCTCCGTGGGTATAAGAATTATCCATGTTTGAAGCTAAGTGTCAGTAATCTGTTTTTCAGTCTTGCTCATCAGTTTCCGTAATATTCCCAAACACACTGAAAATTTCTCCTGAATAAACAGTGGAAGAAAGACAAGCTGTGTATTTGACAGTGATTTTAAACATAGCAAGCTCCTTCTTTTCTTCCAAAGTCACAAAACAAAGAAGTTTTACTATACTGCTGGTACCTTGTTGTCATATAAGGAGCCACATGTAGGCTTTTTATTCTGCACTGTTATTCTGACTTGTGTTTCAAAGAAAAAAGACAGGATAATGCAATTCTAGGGTTACTCACACTGTCTTTCAGCAGCTTGCTGGCAGATCTCACATTGATCATCATGTTTAGTGCTGAGCAGTATTTTGGAGCAACAAATCACAAGGTGCTCTGTAAGTGTGAACCAGGGATTCTGTGTGGTCTGTAAACCAGAATTAGTAATGATCGCATGGACAGAAAGCTGACAGGTAAGGTTTTTGCCTTCACGTAATAGAAATGAACAATCAAAATATCCCACATTTTAGAAGGAAAAACTCTTTGAGTTCCAAGTGGGAAACTTCAGTCAAATTGTATGTCTTAGACTATGAATTCCAGCACTCAATAAAATACATATATGTATAATAAAGAATCAGTGACTGAGTGTACAGTGTCTAATCACTCCAGTGATTAGATTTTTTTATTATATTCAGTCAACATGTTTAAGAGTCACTGGATGACACCATCTGACTCACAAAGGTGCTTTGAGGAATGAAGTCTTAACGTCTTTTAGTAATTATGTAGTGAAATTTTGTCTGATGCAGTTTGTTCTGGGAATCTATTTGCACCCTTCTACAAAATATATCATTGTCAGGTAGCATACTTCCCAGGTACAAGCCTGAATAAATGGCCAGCTGATCAAAAGACTGCATTTTTTCCAGGTTAGTAGGAATGTTACTTTTAAATCTACTTATTTAAAAAAGAAATTAAAAAACCAAACAGCCCTTAAAATGGATCATTTCAGATGACTGTTCAGCATTTTCAGGCTCTGATATTCCAGTTTTCTAATTTTAAAAAAGAATCAATTTGTGTGCATCATATGACTCATTTGTGCATTGCAGAGGTGAATACGCTGCAGCAGAGTATATACATGTGTTTGGACTTCATTCTTCTCATACTGAACAACATCGCTCAGCATCTTCCCAGTTGTCTGCTCTCTGTGTGTCATAAGCCTTCCAACTCATGCCCTGTGGAGTTCTGCAACTCCTCTGTAGTCACCAGGTATTCTACTATCCATGGCATGGTTTTGTCCTTGTGAAGTAATTACACACTTGGAAACAGATCACCAAGGTACCAAAAACTGATTGGCTTTCCCAGGCTCACACATGAAGTAGTGGAAAGTGCATACCAATTTGAAAGGCCACCTTATCTACCAAGCCACCTTTAATTTACACAGTTGCATCCTTTAATTCCATCTCACCCTGTCTTCATTCTTCTTTCTGTCTTCTAAGTCTTGGAAGGGCTCCTCCTTTAACCACATGGTAAACAACTTTTCCCTCTTACAAAACCCTTTGGGGCTTATCTCATTGCTGAAAGTATCTCCACAACTCTGAGATTCTATTTAGGTCAATAATGAGCCATAATTTTCCCCAGAATCCCCAAAAGGCTTTCTGCAAGCATGCTATAAATAAAGTAACCACTAAGAGACATACTATCTTGAGACCTGTCTTTGGTGGCAACAACACAATGTGAGCTTTTGATCATCTGTAAGGCTTTTGTTCACAGATCAGTCTGGCTTTATGTCAGCAATAATGGAAGTGATGTTATTTTCTATTTTCTAATAATACCTTTATGGCATTATGTTGCTTTTTATTTTCAGTTAATACTTGCAATGATAAGACACAGATCAAGCCAAAACCACGAGAGGACTTGATTGAAAGACAATCTCCCTTGCAGTGAGTGAGTGACCTTTCTTAAAAGTTCAGAAGCTCTGCTGGAAAACCATTTGTTCCTTTATGGAATAACAAATAGGTACATTCAACTTTGACTTGTTGCCAGCACCTCTGTTCCTCTCATTCAATTTCAGTATACAATGCATTAATTAACTATGTTAATTGATTAGAACTATTCTCTAAAAGTAGTCCAGAATCAAATCCCATATTTTGATGACAGAATCTGTATAAGAAAAAATTCTATATCTGAATCTTGTCAACTTCCCTCTGCACCTTGGTTTATTGGTCACTAGCAGTAACAGAGATTGAAACAAACAGGAGCTTCCACACTACGTGAGACTGCTCTTTCACTTGTCTCTATAGTAGATGCATGCAAACTCTACAGTTTCCACTTCTCTACCAACTTCTTGAAACCCATAGGGGTATACCCCATAAAGAATTTTGATCTCTTAGTAAGGAATGCAAAACAGGAAATACCAATGTATTTGAGATAAACAAAGGCAGTCTTAGAAGCACAATAGGCAGAATTCCATTGTTTCCTTCCTTTTCCTTTATCCTTTCTGTTCATTTTATCATGCACAAGTGCATTGGTCCTCTCTTTCTTTAATAAAAGACAAATCACTAGTTCTGTACCTCAAGGATACATACAATAAATAATGTTTGACACATTCATTAATGACCTGGATGATTTTACTGAGTGCACCCTCAGGAAGTCTTTAGATGATACAAAACTGGAAGGGGTATTTGATACACCAAATGGTTGCATTGCTATTTAGGGAGACCTTGACAGGCAGGTGAAATGAACAAAAAATAAAGTCCAACACAAGGAAATGCCTGCATCTGTGGAGTAACCCATGCTGTGGTACAGGGTAGATGCCAACAAGCTGGAAAGCAAATTTTCAGAGAAAGACCTGAGATTCCCAGTAGACAAGAATTTGAACATGAGTCAGCAATGTGCTTTGATGACAAGGAAAGTCAATAGCATCCTCAACTGCCTTATTGCCAGCAGATCAACAGAAGTGATCCTTCCCCTCTACTCAGCCCTGGTGAGGCACAGCTGGAGTACTGGGTTCAATGCTGGACACCCAAGTACATGGGAAACTAGATTATGGAAGGTTTGGAGAACCTGTCAAACAAAGAGTGTCTGGGTCAGCTGGGGTCATTTACCTTGAAGAACAGGCTCAAGGTGGGGACCTTATTCATGTGCATAAAAAACAGATGGAGAGGAGTAAAGAAGATAGAGTCAGACTCTTCTCAGTGGATGTGGGCACAGATGGAAAAAAAAATTGAAATTTCTTTTAAACATAGAGAAAAAACTTCATATTGTGAGAGTGGCTGAACACTGGAAAAACTTGCCCCTGACAAGATGCCGGGACATAGACTTAGCTCTGCAGAGGTTTTGTACCGTTTTAAGCATTTCAAGATTTTTAAAGAAATATGAGGTCTCCCCTTAGAATGTCTAATTCTTTGATGTCAATGTTTTCTCCTGCAGTGTCTAATACACCCAGCTAAATTAGACTATTTTCTACTGGTTTGGCTGTATTTTTGCTTCATGCTTTTTGCATTGGTGCAACATTTTTTTTATTTATTTATTAGTTTGCAAGCTTTAAACAGATTATGTCTTTTTTTTTGTCTTTTATGTCTTTTATGTTTTTTTTTTATGTCTCAGTGTTAACCAAGACTCACAATAATGTGGTGCTTTTGTTACAAATAAAAGTTCATTTTCCACTTTAAAAAGCCTGTAGAAATAGAATAGGTAAAAGTTAGAGCAATAACCACTGTATTCTTAGAAATAAAATTACAAACATCTAATTATTTTCAGGTTATTTATGCAAAATTGCTTTAGGCATGGGGATACTGTAGGTTTCCAAGATATGCTAGATAATCTCATCTATGCTCCCCTCAACATGAAAGGCTGGACCAGATGAACTTTCAAGTTCCCTTCCAGCCTGGGCTGTTTGGTTCTATGGTACCACTTTCCCCTTCACCTTTCAAAATCAGAAGCTGTTCCAGTAAACATTCTTTCCACTGCTCACTGGTGCCAATAACAAAAGCAGATTTCCAGATGAAACCAGTTTTAATTACCATGGTTGAGGTCATGCTTTTGGGATGGCCAAAATTCTTGAATGATCAATGCAACGATTGCAAATGCACACTGAACACCAAATTTGGTCCCAAACTTCATAAGTTCCTATGCAAGAAAAAGTATTCTTTATGGGCTATTCATTTTGGTGTGTAAGGATTTTTAAGGCTACTGTCACAGAGCACAGTGTAGCTCACAGCATATACTCTGAAGAGCCTTAACACTTCGGGGACATTGTATGTAGAATAATACATTTTCCCATTCAAAAAGTCCTGAAAGAATTCTTGAAATTTCCATTAAAAAATACTCAATATACATTTTAACTTTTTTTTTTAACTAAGTATTCAGACTAAGTTTTGAGGGATTTACTTATCACCAATAGTGAAAAACTTGTAGATCCTAGTGCAAGCCCATTCCCTCACATGGATTATATTTTTGTGGGGTGACACAATATTCAAGCTTAAGTATTTAAAGTTAGAATTCCAAATCCATGCACTAAGGAATAAAAGAAGAGCGTACTGATTTTAGACTGTACTTGTTCTAAGAAATGAGTAGAACAGATGAGTATAAAAATACAGGTGGGGAAGTGGGGAAAAGAGGAATAGAATTCACACAAAAAAATGAAATTAGTGCTATTTCTGGGAAATCAGCATCATAGAATTGACGAATGCTGGCTAGGTAAAAAAAAGCAGCTACCCAGGAAGACTTTCTACATTGACCTCAGGAAAAAAAATTAGTTGAACCATTATGTTGCATTGAAGTTAAGTGAAACCAGCTAGGTAAAAATAAAAGAGAAGCGGCCCCAAACCACAAATTGATTGTGACTCTTGAGCGGATGCAGAGAGCTCACTGGATTATTCAAGATGCAGACATAATGGAAACAGGTGCAGCAGCATAGTTCTATGGCATAAAAGAACTAATACTAAGGCTGTTATCATAGCTGAGTTAAAGCAGCTGAAAATTGGAGAAGAAATAGAAATGTGGCAGAATTGAGCTCCTGTGGCTTTTTAATAAAGTTCTGAGAACTGTAACAGTCATGGTAGCCCAGACCCAGGTTGTGAACAGTATGAGGGAACATTCCTAGGCAATGAAACACAGTTGTCTGCACCATTATAATGACATTATATCTTTGACTCAAGCTTTGACTCAAGATAACCAGACCTTTCCTAAACACTGGGCAAAGTCTAAGAATAAATATGGACAAAGCAACATTCCAAGCTATAATCCACAAATTACTTTTCTATTTTGAAGACTAAGAGAGATGAACAGCATGGACAAAGTTATTTTGTACCAGTCAGCCTCAGTGCTAGAGGTGTCAATTTACTGGTATAAAGACACAGTCTGTCCAATTTGGAAAAGTAAAGTCTGCAAAACTGATCCCAGAAGTAGTTTTGTTCATCACTTCAGTGGCACTTGGACCCAAAAACTGTTGAGCTGCAGTCGTCCAGAAAAAAATCCAAAAGAAAAATTTGCTTTGGTTATGTAAAAGGAATGTAAGTTATTTTATGCTAAGACTAATGTATAATGGACCTTTACTATGTGCTGGAAAATCGACTCTATGATTAGTTCAGTGAATTAGGTATTTCAAAACAGAGGTATTAATAGCAAAAATGAAGTTATTAAACCATGTTTAACATGGAAGAGAAAAATCTTGGCCTCATAAGTGCTCCCTGAGGAACAGAACACTGTCTCATAAAGAGGTGTGATGAGCACAGAAGTGGAGGCTACATCGCACTGTACTCTCAGCCAAACGTTTTGTCTGCGGAGTTCCTGGTTAAGCCATCTTAGGCAGAGCAATGGAACAGGCATAAATGGCAAAAGGCTTGATGCACAGCCAGTTGTTAACTCATGTAAGCATTTCTCAGATAAAGTTACACTTGTTCCTTCTTTGAAACAAGGTGCATATTTAAACCATGCAGAGCACAGTGATGACGTTCAAGTAATTAATGAGGATCCATGCCTTTTTATAAACTGTAATACACTTCTTCTTTTACACAGAGATAATTTCATCCATCACTGACAGTAGGCACCTCAGGAAAGTCTGTGGGAAGTGCTACACAGCACAGTACTACATAAGAAGCTCCAGCTAAGCAGCAGACAAAAGTAATCTCTTTCTTAGCCTGAACTTAAAGAGAAACCCTTACGAACAGAAAATGAAATTTTCACAGTTGCAGTTCATCAGTAGGTCTAGTCTAAACAATTTTTGGTCAGAAAAACAGGGACCTGTCTTCCTGACATAATCTATTATGTGTATTAAATATAGTACATTGATAAATGTACTTTAGCTTTTATAACTAGTGTATTTTTGTTTGTATTTTCACCTACATAAAAATGCATTAACTAGATATCCTGCATTCTTGTCAGATTCTGACTCTGTTGATTCTGCATTTATTTATTCTACATTAGACAGGTAGCCGTAATTAAATAAATAAATACATATATATTACATATATATATACACACATTACATATATATATATAACATACATGTATACATAAATACATTATTACTACAGTCCAATCCTAACAAATATTATGGAGCATTTGGGAGAACATTTCATCGCTTTGTTTGCAGCAGTTGACTTGATAAAGTACCGCATATGCAGCCCTTGCATTTTATTCTAAAGTTATTAGCATGGTTGCTTACTAGGATATAGGATCTGAATATCTTCAATTGGAGAAAATATGTGACACAAAGGAAGGTACTTTGCCTTCCTCCAAAGCATTCTAATTTGACGTGGTACAAGATTTTATGTGAGATATATATTCCTTTCATGAGGTATATATATAATTATCTAAAAAGTTTCCTGTGAGGGCTATGTCTTTGAATAACTCTTCATGGTCCTGCTAGAACTGAGTTTGTGTCATTCAGGGGCTTATGGACCGTAACTCAGATCTGCCAGACATCAGGCATCCAGAAAATTTTTGCTTGTTTCTCCTCTCTGAACACATATCAAACCAGGAGCATTGTTGACAACTGGAAAATATGGTGATGGGCTTTAGCAGAATACTACTGGCCAAATCAGATATGCAAGCAAAGGAATGAGATAAAAGGATCTGGTATGGTCACTGTGGCTCAGGACCTCTCTGTTAATCAATGCCTCCTTGAAGGCTGAGAAGGCCAAGCCCAAAGACATTGCTAAAACAAGGAGGGCTGAGAAAACCATTGATGCCTCAGGTCAGCAAACACAATCATGAGTCAACAGTCATCTTGTTCTGTGTATTAGTGGGTCTCAAAAATTATAATGCTGGATGCTTGGGTACCACCACATACAAACTTCAGGGATTTGATTGAATTTTCATTGGCAGTAGCACTGAGCACTTCTGAAAATTATCATCCTCTAATGTCAGAAAAACGTCTGAGATACTTAAATTTGCATTCAGATCAGCAAAACAACTTCATCCAAATTGCCCTGAAAGCATCAGTATTTCTATATGGCAAGCATGCTAGACTGGATGAGAACTTACCCATTTTCTTGATTCATTAGCTTCAATAATTCACCCTTCCTGCTTTCCTTCTTCTTTAATATAAAATTTCATCCCATGTATGATAATCACTCTAAGTAGTTCCTTCTACATGCTAGATTGTCCCTCTGAGCCTCTGGTCTACTATATTACTTAAGGCAAGTTTTAGACTTTTGAAGATTGTTCATTTATAACAGACAGCCATTTCTATTCATTCTAGGATTTGATATACAGTGCTAGTACACTTAGCTACTATGTGCTACAAGGATTATAATACCTCATATATTATGCTTACACATTCCTGGGAGGTCTGAAATGGCTGCTCTGAACTTTGTAGAGATGTTTCTATTCCTCAGCTTTCTCCTTCTCTTTCTTTAAAACTCAAAAATCACAAAATATTCTGCAGGAATAAAAAGTCACAAATGTGCATATTCCATAAATTCCATGTAAAATACAATTTTATCCAACCTTGTAACAATGACAATAGAAGATTCATTTTACTTTTCCTAGTAGAAATGTGGGCAGAGGTTACTAGCTCTCAAAATCCTGGCGAAATACTGTACCAAAATACAAATCCAACTTCCCCCATAAACAAACCTCCAAGAAACATTACTCCTCCAAGAAATATTTCGATTCACAGGTCTATTGAACAAAATAAGCATGGATACTCAAATACAATCCGTATGATTCACAAGAGGGAAGGTAAGAGAAAGCATCACAAACAGCAAAAGATACAGATAATGCAATAACGAATTGCTCTGTTGTTAGTCCACTATCTACCCCTACAATCCATCATCACTCTCTGAATATTTTTGCCAGACTGATTGTGAGTTTCTATTCTCTGTCTTTTAATGCAACCTACCTCATTATAATCTCCTTGACAGCACCGAAGTAAGCAATGATTTGGCAGAGTAAGCTGCCAGAAATAAAAGATATTTTAACAGAAGAGAGCCTGCTATATATTTCTTAAAACAATGTATTTCTTCAGGGAAATTCATTGAGGACAAGAGCAGTAACAGAGTAATTCTTCAGCAGTTAAGACATGAAATACAGTGTAAAGCACAACTTTGCCAAAATCCATATGGAAGACTGAAACACACTACTATGTGGTAGATTTCTGATACGGCATCAGGGCTATCCAGAAGTGTTCTTATGAAACAATCCTAAGTGGAATATCTGTCAGTTAAATGGGAATCTGTCAGTTTAATAACAAATTAAGGCTAAATATCTGAAGCTCCTTGAATTTTTGGGATGATCAAAAAACTGAAAATTAATCTAAACATTACGATTTTGACGATGAATTTTTGAGCCTACTCATTTCCAAAAACTTGTTAAAAATTTATTAAAAGTAACTCTGGTATCTATGTCCCTACAGAGGGTCACCAAGAATTTGTATTTTTGACTTCAATCATTACTGCAGCAGATACTATTATTTTTCCTCAGTAAAATCCAATAGGTGTGATTTCATTTAGTCTAGATCAGCATTTTCCAACACATTAAATCTGTTTGGAGCTGCATTATGTTTTTGAGGGGTCACGAGGTTTACATCATGCCCTGAAACATCTTTAAACTGCAAATTGCATGAGAACAAACCATCGTTTCCAGATAATGAAAGCTCATTTTATGTGTCAGGCATGATACAAACTAATTGCAGTTTGAAACAAATGTTGGATCTTCTTTTGGGGTTTCTTACTTCTGCATCTTTGCTGTTGCAACATTAGCAGGTATTTTTGGTAATGCACAGCTTCTTCTTGTTATAAATTAAATTCAGGAATCACATGACTCCCTTGTCTGTAATCTAAGTAAATTGTTGAGTATTTAAACTATAGTACATTTTATAAGACTGAGAATTTAATAAAATGGGCTGATTTACATGATCGCCCTATAATAATTACCTTAAAAATGCTGATCCCTCACTGTTGCCATTTAGCCCGTGAGGGATTGTGGTGTTCCTTGTTGGCAGAAACTATCCATCATTCTCTGGAAGACAGACAGTACATTTCAGCAAAGAAAATAGCCAACATTACTACCACCCTACAACTGCCATACTACATGGTAGAATGGGATGTCATATCCCATTAGCAGCATGTTAGTGACACTGGCCTTGAAACACTATTTGGGGTTCTGAATGAGGTTAGCATTACATGGGGATCTTGGTGAGTTAGAAATACATGTTTGCTCTTCATATTTCCAAATAAATCAAAAAACAAACTCCCTAAAACAATATTTCCTCATTTATTCGAGCAAGAATAATTATTCTGGAACTAGTCAATTTCTTCATACCAAGAAGTGACGATATTATGTCTAAATGACCAGTAATCTTTCCTACCTGCAATGCCTTATAATACTCTACATTATTTCTATTCCTACTCTTGCCAAAGATTAAGAAAGACCAGTTAGAAAAACTGTACAATGGCAGTTCTAAGAAGTAGCTTGCATTCCCTTCTCTAGAAACAAGACAGATATTTATGGTCTGGAAAGCCTGTTTTCTCATATTAGCTAGCATGATATAGGACCTTAGCTGCCCCTTTGCTACCCTGAAGGGTCTGTAAAAGATTAATTTTCAAGTGGGTCAAATTTAACAATGTACAGCAAATATACTTAGCAAAAAGCTGTCTAAATAGATCTTGACAGACATATGCATTTTCACAAATCATTTTGGCATCTAGAGTCTGATTTTTCTATTTTGCCTTCCCTACATCTTCTTGAATCAAATGTAGGAGAAATAACTAGAGAAGCAACATTGGCAACATATTGGAAAATTATGATTGCAGATGGTATAAAGAATACTATCCTTTTGAAAATCTATAAAGACTCAGAGAAACAGAGAAAAATGAGAGACAAAAAGACTTCATAAATTCCAAAAGCTCTAGTTCCAAAAATTCCAAAATTTTAGTTTAGTATCTTCATTTCCAGAGTTAAAAAAAAAAATACACTTGAATTTTAAAGGTAAAGATTGTAATAAGTCATGTTCTTGGAAGTGTTGACCCAAGGTTAAGTATTTTCTGCTTCAAGCTATATTGGATTTAATACCTTCAACAGGGGGGTATTATACTCCCTATTTTAAATAATGTTCTCAACTTGACACCATCAAATTCTTATGTTTCATTTGACAAAAGTAAAGTTTGCTTTCCTCAAAAGTCATTACATTTGATATTTGCATTGGTGCTTTTTTCCTCTTTTTTTTTTCCTTTTTTTTTTTTTTTCTTGATAATAATAAAAGAGGTGAGGTTTCCTGGAACGCAAAATATAGCCTGAAAGTGTCCAGAATGACCATCTCCCAGCAAAAGGGTGGACTCTTCACAAACACTCTCATTTAACACTAATTTCCTGTGTATGCTATGGCTTCCGTAGAGGTGTTTAGATGCTGACACAAATCTGAAATGAATGAAGACTGTGGGAATCTGTGCGTAGGTGTGCAATAGCCAGGCTGCTGAAAGCTGAACGTGACTGATGTGCAGATAGCAGGCTATGTGTGGAGAATAATAAACATGGTGGAAGAAAAGATTAGTGCACACATGAAAGGGAACTTGCTTTACATTGCCTGAATTTGCAGCACACCCCTTCTTGCAAGGTTATCCCTTCTCTCCTCTGCCCATATTTGATTACACTTGACAGTGATGAGTGCTGCAGTCAGATGAGACACACTTATTTTGCTGAATAATCCCAGAGGATTTGGTCTTTGGAAAGACCAAATAATCCACCAGCCAGGGTACAACTTAAATCTTGGGGATACAAGCTGGGCATTTTTATTTTTTCTTTAGAAATGCAGTTTCAGAGCAGCTGAGGTTATTTGTAGACTGAGATCAAACTCAGCAAATATCCAGATTTTCAGTTTTAAGGGATGACTTTATGTTTGTCCAAAAGTCCTGGTGCACCAATATAAAACATTTGCAGGACCAATCCTTCCTAAGATGCCAGTCAGCAAGATCATGTGACTTTCCCCAAGGGTAGCCAAGAGTCACAGACAGACATTACAGGGCAAACAAAAGGCTTTGGCAGGCAAGGACCCTGCCCCACCAGTGCCTGGAAAGCCCCTGTGACTTTTTGCCTCTGGGAGCTCCTGGCCATGGCTGTACCCTGATGGTGTTCCTCTGTAGATTTTGAGTCAGCAAATGAGCATCAATGTTCCCTTTCTCTCTCTCTCTGCCTGTAAAGGTCTGGGAGCTGTGAAATTTTGCATGACTGTCATTGGACTGTCAGGGAAGGGTTCTGCAGCCCATTTCCAAGCCCCTTCTGTTATTTTGCATCTTAGCATTAGAAAATACTCCCCATACACAAGGACTGAGAAAGCTTCTTCAGATTCCCGGCTTACATCAGTCCATAGAAGGAGGATGACTAAGACTACTTAAAGACCTTGAATTACCGTAATGATTGGTCACTTTAGTGAAACACCCTACATTCAATCACAGGTAGCCATTTCATTTTACCAAGTTCACGGACATTTTTCCCATGGCATAATAGAGAAAGATTTTTAAAAGTCACCTTTCCAATCTCTGAACATGGGAAGCAAATAAAGCACCTGGACAGCACAAAACAGGCTCCTTTCAAAACCATAAGATACCATTCAGACACACTATCTGTGCTCTTACTGAGGCCTTGCTCTTAGCAATAACTTGGTCTGAAGAAAGTAAAAAAAAAAAGGGAATTTCAGTTTTTTCCCATGAAAGCATAAATTACTTTCCAAATCAAAATATGTGTACATGTATGTACACTTATACAGATGTGTTTATACACTTACAAGAGAGGGCAGGTTTAAAATAGGTTCCAAGAGAAAATTCTTTACAGTGAGGGTGGTGAGAGACTGGAAAAGGTTGCCTGGAGAAGCTGTGGATGCCTCATTCCTGGAAATGTCCAAGGATGGGGCTCTGAAGTGTAAAGTGCCCCTGCCCATGGAAGGGGATTGGAACTATATGAAAGTTAAGGCCCTTTTCAACCCAGCCTATTCTGAGATTCTGTGAAATTCAGTAAAAATTGCGAATTCTCAAGAATTTATCATACTTCATTGCAAATTTTTTCAGAGAAAACTGCTGTCTTTGTTTAAGTTATGTTTTATTTTGCATTGGGCAATTTTCCAGCTTTTAACCTTTGGTTATTCTATACCTAGATGTAATGAGAGTATTTTTAACAAGGATTTAAAACACAGTACTGAAAGAAGATGACAACGATAGACACTAAACTTTCCAACACTTTTATTATTGTTAAAGTGTTGTGATGGTTTTGACATTCTTTACCTGAGATCAATATAAATAAACTCTTCATAGACACTAAGAAAATACTTCAAGTTACGCAACAGTATTTCTTTGGCAATCCCTGTTATTCATTCAAGTTGAGCTGGAATGTACTGGACGATTTAATCCTTATTCTGTTTGCTGCAATAAAAGTGTTGTCCTCATAAAGCTACCAACAAACTAAGTTATACAATCGATGACCAACTGAGCAATGGTATCAGTCTTGCCCTAGACTTTTGTTTTTATCTGTTGAAGCACCACTTAAAAAATACAGCTTCACTGCATTTTTTTTCTCACCACTCTGAGACTTCTACCCCTCATACTGAGTGAGTTTTAAAATATTCAGTTCAAATCACATAAAAGGGCAAGACCAAAAATTCCAGTCACATTGCTGCTGAAAGGCAGAGTTGAGCCTTGACTGTGCTTTCTTTTCCTACTACTGCTGAGGTTATTGTTAGCAATAATTTTACTGAGAAAAGAGGAAGGTGGAGTAAAAAAAAAAAAATTAAAAGAAGAAAGAATAAATGGTTAAATAGCAGTATTCTGCAAGATATACTTAGAATCAATCATGTTACTGTTCCTGTATCTTTCTCCACGTTCAGTGGTTGTGCCAGCAATTCATTCTGAGAAGGTTCACATATCCTGTACAGGACTTCACAATGCAGTTATGGATTCAGGAGAAAGCTCTACTCAAAGAGGGGCAGGAAGTGAAAGGAGACTTGTTTGGTACAGCAGACCGTGCAAAAGGAAAAGCAAGCCAAGAAAATGGAGAAATGGAAAAGGGTGTAGGAAAAAAAAAGAGTTATTTGTACTTCATGACAGAAGCTTTCTTCAATGAGGAGTTCCTCTGCCTTGCCCTACTTTCCTTTGGAAACTGGAGCTGGAATTCCAATGGGTTAAATTACACTAACACCTGGAAAAACATTTTTAAACCTGCAAGATCCAAAGGAAAAAGAGGTATGCACAAAGGGCTGACCAGTATTTTGACTCTCTAACCTCCCAATTGTAGGTATGGCAGTGGCAAAAGCAAAGTCTGCAAATGAAGTCATGTTTCCTTTCCTCTCATGTCAACTCACTGGGAAAAAAATGCCATATCTCATAAGAAATGAATTGGTCTTTCTTCTTTTCCCATACATGGAGGTCCTGATGTACAATGACTGCCTTTTTGTATTTAACTTGAACTCATCTATCTGCTTCTAAGGTGTAACAGAGCTTGAGAAGAAGAATTTGCTAGTCGAAAGATCTTACCACAGAAAAACTAGTTACAGAGATATGCAGTGGCCTTCCTTTTTCGGGAGAAAAAGAAAAAATCACAAAACCAAACAGAATAAAGAGCAGCCAAATATTTTCCACATCACCATTAGTTAAAGCAAATGACAAAATAAGTAAGGTTGCCGTTACAAGATGTTGTGGTTACAGCAGCCATTCTGCTACTGAAGGCATCAGGAGTCATGAGCTACAAACCTCTGCTCTATGTGTGTACCTTGCAGCTGCTAGAAGCAATCAGTGATGGAGTCCAGAACTTTCTGCTGAGTTTTGAATCCTATGTCTGTCCAGAGGCATTAATTGTTGTGTTCCAAGAAGCAAGATCTGGGTTTTTTTCTAGTGAAAGGAAGGTGCTGCTGCTACGTTGGCCATCCCCTCACCTCAGGCTGGCAAGGTAATGATGCAGAGCATGGGTGATAACACAGTTCACCTCTGTTTCCACATTAGAGGTGAAAGATCCAGTCTTTTGGCCAAGCTAAGTCAAAACAGGCCACGACCTAACTACTCAAAGTAATTTCCAATTGACAAATAGATCAATCTCTCTCTATCCAAAAGCATCATTGGGCAAAAGACAAAATAGTATGTTTCAAAATGCAGGGCTAAATGTATCCATGCAGTGCATTGCTGCAGATATCATTGACTATGGGACCATGATGTATATATTTGTGGTGGGCTTTCCACAGGCAGACTTCTAACAAAAACATTTAAATACTTAAAGTGCTTACATCACTAAAACTCCAAAACTATGTATGGTTCTATATATTAAATATACATACGCGGATAATTTTATAACCATAATTACATGTCTATAGTTGCCATGTTTTGACTTTGCTAAAGCTCCAAAACTGTGTGTGTTTTTTAATACTAAATATATAGATGTATGTGGATGATTTTATAGCCATAATTGCATGTCTTTATACTTGCAGTGGTTTGTGCACACACAAAAGTTATGATGCTTAAAAGCTTTTCTCACAAAATATGAAAAGCAAAACAAAAATACATCACATCTTGTGATCCCTTTGGGGAAGTTCCTACACTCTTTTCTCAGGATTGGAGCTCTAGACATAGCATACAACCACCAGAGCATGGGAGAGTAGCAGGTATTGCAGATTGACTGTAATCAGAGCTTTGTCTCCTCTTAAGACAATTCAGTATGTGTTCCAAATTGAAGGATTTGGGCTTTATCCAGTTTTCTGCTTATATTCACAAACAATACTGACTCAATCGCTTTCAATCTCAAGTGTACATGACTGACTAGTAATTTCCTGCATTTGTGACATACCATGATCTTCCTTGATGCTGTTAAAGTTTGTGACTACACAAAAAAGCAGTGGCAAGTTGATAGTGAATGACCCTTGGTAAGTTATTCTGAAATTGCTTGACTTTGCTTTGCAAGTTTAGTCTCTCATAGCAACATGGACAGCATATCATTCTATGCTGGCTTCATTAAAAGAAAACGATTCCATCTTTCACTTAAAAAAAAAAAAAAAAGGAAAAAAAAGAAAAGCTGTAACTGTTGAAGCAGCATGCACCTAATAAGCTACTTCTAAATCTGGCTCCATCATTTCAGTCTGTGGACTAGCAGAACAGAGCTTGCAGAATCCTTCTCAAGTAAGTATTGCTTTCTCTTAACAGCATGTTTGTTTTTTCATTTATAATGAATAATAGGTAGAAAAGAAGTCTTCAGCATTGAATTAGTGGTGCTGCAATATGACAACTGTATTCCTGCTTTAAACATGAATTAAAAAGCTCTGTTGTTTCATTTGGCAGACATTACTGCCTTTAAAAGGGATTAATACATTAGGGTACAAGACAGCAAATTATATGGATGAAGCTTCCCAAAGCTGCAGTGCTGAAAAGCTAATGAAATGATTTATAACTGACTGTCACAATAGAGGTTTTTTTTTTTTTTTAAATTAGTTATTTATCTTCTATTTGTATAATAAACATCATGGAACATGTCTATTTGATCTCATCAAAACTGGAATATGTATTCTGAATATGCTACTGGCCATTAAGTATGAAATCAGCAAAATAATTTATATCTTCAAAAAGGAAAAATTCAGATAGTGGCATTAATATTAATAAAGCTAATATGTACACTTTAAGCCTACCTCAGGTTTGTATTAAATGATGAAAGAAAATATATATAGTGGATGACTTTGCTTAATTATACAAAGTATTAGTCAAACATTGCTAAACCGAACAGAGTATACATGAAATAATTGTCTGTAAGAAAAACAACATGAATGCCTGACATTTGCCCAAACAACTAGCACATACTGTAGCATGCTTCTAAAAAGCATTCTAAAATGCAAGAGCATTTAAACAGCTCTGCTGGACATGTCTCTTTAATATAATGAAATGAGGTGGGACTACAGGTGTGAAAGGAAAATAGATAATATTTTGCTTCATGCTTAAATTACAGTTGTAATAGAAAGGAGTTAGGAATAGGCAATGCACAGGGCTAACTTTGGTATGCAAACACACACATATCCAAATGCAAACAAACATTTTTTTTTTCTCATTTAGTCATAGCTGCTTATCATCAATTCCTGTGACACGTAACTCTGATTGCAAACATGCAGGTTTGCAGGACTCAGCAGAACTGTATTGTAGCTCTGTCTGAGACATTAAGCTTCAGTACTCATATCCTGGAAATGTTTAGCACAAACATATCCTATACCTCCAAATAATATTATTTATCATATTTTTTTTAATGTGGGGAAAAAATATGGTGAAAAAATCAAACTCTTTAGTTAACTTCCACAGAAAACGACATGAATACTTCCCTCCTGCTCAAGTTACCCACCCCCCAGAAACCCATGACAACAGCAGTCAAAAAATTACCGTTTACCGAGAGTCTCATTTATTTTCAAATTACCCATAACAACAAATTTTAAAACATTTTAAATCATACTGCCAAACTGACTCATTTATATGCAGGCAAGCTTTTTTTAGGCAAACTTTTCCAGGACATATTGAAACATGGAACTGGAACAACCATTTCCTTATTTACTGTGTAATAGAAATAGAAAGTTTTTTGCACATTATGCATATGGAGAGATAAAGAATGGAAACAGAGATAACAAAATTACTGTGTTATGGTTATGGTGAACAATAATATATCCTTCATTTTGCAAGCAACACTTGCAAAAGCTTCCTAAGGGCCAGCTCTGAAAAGCCTAATAACTTAGAACCCAATAAAGGAGAGATTTAGGCTGACATCCTAAAGCCCTTCCCAGAATATCAGGAAAACACAGCATAGTTATAACAAGACCAGTAAATAGTAAAACTTATGTTACCAGCCCTACAAGACTAAAGGAGGCATCAGTGAGTAGTAATCCCACTAACAAGCTTAGATTATTTCTACAACCATTACTAATTATCAATTAGAGGAAGCAATCATTGTTAACTATTTCTGAGACAGACCAGGAAGGTGAGGAAGAGAACTGCATTTGGAAGGCTTTCAGGGGGAAATTGTGACCTCATGATCAAGGAGGTAACATTGCCTGGGTGAAAGGGCTTATTGCCTCCTTTTACTTTGTGTTTTCTTAATCCTGCAAAAGAATGATCTTAATGAAATCCCACAAGCCTAGTGCAGGTCAATTGTTCTTATGAAAGTTAAAGCCCTTAGGGATTAGACCACTGCAAAGAACTGTGAATTTTTGTATTAGGCTCTTGAACAACATAGTCTAACACATAATTCACTAATTTGAATAGGTTCACTGGATGGGGGGGGGGGGGGGAGATCGGAAGAGCACAAGT
>JAWWMO010000174.1:52040195-52083402 GCA_035047845.1 Dendrocincla fuliginosa | reverse complement strand
AACAGAAAATATCACAGCAACATCTCGTTCCTTTGTGGTTTATACACTTAACAAAGACTTACCTTCTAGTCTTAAACTTTCCTCTATGTTTAACATTTAATTAGCAGAATTACATATTCCTGCAGATATAAAAAAAAGATTACAAGAAAAATCCTGTACTGAAAGATCTCTTCAATACCACTGGAAGCATCAATGGGAAGGACTTTGGGTAGGTTTAATTCACCAGTAAGGTGGCATCACATCAGAAGGGGACTTTTTATGGCTCCAGAGACAGAAAGGCCTTGCAGGCTGTGGCATCCAGCATCAATTTAGGAATGGATTAAAGTAAAACAAAGGAAAATGGTATATAAAATATCATTCATTTTGAAATATAGCATAATTAATGACTGGGAAATATTTTCATTTTATCTGAAGAAAAAGGAAGTGTGTTTTTATTCCAAATCTGATTTTGCATGAGAAACTAGTTCCATTCTTCCACTCACTTTTCCTCACTACTGTCTTAAATTTTCTTATGCTTTTTCTTCCTCTTTTAAATAATAAATATAATATAAACATAAATAATGATAGGGCTGGCAACTAATAAGAAAGAAAAGGGAAGGAAAATGGGGAAATGGCATACCTAATTTGTAAAGCCATATGACACTGCCATCCTACCTCAGAGAAGGACAGGTTTAAAGACTAGACTCAAAGGATTTGACACTTTCCTAAAAATACACATTTTCAAGGAGCAGTGGAAGAAACTAAGACTCCTCATGTATTCTCAGAAGAATCAATTATTTTACTGTCTTTTGACCAAACAACTACAAAGTGAACTGAAGACACAGAATCAAATGCTAGTGTAATGCAGATGACCTACAGCTCTACCCATCCTACAGCACGGCTACAAAAACGGTACAGCGTGTGAAGAAGAGCTCATGGAGCAGCTGGCTAAGGCAGAAACTGAGCAAGAAAAAGATGATGCTGGCAGAAGAGAGAAAGCATTTTGAGGAATCATTCACAGTCCAGGTACGCAGCCGCGGTTGGTCACTAAACACAAAGCTGATAAAGAAACTGCTATTCACAGATGCTGTCATCTTCTGTTAGCTAGGAAGCTCTATATCGCTTGGATGGGGTAAAAAATTTCTCAGGCATGTGGTATAAGAAGCTTTTAGTGCTAAGAACTTCTAACATGGGGAAAAAGCTATAGTGTACATGCTCTGAATAATCTTGGCCTAACTCTGCAGCTTCATTTCTGTGTCTTTTCTCAGCAAGAGTAAAATTTCTCTTCAGGGGAGAATGAAAGGGGAGAAGTCCCTTGGTAATTAGAGGTAACCAAATGTCATTATCTAATGCCACAATTGCCTTTTATATTTCTTTGAAACACTTTGAAAATACAGACAGCAACATGTGTCCACAGTGCAATTTTCTACTAGGGAGCAGACAACAAACACAACAGCCAACAGACAATAGCTGATACTAATTTGGCTACTGGCACAGTAATGGAAGGTCCTCTGAAAGTAAGAAACTGAATGCAGTAAGGACCTGTGCTGAATGGACTGTTATACTGCAATTAAAAAAAAAAAATTGGTATGTAAAACCACATTGTGCTTACATTTTTCTCTTCCTTAATTTTTTAATTTTTAAAGCTATAAATATGGCTTGCATTTTAATTGGGTGGCTGTCTCTAATTTTACTGCAGCTGTAGCATTTAACAGAGAACAGTGGCTGTTTTCAGGGTGGTACAGGATTTATACTAAAAAACATCCCTAATGCTCAATGCTTCTTACAAGTCTCCCACAGCTCTGTCTAGTATACAGCTGTAAATTAAATTAATCAGACTTAAGACTGTTGACAAGAAAGATGGCACAGCAATTTGTTACTTTGTGTGTGATCACCCTATAGTTGTAAAATAGATAAATGTTTTCCTCATCATGGTGGAGAAGTAGGTTAATGAGAATTTAGACGAATTTAGATCCAAGGTTGGGTGTAGACACTGTCCACCATGCAGAGTCCTACACAGAACCATGAGTTTCTTAAATGTCTTTGGTCTGTAAGACACCACAGTACCTTTTCACCTCCTTTTCATGCCAATAAAATCGATAATTTTTTAAGAATCCAGATTGATTTAATGGTGACAGCATTGGTACAATTTTTTGTCATTACCTGATACAGTTCTACCAAAAACTGATAGAGAAGGGAAAAACTAATTTTAAGATTTTAACTTATACCTATTAGCAGTCACCATTAAAATAAAAGAACTGAACTTTCATTCCGCTGGTCCTGAGGACGGCTGGATCTTACAGAGTTGGAGCAAATGTCTGCTGAGATTTTCCTTAGGACTGAAGCACTTTCAAGCAGGATCTAGTGAGGTAAAATAAATACAGACAACACTGATTGCACCTCCACTCCCTTAGAAATTGTTTGTTTTACAAGGAAACAAAAATTATGAAAGCAGTATTTAGCATCCCAGAAATAGGCTTTATTCCCATTAATTTGGTAACCTGATAGAATTTCTGGAGAATAACTAAACAGAACAATACTGAGAAGACTTTAAGCTTCTTTCTGATATACTGTCTTTCTGATGAAACTGGACTAGACAACCTTGTATTACGAGCAAATTTGTGTTTGGCAACTGTTATAGAAAAAAAAAAAGTAACCGTCTTCTAACAAACATAAATGGGAACACCTGTATTATTTAAAGGGATAAACTGAAGTGCAAAACTGAAAGGTCCCATAAAACACTTCAAAATTAACTGCATTAAGTGTGAAGAGAAATGGATAAGATACAATAAAATTTTTATTAAAAGCGGGAAGGAAGAGTATATCTGAACAAGAATGGGCATTGGGAGAGTGGGGATATAGCTATTTTAAGAGTGGAATATCTGGTGAGGGACATACCCATCTGTAGGGAAAACTGAGAACTTTGAAATGAATCACTATTCCTACAAATTCTAGTGAATTTGGCTCTGGTGCTTGGGCAGTATTTCCAAACAGCTGAAAGTGACCAAGAACTAGAAACACAAATACTTACAGGAAATATAGACCATGGTAATGAAAAAAACCTCACCCTTTGCTTCAACAAGGACAGTACAGACAACAGAATTCATCCAAAATCTTGGATTCTACTCAGTGACTATAAAAGGTTCTGCAATTAGTCTTAATTGCAGCTAAAATAACCCTCAATATTGTTCAAAAATCAGATTTACTCTTTTTTTCATTAATAACTTATAATTTTCTTATGAGACTCAAAATGTGGAAAACCTTTATATTTGTTTGGTATTTCTAATGCAGATAATCTTAAGATATTATTGTTAATGTATCAAAAGGCACCATTTTAGTTATACAAAAACTTTGCACTTGTCTTCAGTGCTAAAACTGTTGAATGTTGTCTGCTTTGACCCAAAAATGATCATATCTTCAAGAGCTCTACACAAAGAAACTTCCAGTTGTCATAACAACATCTTGCACTAAGTACAGGATAGCTTGTACTTGTTTTTAATACAATTAGCAAAAGTTAAAATCTCCTGAAGATCAAAAGCCAGGGATGTTATTTAAAAGGGAGGGTGGAATTAATATATAATTTTTAATTCCCATAAAATTCAGCTTTCAATATAAAATCTTCAGACAATGGCTTGTAGAAATATACCATTGCATCAAGTCATATTTGCACATAAGTCCGTTCTGCTCCATTTTTATACAAAATACACAGGTTTCTAGTAACGTTTCTGTAAAATGACATTCAGAATATAAATAAGCCCAAATTAACCTTTTGAAAAATCTTCATGTGTTTGCCTAAGTAACAAGTATACTAGATAAATCCCTGAATGCTTCAGTCTTGTTGAGTGAAATACTGAGCCATTATTTAACTCCCATTTAAGGTGTGATCTTAACAATCATTCTCTTATAAATGTTCCAGATTCAACAGCATTTTATCAGAAATGGATCAGTATTGTTCTGTTTATATTCTTGTATCAACACTAAAATAGAATAGGGCACCTTAGCCATTGCTCCACACATACAAACAGTACCTACTTTAGATATCCACTAGAAATGGTTCGCTTATGAGAGAATCTTGATAGTATCTAGAGACGTCACCTTGATCAGGGTCACATTATGCAAGATGGTGTACCAATGCATAGAAAAAGACAGCACTTTCCTAGTTTGAAGGCCAGTTAATGGTAGCTACAGACAAAAGTGCAAGCGTTGACCAAAAGTCCAAAAATTAGGTAATGGCAGAGCTGCTGACAAAGGCCACCTTCAAGTCTGTCACTTGAATCAGACAGTTTTCAATTGTTTTGCACAGATACACCGTATTATTCCAAAACTTGTGCTCAACATTTCTAAAGTAGGGCAAAATTTATGTAGAAGTTTTTCTTTTTAAGATTATTTTAATGTTAATATGACTGTTTTAGAAGAACATAGAAATCTGTCAAGAATCTACCTAGCAGAGGCATATTGTAGCAATAAGTAACAGAAGAGTTTGAGCTCTCTGAAGGTATTTATTCCAGGACTACCACTCAGACTACTGCAGCAAATATTGCCATTCACAGACATACCTGTTTGCACTGGAACAAGAAATTCCCCTATATCAACAATGTCTTCCAAAGATATTTAAAAATATCAGGTAAAATAATTTGAACCCTTCAATAAACAAGTCAATTAGTATACGGAAAATAAATCATGACCAGCAAATCATTATAAAAAAAGTTCAAAATATCAAACATTCAGATTTTTAAACATATTTTGTTTTAATTTTCAGCTTCTCTATTTATACAAGTAACTATTGGACATAATTTCTGTGATTCAGGTAATCTCTTGAGAATACTTTAGTCAATTTGTCTAAGAGAGAACACTGCATAGTTACTGTTTCTATTAACTTTGATAACATCTATTCCAACCAAGATTCACAGTAATTGATGTGAAAAAAATCTGTATCATTTAAGTCAGAATAATTATTTTTCATTTTGCAGCTTTTGATAATTTTTTTGCTTAATAATTTGGTATGTCTGTGTCATATGTCATGGAGTCATAAGGCAAAAACCATGTGAAGAGAGAGAAACAGCAGTATAAGCATTATATGACACACACAAGTGTTATGTACCTTACCTATATTACCTGTAACCTACAACCTGGCATTTTTCCTATTAAATATACATATATATATACATATATTTGACTGCTATACAAATGAAATATTTCAGAACAAATGGGCTCATTTCTGACAATAGAAGAGAATTATATGATCCAGTTTTATTGGCTGTACCACAGTCTTCTGATTCATACCTTAACATTTGCACATATACAATGGATAGCTGAATTTATGTTTGCAGTTAACATAGCTTTGTTCATGTACAAATGAGCACGATCTCTCATGAATAAAAAGCTCTTTTCTAAATATGTACAAGTCATTACAGGTCCTGGCACAACAATGAGGCTTGCTCTGTTTCTGAAACAGGAATTATTAATAAAGTCCATTAAAACTGCAGAACTCACATTTTGCCAACCTCTAATGGATCTGGAAGGCAGAAGACCTAAAATGCATTAGCATAGACTTGATGTATGTGGAAATCCTGTTTGCTTCAATGAGTAACCTTAAGTTTGTAGAAGTTTAAAAAATCCATAAATTCTGGCTTTACAAGAGTAGAGTAGTGCCGTATTGTTCCCCGACTGCATTGAAAAGGTCATGAAGATCTTTGTGTTGACAATTGAAGGCCTTTTCCAGCCCTTTAAACTGTCAACATTCACATTCAAGTGAGAGAGGAATAAATTCATTTAAAACAAGACAGTGCAAACAGGATTTATGCTTTTTAATCCACATTATCTCTGTGATCAGGATAATGTTTGTAGCATACAATGGAATGGCACAGTCCCATAGAAAATATGGAAGCAATTCAGAAAGTAATTGCAGTAAAAGGAATTGATTTCTGATGTGTTGAAAGGATCTTCATGTCCCTCTGTTATTTGCAAAATTAATATACTTACTATGTTAATTTGAGAGATTTGCAACACTTCAGCAGCTTTTATGTACTATGATTTAAATGAGTGTTGGAATTACCAACATGGAGAAAATAAATTCTATGCAGTGGGTAAAGTGCCTTATAAGGGGGGACCTAAATGTGCGCTTCCAAAGTTCATGGAACTACATTTCAGCTCAAGCTGCTGTTGACCTGTGAACTATGCATGATACTTTTAAATGTGCTCTTTACTGACATTTTGCTCTCTTTTTTGCCACCTGCTTCTACTCCTCGATCCCTTCCAGGGATGCTTCTCATGTGCCCCTGTCCCAGTGTTTAAGGGAGGTCACTCGCTTTTCTGCTTGTGATTCTCTTTTCTTTCTCCACTTGCTGCATTTCACCAGTCAGAAAGCCATGGTGGTGGCAATGACAGTGAAGTATGTAAGCAGAGCCTGAATCCCACCAACAAAAAGGGTTACCTCACTTGCTTTCACCCTTATGCTACAGTAAGGAGATGCAAAAACACTCAAAAAACCCTTTTGATTTTATCAGTCAGTTCATTGGTCCGTTCCAGTGGCAGCACATCATTGGGACACTACAAATATCCACACTGATGATAAAGTCAGGCTATAGTCTTTAACATCACTTAAATTAGCCCTTAGATTCCTGCATATACAAACCAAAAATAGAAATTCTGCGCTTCACAGTTCAGATTTGCATGTCTGTAAACACAGTAAATAATGAGAACTTCACATACTGAAAGAACCTATCATTACTACTGCAAGCTCATTTACAATGCTGAAATATTGCACCTTGTTTTGAATGTTAACCTTTAAAAATTATTTTAGAATGAAAACTGTGGCCAGAACAAGCAGGTAGAAAGTGAGAATCACGTTCTCTTTGCTTTTGTGTGTCTAGCAGATTTGTCACTAACTTTTCTAATAGAATAGCAAACACCAGTAGCATTAGGACAATATAGCCTGACCTTCTCTACTATTGGATTTTAAAAAGCTCTGAAACAGAACCAACCCAGACTTTACTTAGTGAGAATTGATCCACATCATGGTAGTTTGGTTTCCAGTTCAAGAGACAGGAATATATCATATATTGCTTTGGATCAATGAAAACCCATGCTAATCCACTAAGCACTCAATACTCTGGAAAATTTGCATGTCCTATAGATTCTGTTCATTAGCATGTCTAATTAAAATGATGAGAATGTGGTATTGATCTAATTATGAAACATATACATAATTTGGGATGCATATGGGACAAAATGTGATGGCTGCATTGTTATGCCTTTCAAAGACATGTCTGTTGTCTCACAAGATAGAGAAGGTTTTATGGGAATCCCTTTCACTGACACCAGCTGACATACAGGCACAAAAATAAATGGAGTCACTGTCAAAGGGCTCCATATCCCTAGTTAAGCCAGAGGGTGCTGTGCCTGGAAGATCAACCAAGCAAGAGGGGGCTGGCAGGGTGAATGAAGAAAGAGCATGCAGCGCATCCACCGCCACATGTGTACCAGAAGTAGGAACTGATGCAGAGAGGATACTCTCTAGAGATTTGGCAATGAACAGTTACTCAAAACGCTGCAGCTCCAGTGAGGACAGCTTTGAGTTACAGGGTAGTGCAAGGTCAGAAGCTAAAAGCTTTGTTAAAAGCAAAAATAAGGATGAAGGCTATCGACCCCATCGATCAAAGCACTGTCAGAAAGGGGGTGAAAAAACTCACGGACTGGAACACTCTTCTCTATATCCAGCAGAAGTGGGAAACACAAGCCAAAAGCTCCAGAGGCAGAAGAAGACTCACAAGAAAAGCAGTTCCTCTGCATCTGACTTGAGTTTAGTGAGCCAAGGATCATCAAGTTCATTGTCTGTTGTGGAAGAAAAAATAGAAGCTAAACTCAAATTCTCACAATTTATTAATGAAGTTACTTTCAGAGTGCTTGATCCCATGAGCCTGAGGGCATACCGAGCTGCTAAACTGAAAAATACCTTTCCATCTGGTGTGAGAAGTCTAGATGATTTTCATATGAAGAGAAAGTCTCCTGAAAGCTGGAAAAAGAACATTCTACATGGAAAAACCCATGAAGAAGTAGACTTAGAGACTCTGAGAAGTGACGACATTGTGGCTGGAGCACGAACACACAGATTAGAGAAATCATTGTCCCTGGATACAAGTCCCTCTCTCAGGTCACTAGATAATGGTATCTCATGCAGAACAAGATCTGGCTTGCCTGTTGAAATTATGATTTCTAAAAGCAAAGAAATGCCAGCCACAAAATCTGCATCTCTTCCTAGAAGTACAAGCATGGTGAGCTCTCTCTCAAATAATTTCTTTGGGTGGTGTGTAACAAGTACTTATGTATTAGTGTGACTATTTGAAAAGTGTTTCAAAGTGTCTTCCTGGGTGGGCTCTTACCACAGACACAGACTTTTCTTCAGGGTGGGAACAAACTTGGAGTGGTTATTTTTAATATCTCAAAAAAACAGCTCTAGAAGGTATGGAAGGGAATACAGGATACAACTCCCTATTCCTTTTAGTCTGGTGGCTTAGAAGATGGTTTTGCAAGATCAAATGAGAAAGGTATTCCTGCACTGCAATGAACCATAAATATAACCAGGTCAGCTTGGTATGAACAGTCAAGGCATTCTCAGAAATGGGTGAAGAGAGCACTGTGACAGACTCCTCAGGTATTCAAGCTCACTAGCTTAGAACTTGCTCAGATATGCACTAAACAAGAATGCTCCCTTAGTGCATTTAAGTACCTGTGAGTTTCTCTGGCATCCTGAAAATGTTGCTAATGTTTGTGCATCTGGAATTAATACATATCAATAGATAACTTCTTTACTGTTGTGCTGGGGAAAACAAACAAACAAAAAAGAGAAACAAAAGGAAACCTTCAGAACTGAAAAAGACAGAGAAAAAAAGACTGAAACTTTCTTCTATGGTCTGGTAAAAATATTTTTTTTTTAATTTTTTTCTTTGTTGAGTTGAGGAAGAGATATTTATGCTTATAAAGGAGGGCAAAGGGAAATAGCTTTTCTTGGAGAATATGGCACGGTCTGAAACACTGAACTTCCAAACCTTGAACTGATACATTATGTTAGTGTGTCTCTAGAGCAGTAGTTGCAGTTCCTCTAAAACAATAAAGGTCCAGGAACTGTTGCTTAAGACTCTATACATGTACACAGATGTTGCTAAAATGGGAGCTGTTACAAATACATTATTTAAAGAGGTTATTCAAATTTAAAAACAAAGGAGCAAAAACTTGTCTCATCACAGAGGACTGTAGCAAGTAGGAGAACATCCCAGTCTTGAGAATATCATTCAAACTTCAGCAACCTGAGTTTAGGACTTTATAGGATGTCCTTGGATGTTTTATCTGTCACATATCAGAGATGTCTGGAGGGAGAAAAGGTGAAAGGTAATAAACACAGATAGAATTTGCACATTATATTGTGTCACAGCTCCGCAATTAGAGGTGTCCTGTAAAGGGGCCAGGAGGCTCCAGTCTGAGCCCATGGCAGGATAAGCTTTTTTCACATTTCAATTGGGCATCTGTCAGAGCATCTTTTCCAGTGGACTTGCTTATATGTACAGATTGAAACTTCCAAGCGATCGAGTACTAACTAACTAAACACAGCCAAGTGCTCTGCAATTCCACTCAGTTAATGTAAGCATCAGTCTACTCCAGTTTAAGCATCAACCTGCTCTAAAACTAGTCATTTAAATTTAACACAGGAGTGGCCAAACATTTTTTCTCAACAAACAGTGCCTCAGACTGCAGAGCTCAACATAAAAAAAGAAAGGAGTGGAAGGGCAAAATACACAAGTAAAACATGTTCAGCCACATCTACAGGTTCATGTCTTCTACGTGCAAAAGCTTTGACTTCAATGCAATTTATTTAGTCCCTGAAGCATGCCTAGCAAGAAGCAAAAGGAAAACTGTACAGTCTTGGGTGTCATTATTGTAAATGTGTTTAAAACGTACTTGGTTATATAATGTTCATTTGAATATGCATATAGAACATTGCCTAAAACTTTCATGTTTAGTTGCCAAGTTATTCATGTACAGGAGATAATCTTTGAGAGAAAGAAATAGATCTAGTTACATTGACTTAAATATAAAAACTGGATAGCAGAGGTATAACAACACACATCCTGAAGAGCAGGAAAGAACATGCTTGAAAGTTTGAGGTTAAGAAAGCTACACCTAATACAAGAAATGTGACTTAGTAGAGGAATGCTGTGATGTTGCCTCCTGTCTGTTATGTTTTCTGAAGACCCCTGACGTGCCCACAACTGCCTCTGTACTGCTGTTGATGTGTCTGTATTGGATACACAATCTGAAAGTACACTAAAGTGATTTTCAACTTTTAGACTTCTGAGAACTGTTCAGGGACATTTCTGCAGGAAGTATTTATTGGTTTGCAAACTGCTGCTACTGAAATGAAATCTCACAAAAACACTACATGGATTTATGCAGAGGAATTTCTGGACAGTTAGCAGGATCAAAAATGCTGCTGCATTTTGTGACTGAAGTTAAAGGGCACTGTGATAGGTGGAAAGCAATTCCTTTAGACCTTGCTGTGGTCTAAACATTTTAGTAACCTTAGCCAGCAGGATGAAATTATTTTTCATTTCTGTTTGTTGATCTAAATTTGGAGTCACTGGACAAACAAGCAGGAAAGCAGAATGATTTAAATAGATGAAAGCAAGCCTCTGAATCCCCACCAATGTAGTGGTGGGTGTACAACTTGAGATTACATCATGCTTCCAGCCTGAATTGACATGACCAGTTCAGTAAGCTGAAAAATACAGGAAATGTCTGAAAAGGGTTGTACACAATGGAAAGTTACTCAGAACTGGGAAGATATGCTTGTCAGAGTCTGTCAAAGGACAGATCAATACAAACAGAAATGAAGATGGGTCCAAAAAATACACGAGTAGGTTTCAGGTATGAAAACACAGACTCAGGGTATGTTTCAAAGAAAACCAGGTATGAAAGGAGATCGGTTTGTGCCTTTAAATACATATTTCATCTTAAATACATTTGTTCTGAGTAACTAATGCCTTCAGGAGAGCTTTGGATACCACTACTACTGTTCCAGGAAGAAAATATGTGTAAAAATTTAATTCTTAAATAATCATGCAGGAGCCTGACTTCAGACCTAAGTCTACAGCACCTTGAGGTTTGAATCAATCTGAATATTATATTTCAGTTAATTTTAGTCATATGTGAATAAGAATCAACTTTTCCACTAGATCTCATCCTTACATCCTTACTTTTACCTGCACAGGGAACCATATAATGCAGCATTAGACACACACTTTTCTTGATCATAGGAAATCAATATATTTCTTAGAAGAGTAGTATCTTTCCATCTTACAACAAACTGTTAGTAGTATGCATTGTGTGTGTAAGAAATCTTAGAAAAAATTATTGACCTCATCATTGCAACCATAGGCACACATATCTTAAGCAATTGTGCACTTGTCATCTAAGGCCATGACATTATCACACAAAATAAATATGATCAAGCCTGATCAATATAAATAACTCACTAAGCTGCAATATCCCCTGTGAGTTGCTTGAAATACAACATTCCAATTTGGTGCAGAGTCTGTCTTAATAAACAAGCTTGGATTGGTATAATGTCATTTCTACATTTTGGAAGTTAAGGCTTCAGGCTGTTAGAGGGCAGAAACTTGGCCTTGCTCCACAGGAACTAACCATACTTATGGAGCCATAGAATGTTAAGGGTTGTAAAGGACTGTAAAGACCATCTCGTCTCAATCCCCCCTGCCATTGGCAGGGACACCTTCCACTAGATGAGGTTGTTCAAGACCTCATCCAGCCTGGCCTTGAACACTGCCATGGGCATCCACAACTACTCTGGGAAATTTGTTTCAGTGCCTCACCACCGTGACATTGAAGAATTTCTCCCTAATAGCTAGCCTAAATTTCCTCTCTTCCAGTTTGTACCCATTAGTCCTCGTCCTATCACTACATTACTGACAGAGTCCCTCTCCAGTTTCCTCATAGGCCCCCTTCAGATACTGGAAGGTTGCTGTGAAGTCTCCATGTAACTTTCTCTTCTCCAAGGCTAAACAGTTTCAACTTTTTCAGCCTGTCTTTGTAGGGGAGGTACTCCAGTCTTCTTACCATCTTTGTCTCCCCTGTTGACTTTCTCTAATATTTACATAACTATTATTTTGGGGACATTATTGTGATGTAGCCCAGGATTCCACTGGCTTTCTGAGCTGCATGCACACACTGATGGCTCATCTTAAGTTTTTCATCAATCATCACACTCAAGTCTTTCTCCGCAGGGCTACTCTCTATCACTTCTCCGTCCAACCTGTAGGTGTTCCTGGGATTGCTGTGCACAGTTGTAGGGCCTTGAACTTCAACTTTGTTGAACTTCATGTCTGAAAATAATTTACCCAAACCTGCAAAGCTGCATCAGTGAAATTAGAGCTAATAGCAATTGATTATTACTTGGACAGCATCACTGCATGAACACAGACTCTTTCTGAACCCAGAGTGATGTGTCTCTCTGGCAACAAATTAGGTGGGCTTCTCAGCTTGGTTTGCCACCAGCTCCAGGGTTTCTTCTGTATTTCACCTGCTGAAATTACCAAGCTAGCTGTATCCCTGCTCGTCTCACATCTCCATCTGACCTTATCTCAAATGAATTGCACTAGTCTGATCACCTAGCATCAGGCTGATGCTTCAGCCACCTATCAGGACAAGGCACCTGGAGAGTCTCTGTGGCGGTCATGCTCCCTGCTGTGTGATTTAGTCTCAAGGGCCAAACCCTTATAACCAATTAAATTCCCTCCTGTACCCTTAGCAAAACTACCTGAAAACCAAGTGTTCTTTCTCACTCTGATTTCAGTCAATGCCTTAAAGGTTTTAATTTTTATAGCCCTCGAGACAGAAGGATACAAATGCCTGTTACAAAGGTTTGCATCCTTATAAATTGCACAAGTGAAGCACAAGCTAGAATAACACTGCTTGTCATTCCCTGCACAATAAATTATTATTAAATTAACTATTGTAAAGAAGAAATATGACCATATTGAGAAGATTCAAAGATTCATGTGTATCTCTAATCCAGGTATGCTGTTTAATTCCAAGTAGACTGTTTAATTCTTTAGGAACCCTACAGACATTAACACAATGTCTGTGTTTCATTAACACAATGAAAAGTGATACTAATTCCTGCTCCTTCTCCTATTTCTTATCCATCAGGATTCCTGCTGCTCATTACAGGTTCTCTTGCAAGACAAATGCCTTGGCACAAGGACAGCTCTCTGAAGGTGCAGAAGCATCTTTAGAAATTGTAGCCTCATGCACCTGAACTTCACAGGCATGAGGGGGTTCGATCCCTATGTGAGCCATTCACTTGAGAGCTGAACTCAATTATTCTTTGGGGTGCTCTCCAATGCAGAATATTCTGTAAAATCTGTAAGAGCAGAGCAAGACTGTAGTGCAAAGGCTGTGGTAGAATGCCACAGCAGCAGAAAATGCAACCAATACCCCATTTCTAAATGGAAGTTTCCAGGGCAGTCTCTAGGTTTTCAGTTTCTAGGTCACCTGGATACCAACAGAATCTCACTGAAAGCACAGTCAAGATTTTTGTTGCTCTAGGTCAAAGCTCTTTTATACAAGGTTTTCAGTCCTCTTTAAGCCCTTCCAGCCTGCCACCAGGGTGTAAAAATAAGCACTTGCTTTGTTTTTGGATGAATACCAAATCTTTAATTTCTATTTACAGTACAGTGATGTTTACAAGTAAGATTTGGGTTCACATACATTATAATGGAAAGTATATATTATTTCACTGACTCATGCACACAATATGCTAAAAGAGGAATAGTAAGAGGTGGCACCAGAAGTGAAGAGTAATAAAGTGTTTTGCCCAGGTCAGTGATCAAGCCAACAGCCAAACACAGGCCTGAAAAGCCTTCCAGTGTCCTATTATCTGGTCTGTACCTGCTCTTTCAGAAAGGCAAGACAATGTAGAACTACCCTTACTAGCCAAAAAAATGAAGTTCTGATCCACAGCTCTGGCACCTCAAGGTTACCACAAGAATGTGAAAAAGGGGACTACATCAGATGCTTCAGTTCTTTAACACATGACATCCACATGACAGATCGTATGATTACGGCCTTATATGAGTCTCATATGGCAATGGAAAATGCCACATGACTACCCTTCTTGCCATGCTACTCCACATGACACTGTTTGGAAGTTTTTGCCCCTCTGCTTTGCAAATTGGAGGTGACCATCAGGTTATCAGTAGTCTAAAAATGTTTTTCAAAATGTGTATTAAAATAGATGGTTTAGTTCCTTTCCCATAAACTTGATTGACAGAAGACAGTGTTCATTGTTTTCACCATTGAGAGAGATCAGGCAAATACAGCAATTTTAAGACATTAGTTTTAAACTCGTTATCATGTGAAGTGAGCTTGCACTGAACTGCAATCAACATAAACTATAAGAACTTCACTCTGTTATTTTTCCTTCATCTACAGATTCCTGAAAACAGTCTCTGTGTGTGGTAATACTGGGTAAGAATTCCAGGTCATAACAATTGAATTTGGTTGTGGAAAGCAAGGTACTATGTCTTGAATCCATTTGGGCTGCAGTTCCTTGGTACTTCCAAGGATTTCTGTTGCATCATTATAACCTGTCTCCTTCTGATGTCAACACTGACTGTTTTCCTATATATACTCTTATGAAATTATCACTCTGGGTGTAGTGGTAATGAGTAACATTGCAAATGTATGCTGATGTGTACACTTGGAGCTTCCAGGGTAGGTAAATTAGCTTTATCACACCTCATAGGTGTTAGGCAGCCAAATACTCCGAGCTACAAAATCTGATTACCAAAAGAAATGGTAGTACTTTCTCAGCTCATTCCATCTGAAATCAAAGACATCTCATTTTCCACCGATCAAGCTCTCCATGACACCAATCTCCAGAAACTGCCAAGGTGGGGCAAAATCCAACTCAGTAACCAGTCCAAATATTAATCCAGCTTCACCAGTTACATATAATGCTAATTTTACTCCATTTTTTATTGTTTGGGTTTTTTTGGGGGGGGTGTTGATGACATGTATGGTACAGTCACAAGATATAGGAAGCCAAACAGGCCATGTGCAATTTAATCTACAGTTAATACCTCTTGTCCCACTACGGTGGCACAGACTCCTTTTTCCCCTGTTAAGGGGAGTGCAGCAGCCGTGTGCTGTAGGAGAGATCAGCATAATGTTTTTAGAGCAGCAGATGTGACATCGTTTCACAAGCAACAGTACAAGCAGATGGTGTTTAGAGAGTTCTCCTTGCCTGCTGTAAAACACCTCCGTTGGGTCACTAATGGACCCTTCGTCTAGTTGAACACTGCATAAAGCTACAATGTTCCCAAGATGACACATATGGTCATTTACAGCTTCCCAGCTCATCAAATACAAATTAGATCAAAATCTTCTTCACAGAGCATAGACATCTATAAGACAGTACTCAAAAGTGTAAGCTGTTTGTTTGAAGTGGACTAAAATAGACAGTCTGAACTTCTTTCCAAAAAAGAGAATGTGTTTTCAGTGAAATTAAGTATTTCACCATAAAGCCTACATTTTTAAAGTTAGGGTTTGCAAGTGAGTTGTCCTCTCTTTCTGCCCTACCCCTCCTCCTTTTATTTCTTTTTTTTCTTCAAAGCAGGGAAGCAGCAAGTGAGTCAGGAGGGAGATGTTTGGATAAAGGAGAAAACATTATTATAATGGTGAATTTCTGCACAGGACTCGGGGTTCCAACCAGAACACAAAACCATTTTCTAGCCAAATCTACTATTTGCCTTCAGAGGGGCAGCTACTCAGCCAAAGGAAAATCTGAAGCACATGCAGTTCACATTGATTTCAGTATCTCTTGGTACTTGCCACAGGAAAGCAAAATTGGCAATCAGAAATGTTTAGTGTTCCTTTTCCAGTGATTTTGGTTAACATGAGTTTTCACCTTCCTTTGAGTTTGAAAATCACTTCTCAATTGCACTCTTTATCTTTGGGTGCCTTTAGAAAGAACTGGTACTTTCAGAGTAATGGAAGCTACAACAGGCTTAGAACAATTACCATTACGAGAAATGCCTGAAAACTGCAGAGCCAGGCAAGGGAAGGCAAAAGAGCAAGAGGTAGAAAAGACTAATAGATCTCTCTTCAATGGTCCAGGTTTGGTCTAAAAGTGTTATTTATTACAGAGATTTTAAAGGTGGTTCAACTAATTTTTCATTTCTTCCTTCTGCCAGCAGCCTGCATTTGTCATTTTTACCAACTGTGGGGTTTTGCCCTGCCGTAGCATGGCTGTAGTATATCAGAAAAGCACAAACCTCAGTATGCAGTGACTCTCTTCCACAGGCATATGCAATAACTTAACTATTTTACCTGATCAACACGGTGAAAATCTTTGAATTCTTCCGAGGGAAGATTCAAATGCAAGGCACTACCCAGAGCCAGAGGTTACTCTGATTTATTTTTCAATTGTTAGTGATTGATATTTTTTCCCCACTTGTTCTAAGGTTTTCAGCTCTATTAAAATTCTGCTCAGTGATGTACTGCATGCAATTAATAGAAACATAGATGTAACTTTGCTCCCTCCTCCCACTGTGTTCTAACATCTAACTTGAGTAAACAAAAGTTTGCTTATTAATATGAACCCAGCACAGCAAGCATTTTGGGGACAGAGGAGAGGGAATAAGTACTACAGTATTCTGTCAAATCTGCATTTGTATTACTCTGTTTTCTCTGTAAGTTTGGTGATCCATGGGTTTTAGCCTTACATCAGAAACTGTAGCATTAAAACTTTGAGATCAACAAATTTAAAGAGCAAAAACTTTTATGAATTATGGGACAGTTTAGAGGGTTTTATACTAAATTTGGGTCTCAGAAATGAAGCCTGCATGCCCCAACCACATGACTCATGCCTCAGAATGTCAGGAACTGTTGGTTTTGACCTCAGTTCTGACAAGGAGAAGCAGGATCCCATTTGGGAAGCTGTTTATAAAATATGGGGTTTTTTTCATAAAGCTCAAAAAAAAGTTTTCACAGACTAGCTCAGACATTTTTTTTCAGTAACTTTCTTTTTCAAAGGGGCTTAAATTTGACTTTCTCAGATGAAACTCTTCGGTGCCAGGAAAAAGATGTCTTGTGGATAAAGAAGAAACAGCAGATGCCGTAAATCTTGGTTTGAAACAGTCTCCCATGATATTCTCATAAACAAGCCATGAAAATAAAGGAGCAAATATTAAAAGACAGAGACAAAACCAAATGGAAAATCTGACTGAGAGGATAGTTCATAATACTTAGTTGTGACTAGGGTCTCAGAGGGACCAAAACTATTTGCTATTAGCAAGGAGTTGCATTTGTTTTGAGATACCATTGCTTTCTATCTACAGAGAGTAAACAAAACACTCAATTCTGCTCCTTTATCTGAGCTGGAAGCTACAGTAGTGCTTTTATACCCCTGTGTAATACTCTTGAGAGAATGCTTTTGAAATTTCCAAAATGCTGATTTCCCAAAAATAAACAGGCACTTATCAAGTTTAAAGGAATCTTTCCCATATTGAAAATCAGTTTTGGTTGAAAAGCATTCAAGTCTTTTTATTCTTTGTTGCACTTACTCAGCACCTAGAGTGGACAGAAGTTGTTTAAAGATCCCACTGCTGTCTTCATGCCTCAAATCAGAACTGTATCTACATCTAACTCCCTTTCTTTTTTCACTACTAAATGAATATTCCAAAAGTTGTTCAGAACTTAATGTTGAAAAAAACCCAACAGAGCTGGATACAACAGCTTTGGAGTACCTATTGCTGAAGTCTGCAAAGCCTTCTGTTGTGACACTGTTGGCCAACAGCTCTCAATTTCTGACTGTAAATTCAACACCTACAAAGATAAACTAAAATTATTCAAATGCACATCTGTATCTGTTGACCTTATGAGCTATTTACATTAATATTTGATGCTAGTTGGGCAAGAATGATCAGTGATATGGCAGTCTCTTCCTCCTGTTCCCTGCTTGGATAGCGAGAGCATTTTAAACAAAAGAGAATGAGAAATAAATACTAGGCCTGTTCATACAGCTACACTTGTTCTCTTAAAAAGGAAGAGACATTTCCCCCAAGGAACAGCTATTCCTTGGATAACCGTAGTAACAAAAACCTGCTGTGTGAACAGGGCTAAAATGAGCAGCTACTGAGGATTCAAAAACTGGTTCACAACCACTTATTTCTCCAGCAGCCAGCCAGACCTCCACTCCTCTTGCGATGCTGCGCGGTGCTGCGAGCTCACAGAAAGTACCAGACACGTCCTATTTCTGGAGACTCAGAGCTGAATCATAGTCTTGCAACAGGAAAACCGGCAGTGCTGGTAAGCCAGCAGGATTCAACAGAGCAACAGTGAGCAGTCAGGGACCAGAGAGCACCAGCAGGCCTTCATTATCCAGGGCAGTGCCCAGGGCAAGGGCTGGGGCTGCCCCCAGAGCCCCCCAGCTGCCCTGACAGACCGCAGGGGAGTCCCAGCCCCACCATGGGGAGCACAAACACAGCAGGGAGCAGGCAGTGCTGTGCTAGGCACTCACCTCTCCCCACTGCAGCCCAGCAAATTCCCAAACAGCAGTAGGAGAAAAAATATTTCCCAGTTATCATCAGGAGGAAACAGAATCACCCTATTTCAGTGTTACAAACCATGCAAAGCTGAAGTTACTCTCTCATCATAAGAAATTTACGTGGAGTAACAAATTACTAACAAAAACCTGCTAAAATTTTCTTCATAAGTGCCCACAATCACACGTAAAATTCAGGAAAGCCCCTTCATTTGCCCTGGATACACCTGTCTCCTTCATTTTTCAGCATTTCATGACTTCCTCTTGCTTCGTTTTTTAAGGGCTGTATAAAGCAAAATGGAAGCTAAACCAGACAGCAGTTACATGAGCAAAGTGTGCAGTCCATTGCAATCAATGCTGTTAATTAAAAATACAATTAAAACAGAACCAGTAATGAGAATTGGAACACAATAAATAATTAAAACAAAATTAGTTAGGCTGTTTTGTTGAGCCACTCAGTCCCCAGTTAAAAGTAAATGGCTTTTTACTTCATTGATAGCTACCAGAGCAGACTTTATGCAGCCCTAGGTTCTCCTTTCAGTGTCAGGGTGTAAGTGCATAAGCCTCCCCTTCCCACCTTCCCCTCTCTCTACCCACCTTTCACAACCAATCTGCCATTCAACTCCCAGTGCTGCAAAACTGGGAGCTGGTCTGTGAAATTACAAATACAGAGCAGGAAAGCACCATATGGTGGTAGAAAATAACAAAAAGCCTGTTAATTATTCCAACAAAACATGAAACATTTCCCTACAGCAGGAAGAAAGCTGTTGGCAAATTATTATTTATCTGTTTATTTATGTTGGAAACAGGCAAGGGCAGGAAGAAGTAAGACTGTCCCACTCACAAGCTACTGGCAGCTTTTTTGTACCTTGCTCATAACCATTCTGGAGTGTAGAAACTAACAGTGCAGGAAGCAACCTGGGAAGGAAAGAGGCTTTGTTCTTCAACCACCAGGCCTTCAGAACAAATGCTGGGTACTAACATAGCTAATGGCTTCATTTCTGAGCTCAGGTCTGCAGGAATCCTTTTTTACAGGTTATTGTGTAACTGATATTACCACAGCAGTGTTACAGCTCTTTAAATTGTGTATTGACAGCCATGGCTGGTCTCCTGCTTTTGTTGTATTTATTCACATCTTAAGTGTTCCTTCCTTCCCTGAAGGAAATACGTCTCTGTCCTGTGTTGGGAAATGTGAGTGACAAAAAATGGGGTGGTTAGAAGAAGGATTCAGCTTTCACTCTCATTGCATAATCTTTCCAGTTCTTTCAGCTGAGAGGGAAGAAACAAATGAACCCTTCTGGCTGAGTCACTATTTAATAACACAATAATTAGCTAAACATCACGACAAACAGGGATTAAGTATTTTCCACTCTTATTGGACCTCTATCATTAGAAGAAAAACAACAGGTAACTTTCTAGTAATTCAGTTATTTTAATACCAGCTTGATTTTTGCATTTCTCAAAACTATGAAGCCTAATAGCTATAATAAATATTAGCATGTGTCCTCTCAGCTGTAATGGAATTTTATGAAGGTGTATGTGCACTGATGTAATTTGTCAGGAAGATTTGGCTAACAAATGTCTTTTAAATCCTTACTTTCTGTGAAACAGCAGTTGTTAACACTGCAGCTAGTCCAGTGCTGACTGTTGTTTCTTGTACAGACAATTATTTTCCAGATAAGCATTGCTTCAAAAGTAGAGTTAAATATAGATTTATAGGGAATAATGCTGACTTTTCTTACAATTGCCTCTACTGGTTTACTGTGTACCTTTGGGTGAGGGTTGACCTTGGCAGTTCCTCAGTTTCTCCAACTGAAAAATAACTCTTAAATCAGTTTGGTCTAATGTTTCTTGTAAAATGAATGTGTTGCAAAAACATACCGTTGAAATATGAAGGAATTCATTCATAGAATGATCCCTTAATTCCTTTATTTGTATAGTTTAATGAATTCTTGCGGTAGTATATACTGGAAAGTTCTATTTTCCGGCAGTCCTCAACAAATATATACTACTTAGGAGCGTTTCTGTTCTTGCTATTCTGAAGTGTTTATGCCTTGCTTTGGTTTTTGTTTTCAAGTTTTTAAGAATAGCCTGCTACTGAAAACACTGTATCTTTTCCTGAAATAAATAATTAAATAGATAATTAAATTATCCATGAGCATTAGAATATCATATAACCTTTATATCTGAGAAAAAAAAATAGCTTTTAGAACTGAAAGAGTCTCCCCAGGCAAGTGGTCACAGCACCAAGCCTGTGAGAGCACAAGGAGCATTTGGACAATGCTCTCAGGTACATGGTGTGATCCTTGGGATTGTTCTGTACAGGGTCAAGAGTCAGATTCAATGACCCCTGTGGGTACCTTCCAGCTCAGCATATTCTGGGAACACTGTGTGCAGTCTGGTCAGCAAGGTAAAGACACAGCACTGCTTGAGTCCCTCTTGAGGCACCAAGGGACAACTGAGTCTTGTGCTTACTGTGGTAATACCTCAAGACATGAACATCTGTTGATTTCACTCAGTTTCATAAAATTATTTCAAGTGATCAGTCCTTTTTCAGTGGGCAGTTTTGCATGTGTCACTCCCAAGTCTTTCTTTAAGTAACTCAATTAGACACATATTCACCAAAAGAACCACTTGTTTTCACAAATATCTGTACACCTTTCTTTTTTTTTTTTTCCAAGAAAAGGGGTTGACACTGAATTATGTCACTAATACTGTTTTATTATTTCACACTTAATATAACTTATGAACCTCCTAGTCATAACAGAATTTTACAAAAACATGCATATATTTCTCTAGGATAACAGGAAGTAAGAACTGAGGAATTATGAGCCTCTTGCTTGCTTTAGTTTGTTGAAAGGAAAATTTCAGTATGGCAGTAAATGGTTTTTGGCTCCAGACAAGTAAGACTGGTTCTTTCCAAAGTGACTTATACCCCATTAACACATTAACTCATTAATTTTTTTGCAGATAAAGGCATAATCTCTGTAAGTCTTATTAATGACATGATTGTTGTATTTTCTAGGGACATTTCTTGGGCACCAAGTATAATATCATTTTCCAACAAAGGTGTTGGATGTGCAAAAAATATCTGCAATGCTGTCTTCGTTAGTCTATTTAAGGGCATCTCAATCTATGAATATATTAACCCTAAATTCCTAAATGTGCCACCTAAATTCCCCTCCGTGAAGAAATTACTCTTTTGTACCTATGTAATTCCAGTTGGGCTGTACATAACAACAAAAGCACCCCACAGAATCATAGAATCATCAAGGTTGGAAGAGACCTTCAGGATCATCCGGTCCAAATGTCAATGCAACGCCACCACTGTAACCCCTAAACCACTAAATCATATCACCCAGCACAGGATCCTGACTCCTCTTAAACGCCTCCAGGGATGGTGGCTCCACCAGCTCCCTGGGCAGCCTGTTCTTATTAATAAATGAAATTAATTCCATCTATAAGATCAGTGCACTGTCAGCTCCTGAAAACTCTGATCTACAGAGAATGACTGCATGTCATGGCAAGCTTAACTGTTTTGTCTAAGGTTAGCCCTGAGTCTTCCAGCACTCAGTGCCTTTCCTGCCTGCCACAGCCCAGAACTTGCAGCCTGCAAAGCTGCTGCAGTTCAGACTTGGTTCAGTTGCAGACCTTCTATATTTACACTTTCCTTTTATAGCTCAAAGTTAAAAATATCTTAAGTTTCTATGTCAAGTACAGCACTCAAATCCCTGTAATGCAGTTTTGCAGCTAAATTACCATGTCTGGATTAACTGTAAACTATTAACATCAGGAAAAGTGCAGGAGAACTTGTTACTGTGAGAAATATATCTACCTTTATATTATCTTGCTCTCCATTGTCATCCATTACTTTCACAGATTATAGGTGCATCATTAAAATCTTTTCCAGTTGTCATCCGTATTTCCCAAAATACCTGATTTAGCAGACCTTTGCACAGTTCTGCTTCTCTTTATTTCTTCTGCATTTTTTATTTAGCACTAGTGCAATGGGGTGTTCCATGTTCACCTTGGGTCCACAATTCTTCAAATAAATTCTCCTTATTCAGTGATGTATCCCTACCTCTCCCCACTTAACAGAACACATTAAAAGCTAACTGACAGCCATGTTATTGTTGTATATTAATGGTTTGCCTCTCAAAATATTAAAAGCAGAAAGCAAAAAAAGAGAACTAGAGGGGGAAAAAGGCAACCATTAAAAGAACTATAGCTTTTTGTGCACTTCTGACATAAAAGCCTGAAATTACCTATCACAGGGTTTTATTTATTTGTGGAAAAATGTAATTTAAGGATTATGACAAATGCTGTAAATAGGAAGACTAACTATACATGTGCTGTTATTATCAATGTATAATACATTGCGTCCACTGTGAAACTACTCATTACTGAGACATGAAGTCAAAGGGAAAGCAGTAGGGCTTGAGAACCTAATCTTGCAAACACTCACTTAGAGGGAGTGTGCTTCCTGATGTGCTAGGCTATGAAACAAATGCTGTCAGAAAAATACTTGCATGTGCTTGGAGTCAACACTCATCCTCATTCTTTGGAATGTACACCAAAACTGGATGAGATGTATGTGATAGGTACTGCTTGGAGGTGAGAGGGAGTATCTCTGGGATTGATTCCCAGAACACCAATGGCAACAGTATCCCTGCAATCTCATCACACATGGTCTGGTCATCCTGGCAGCTGAGCAAGCTTGCAGCACCCCTCACGAGCTTGTCTCTCCCATGGAGACAGATTCAGATCACCCCAAACTCCTGCTGCCAGACACCCTCCTGCTCATCTCATGAAGCGTGAGCACTGCACTTGAGCTGCTCAGTCCTAAAATGCCTTGAAAACTATCCAATTACAGCTCCTCTTGGGACATGGAGAAAATTTATACAGGAATCAGGGAGCAGGGCACCTGCTGTGGAGGGCACATTTATCTGAGCCTTTAATTTCCTAATGGAAAAGGATGATGTAGCTTTTCCGTTCTGGAGCCAAGGGAGAAAATGTGGCATTGCTAACAACCTTTGTAGACAACATAATCCGCGTGATTTCACCAAGAATTAGATGCTTTAATTTTTGATGATAAAGACTGATGAGAATTCCCTTTGATTAAAAATAGCTTGCTCCTGTGACTTTGGTTATTAATAGCTTACCCAGTATTGATTCAAAATATTTTGATAAACGTTCAGAACTTTGCAGCCTAATATTTGATCATTTATTTAACTACTTAGTATAGAGGTAGGAATGTCTTCCAAGCAACAACTTGTCTAAAACTCTATCTACAGAATTTATCATTTAAAAAATACTTGTAATCTTTGCTATAGTCAGTTTAAAAAAAAATACCTGCTGCTTCTATTTTTTTCCTTTTTTTTTTTTTTTAGTTTTTAGTTTTCTTTTAAACAACTCATACTTCTATTTCTTTTGGGGAACTTCTCTTTCTTTTAAAATACCTTTTTAATTTAAGTTGACATATCTGTATCAAGATTTCTAAATAGGGGTTTCAGTAGTTCTTAATGATGCTTTGCCTTCAGGCTATTTATCGGGTAACATATTCACAAAAAAAAAATTGTGTTAATGATAACAACAACAACAATAATAATAATAATAATGTAGTTTATTTTTGCATTTTCTTCTCCAAACTCCTTTTCTTTCTGAATTGACCACATTTTTTAAGCAGAAGGTTTTATGTCTTCTTTTGTGTGGTGTTAATTTCAGGTAACTTTCCATGCTTCTATACTCGCAAGTCCCCAGTATTCCTGAGTCTTTGTCTTTTGAGACTTTGGATTGAACTCTTCTATCCCTGTCCTGTCATGCTTTTTTATGGGAAAGAAAACCCAGCTGCCCATTGCAGAAGGAAGCAAAATGTCCTTCAATCAGGTCCCCAGTCTTAACCACCAGGGGCCATGATCAAAGGACACTCCCAAAAGGAGGGATTGGATAGTCCTCACAGAGCCTGAGTCTCAGTTTATGATGTTAAATGATTGTACCAGCTGCTTTCTCAGTTTGAGTCTTCCATAATCACAGCAGGTTGGAAGGAAATAATTAAACAGGGGGTTTATTCTAAGTTCTATAAAATGTCATCACTCTGATAAGAAGTACTATGATGTTTCTATCCCTACAGACAATGTTGCCTTCATGCTCTGGCCAAAGTTCCCTGAAGGACTGATGAATTTAGAAAAAGCAGCCGGAACAATCTGTTAGGGATATTTCATTTAATATGACATGATGCTTTCCTTTGAAAAAATCTATGGAGCTGTACAATAGCACTAAAAGACTTTTGCAGTGAATACAGAACAAGCTAACAACTCTTTAGAGAGTTGTTTCAAAGGAAATCACTTTATAAGGATCTCAGAAATCAGGTCCAAGAATATTAAGCCTTTTTATTGGTGATTGCAAGGAAAACTTTTTATCATTAATTCAGAGATAATGCAAACATTCATAGTATGATAAATAAAGATGAGATCAGGACAGAGTGATCTCACTTCTAATTTACTGGCAGAACATTTAAATCGTCAATGTTAAAATTGTACATCTGGGTGTAGGAGGGTAAGGTCATACTTTTAGACTAGGAGACTGTAAAACAGACTCTGCTAAAGGTCAAGAAATTCTGACTATTTAGCTGATAAGAAACTAACATAACCTTGGATTTAAAACTAGAGGGATGGGATTATTAAAGAAGTATATTCACTTTTGTTCGCAAGAATAGTGTTAGAAAGACTGACAAAAATTCAAGGCTGCCATTAAAGGAAGACACAAGAATTATCCCGCGACAGAAGAAGTTCATGTGAGTGGAAATTGATTCAAAGAGAATATGCTCCATGGCCATTCCAGACCAGAGGCAAAGTTGACTGGTGCTTAATTCTCCAATGCGTTCTTCTCAAAGGCTTCTTAAAGTTACTGTTCTCCAAGTCATTCCAGAAGTTTATGTATGCTACACTTGGTAGGTCCTGAGGAGCTCTGTACAGAATATGTACTTCTATTAGCTGAATCAAGAAGTCAGAAAGGAGTGAGAGAGAAATAAAATTTTGTTGTCATTCAAAACAACTTCAGAAAAAGAAATTGTAAGACTGAATGTTCCAAAAAGTTAATAAAAGTTAAAGGCTAATATTAGGTTAGCACAGTGACTACTGAGCCATATTTTAGCAATAATGTACAAAGAACTGAAAAGTGAAGGGGTAAAGCCTTAAAGATGCACAAACTAATTCAAAAAAATCAGTAGATGATAGATTTTGAGGAGAACTAGCATAGCTGCATGAAGGTATAGCACAAGGAAGGCAAAGTTCAATACTGACAAATCCAAGTGTGCTTAATGACAAGAATTCTAAATTTATTGTGGGGAAAAAGACAGGAACAGAACTAAAAATCCTGTTGGAAAACAGAAAGATTTTCTGAATACTGCTGTAGTAAAAAAAAAATAAATAATAGGAATTAAAAATTGCAATTTCCTGCAATTTGACTCTGGTCTAGAGTACAGAAGAGAATTCTGAGATTCACCTTGCCAGCACCAATCAGAAGGAGAAAGGTTTTAAGAGGAACTAAAAGTACTTAAAAGACTTCTTTAGGAAGAGACGGAAAAAAGAGTGCATTATGTTTAGGAGAAACATATACAAAACTATGGGTAGAAAAATGATTGTCAGGTGCTCCAGTTTCTACTTTCATAATGCAAGAATGAAAGACCCAAATGACACAGAAAAGCAGTAAGATCAAAACTGATCAAAAGTGATTTTTAAATGGAGTAAGTTGCATATGGAGCTCATTGTCACAAAACAATCTGAAAGTCTAAAAGATCAATAGGAATCAGAGTGAAGTTAGACATTTATCTGAACGTATATAAATCCCCAGGCAACAAGGTATAATCCAAATTCTACCTGGCAGAAATTAGAAATCTAGTTCCTATTTATGAGTTATTGAACAATCACTCACCTTGTCACTTGATGCATTTTCCTGTGGAACATTAGGAGTAATACTTTTAGGTTAGATGCTACAATACCAGGAGCACTGAATTCCAAAATACACCTTTGGAGACCATTGATGTGGAAAATTAGGAAGGAGGGAAGTGTTTAGGTCATCACCAAGCTGAAGACAGCTGTAAACAGTGGTAGTCAAATATAGAAGGATACACAGCATCCATGCCATACTTTTTTGCAGGGTTATTATAGATTTGAAAAGATAAGGCTATAACCAGGCAATGCATGAAGAACAAGAGAAATTCTGTTGGGGCAAGTGATATGGCTGGGGAAAGAAAACAGCAACAAAAAAGACTCCTTGTGTTTAAACCTTTGTTTCTTCTAAATAAAATTTCAAGGATGTCATGGCTTTTCTGTTTGCTTTTCAGAAATGTACCAACTGGTGTTATAAAATGTGTGAGTTCTCCCTGTAAAGCTTGACTAGCTCATTTTATATGTGTCAGTTATTGCTCTAAAGAGAAAAAAAAGCAGCTTTTCTCTTTGAAAGAATGATCTGGCAGCATGAAACATTTCTTTCTGGGGGTTCATTTAGCTCTGTAGTCATAGCCAGGCTGCTAGACTGGCCTCACTGCAGCCCTTTCCTAGTGATGTTTGAAGTCCAAGTTTATAGGCAAATTCTTGCCTTTGGTTTAACAGAGAGAAGAGTGATGTCACCCTCTCACTGATAAATACTAATACCAAACTGGAAGTTAAAGTGAATTCTCTAACCCAGAGGATGTTGGATGAAATTCTGAAAACTGTTGAATCAAATAGCAAAAATCACATAGAGACCAGTCTATATACATAGATAGATAGATAGATAGATCCTTTCCTAGCTGTAGAAGGAAATCATAGGATGGGCTTTCTCTGACTGGCTCTGACATTTTCCTACAGTGTTTGTGGAAAAAGACTCTTGGTATGTTGATTGCAATAACGTTATTATATTAATATTATATACCAAAATTTCCGTTTTGCCTGCTGAGCCTTATATTTTCCATTTACTCCTAGATTTTTCTACAAATGTTCTTTTTAACCCTTCCCCATTTTAGCTAGTTATCTCACTCCCTTTTATTTTATGCTTCATATCATTTTTTTGCCTCAATGTATTCTCTATTCTGCCAGACAGGTGACAATTGTTCTTTCTCTGGTTCTCTTCCCTCAGTTCCTCATGTTTACGCTGTTCAAAGAAGAAATGTACAACTGTCTGAGATGACAATACTCTGCCTTGAAGTTCTCCCTGTAATTCATTCTATTTTGGCCATCCAGAAAGCTATTTACCCCAACATACCTTGTAGTTGCTTATGTGCTTTACTGTTTGTCATTCTGCCTGTCCTCTATTTATCAGTCTGATTAATGTCTCGAGCAGATTTTCAGCACTAGAGTCCCTTCTACTTTGCTACAAAGCATTTGGCAAATGCATAGCCTCCCTCTTTTTGATTTCAGAGCAAGAGTTATTATTTTATTGCTTCGTATTCACAACTGAATTGTCACTCTGAAGACCACTACCATCATAAATATGCCTTCAGTTTCATTTATACTTAATTTAATGCCCCATTTCCTTGCCATACTCAGGCATAGGTGCTCTACAAATATGACACTGCCTATTGTTTTTTCACTGAGTCCATCTCCTTTTGCCTCTGAAGATTTCACAGTCCTTGGTTGTTTTCTTCTCTCTGCATATTTGTGATGTGGTGAATTTCTATTTACAACCTTTGTTACACAGGTATCAATACAAAGGCACAAATCCATCTCCTGACTAATCATTGTCACTCAAAGAATGCGTTTAAAAGCAGGATTTGTGAAGCTAGATGAAATGAAGTCTTGAACCACAGCAGCATCTTCCCTCTTTGATAGAAAAATTCAATTTAAATGAAACAAAACCTTTGACAGATATCAAATATATGTCAGTTTATAGAGCTTAACAAGTTGAATCTTTATTAGCTGTATTTTCCTTGTTTATTTCATGAAATAGAATAGTGCAGTAATAATACAGTTTTCCTAACCAAAATAGATTGATGATTGCAATTGTCATTGTATGATTGTGACATAAATACAGAGGAAGAAGCAGTGACTTTTGAAGTGCAGGTGCACTGTTAAGATGTAGGACAGATGGAGATTTAGACCCTAAACCTCCACATGTGAATTGCTGTTAACTATCCTTACAATAGTAGCATTCAAGAGGCTTACTGAAAAGGAAATGTGAAGTAGATGAAGGAATTGAACCAAGGTTTCTAACATCCCCTTTGCTGTTTGAAACACTGGCTCATTTTTTAGTCAGCTTCTTTGAAAAGTCACTGTGTCTTCATTTAACCTTGACTGGAAAGCCAGCATGCAGTGACACTATTTATAAAGCACTGTTCACTAATTTATTAGGGTCCCACTTAGATGTTCTTTGTTTCTTCGGTCCTGTGCAATATCCTTGAGTCTCTGCAACTGACTGTCCTTGTTCATCTCCAAGCAATTGTCTTTCTGATGCCCAAACCTGCCATTCTCCTAAAGCAGTGATGGGTGCAACGCAGTTCAGAAAATGCCCAGCCCCTTTGAAATAATCACAACTTAAAAAAACCCACCCTCAAAACAGTATTTCTGGTGGCAGTGGAGCAAATTACTTGACTGACATTTTCTTTCCATTTGTATCTATCCAGAAGATCTTTCGGAGTATTTAATAGGGACACTCTGGTTGAAGTCCCTCTGATGTGGCCTGCTTGGTCTCTTCCACTGCCACTTGGCAAGGGAGAACTTTCCCTGGCCCATATTAAAAGCATTTCTTTTACAAACACTCAGAATTCATTGACCTTCTGTTGACCTCTTGTGAAAGAGAGCAGTTCTGTAATGACCCTGCAGTCTGGGAAAAGCCAGAACCTCTCTGTTCCCCACCTCTTTGTCAGGTATTCATCAGAAAAACATTAGCAGAGCAAAACACTGGAAAACACATTTTTAAGGCAATAATACTCTTGCTAATATTTTAGTACAACATTACATGTTTACAGGTGTAGGCTGTCAGTATTTGATACCTCACCATTCTTCTCTCTATAGCATTTTGATAGGCTCTCCTTATGTTTCAGTCCCTTTTTCTCGTCTCAGTAGCCACCACCTGGGATGTGAATAGAAGACTGACTGACCTTGGTCAATAGCACTGCTTCACATATGGTCTGTGGCTCAGAAATCGTATGGGGTCACGAAGAGAGTGGTCTGTATAATATGTCTGCTGTATAACAAAAACTCAAACTTCCCTGATGTGGGGACAAGTTGCACTGTTGTGCCATATAATGATGTAGGTATTAAGAAAGAAACTCTTGTTAAATAGAGAAAAAACAATATTTCTTTACAGTCATGAAATTCCATCATAATTTTTTTGTTAGTTGAGGGGTAGGATAAAAATAGAGAAATATTTTAGGCCTGTTTATGATCTTGGTTTTTCACTTATAATCTCACCTATAAATAAATAAAGTTTGTAAAAAGCTTTCCTTTTGGACCATTGCAGTAATCATCTGACCGTCTGTGTGTACAGACAGCACATATCAGAGAACTCACAAAGAAATTTCCTTGCCTTTGCAGTAACTTCTAAAAAGATTCTGAATGTCAGAGTTCCATACAAGGACACAACCAGATGTCTGCAATATTTCTGAGCAGTTTCAGAAATCTAGAAGGTCTAGAAGTACCACTTTATAATTACTGAAATGAAGGCCACAGTCCTCAGCTATAGAGGTCTTTGTTACCTGGAGAATTCCCTTCCACTTTATTGTAGCATTGCTTACTGATTACATGAATAGAAATTAGTGGCAGCTCTTTTCAATATGCTACAAATAGAAATGCTTTAAATAGAAGGAAAGTTCCCTTCTTCTGTCACTCAAGAGCTCAGGCAGGGTTTCTCTGAAGGAGATAGACATGACACTGCCTCTCGTATGCTTCACTTCTGTTCTCTCAACTTTTTCTTCACTCTCAAATAAGCCAGTCAGATATGCTGACCACAAATGGTCAGTATAAAAGGAATAAGGGGAAGCCTTTTTTCCTCTCAATAAAGCCTCTATAATGAACATAATAAAGACCAAACTAATGAGATTCTATGGCACTTAGACAATTATCAGTAGAAATGGATAAAAAATGCTATGCTTTTTCTAAGTATCTCAACTGCCCTTCAGAGGCTTAGCATACATGTGTTCTTTATAGCACAGTTCCATAGGGAAAGATCCATTTTTGCTAATTCCAAGATTCCTAAGAACCTATTTCATAGTTTGTTCTTCTTTCAATTTTTTTGTCTCTTCAGAAAGGTATGGTTGAGGGGGAACAATCCTTTTCACAAAACATTTGTGAACTCTACTTATTTTTCAGAAATCTGGAATTTCAATCCCTTCCAATAAGTTCTGCTTGGCACTACAGTCCTTCGTGCTTCATTCATTAAAAATAGCAATGCAGTAGCATGAATAAATCCTTTGGGATTCCACATTAAATGCAGAGTCTTGCATCCTGGGCTGGCTTACATCTGTGTAGCCCTTTTGATGTCTCTTGGCACACCAGTGCAGCTGTCCCTCGTAGTAGGCATTTGAATTCATTAACATGCTAGCTCCTTTTTTATTTTTCTCCTTCACTCAGAGCTTCACCCTGAAAGATTTACTGCACTTTGGCTGGGTGGCACACTCTGTAGATGCTCTGAGGACAATATAATTGCTGAATCAAAACCTCCCATGAAAATGTGAGCTTTGAACTTTGCTTTCAAGATTTAAATTCTCTATTTCTCAGCATATGTATAACAGATTGTCAGAGAATAATCTCCTAATAAGAGTCCTGTAGATAACCAAGGGAAGAGAGAGGAGCAGTCCTTTAAAATATTGCCCACTAAAATTCAGGCAGTAAATCTTCTGTCCAGCAAATAATTAAACACATAAATAGCCACATGAAGTTCATTGGGACTACTCATATACCCAGTTATGTGTATAAGCATTTGCACTATTGGGGTTTAGTAATAAGAATCTAATTAAACAAAACAAAATTGTTTAGCAACGCAAACTGGATTGAATCATTGTCAAAACTGCTACAGTTGTCGACTACTGCATTGTTATTCTGGACTGAAGATAAAAAGCAAAAGTTCTCCTTTCATTAGGTGTGGATTCCAGTGTTTTACTTTGCAATATCTAGTAGCATTAACATATTTAAAGAACTATCAAAGAGAAGATTCTTAGAGGATCTGCGGTTGCTAGGAGACTGGTACTTCGTCCTGCAAATCTTCCACATTGCAAAGAGCAAACTGGCAATAATCAGGTTTTCTTGCCAGACAGCACTCAAACAACTGAAGTTTATGGCTTATTTTTTTTAAAAATTGTGATTTAAGTTTGTAGAACAGGAAAATTTAAGAGTTCCTGTATTTCTCCAAGTAGGTATTTTATCTTGTATCTATAATATACCACCCTTAAATCCTTTTTTAATCAATAATACCTTGGATGTCTGATATCTAAAAACTTGGTTTCAGTGTGCTGACAAGTTTCTGCCAACACAGAAAGTGCTGAGCTCATTTAAGTTCAAAGGGAGAGTTTTGCCATCCCCAGCCTTACCATTTCCATTCCTTTAGAGGCATGTGACCTGCACTCAGAGGAACCACAAACTAACACCTTTACCACCTGCGCCTTTGGGAGGCCCCAGTTTACAGCTACAGCAACAGCAAAGGCATTGGTCTCCCCAGCATCTATGCATCTCAGGATACATGCACGCAATGATAGGGGTGCCGCAGTGGAGCTTTTGCCACATTGATTGCATCTCCTAGTTTTAACTAAATTAAAGGAAATATCTTGTGTCTGCTAAATCAAAGTGATTTTATTACAGTGACTGAGAGGACATAATAAGAATCTTGGAAATCACTGAGGTTTATAATTTGGTGATCTTTAAAATTCTGTATTCTTTATAACCTGGAAGCTCTGCTGAGCACAAGAGCACACTATTTTCAATGAAATAACACTTGTGATAAGAACTATATATGAGTTTTATGCTCTACTGGAGCATTGCCTTTAGTACTGTTTAAATAGGTATACATTACAAAGGTATTCACCTATGAAGAATAAGCACTATTTTCTCACTCATGGATTTTCAGTTATTCAGTGTAACATCACAATATTAAACCTCAATTTGCAGCCCACTGGAACCAGTGTTTTCATGGATTTTGATCCTGATTCTGTTTAATACTTTAATTTCTTAACACATACCGGGATGGAATAGTATTCTGATCTGATGATTCACTGTTCTTATCTAACACTGCAGCCTAACCTTTTTCTCCTTGTAACTGTAAGGGTATTTGAAAGAAAGTTCCCGTGGGAAAAAAATGGTCAAGAAAGAGGAAAAAAGGGCAAAATTCTAGCTGAAGTCACAGTGTGGGTGACTGTCATTCGTCTCAGAAAAACTACAATTTCCTCCACCTTCTGCTTATTTTGTAATGATTCAAACTTATCTGTAATTATATTCAAGCACTTTATAATTTCAATCTAAAACCTGACAGTTCCGTGCAATTATATGTCCTGAATGTGGTATTTGTCCCCCACTATGGTAAGATTATATAGTAATAGTAGCAACGAACATGGCTGAATCATTGACAAATTCAACCTTAACTATCTTCTCTTGCTTGCCTTGACAACTAGACTATTGAATTCCAACAGTATGAAGATCTAAAAATAGCACTGTGTGAAGAAAGACTGCAAGCAAAGCCACTAGATAATACAGGCTCAATGCTCCCATGAAATGTGACACGTGCAAAAGCCAGATGTAATTTTAACAATACAGCTTCCTTTTTGACAAAGGAATCTCCAGAGTCTGATTTAATGTTCCACAGTAAAGTCTAACAATTCCACATTTTGTGTAGGAGTAAGAACAGACTTCTTTAAACTCACAGAAAAGAACCCTTGAGAAGAATGCTAATGCACAATGCAGTGAAAATAAAAAGACCTCTTATGACCCTGTAGCAATTAAGACACCAAGTACAGCACAGAAGTCACCTTATACTTAAAATTAATACAATTACACTGATGGACTCAGCAATGCTGACACACACCAGTAATATCATGGCAGTGCAGAATCAAAAATCACTACAGCTTAAGAAATGCTTTACCTTACTTACTAGACAATGCCAGAGTGAGAATCTGGCTGGCTCTTATGCAGGAATGCAGAGGAGCTGCAAAAGGAGCTTTTCTTACTTTCATGCTCTGCCTAAAAAGTAGTGAAGAGACAGATTAAGTAGTTAGCAAATTAACTATAGATTTGGGAGAGTAAAGTTCAAGTCTGTTCTAACTCTTGACACCACTGTCTGGCCTTGGGATTGCCTTAAAGATCTCAGGCTTTCTGTAAAATAGGTAGCTCTCTAAACCCTATCTTTTCTATCTTTACCCTATCTTATGGTAATAAATATTCACCACTTAAGGCTCTCAGTGACTTACCCTTATAAATAAATCTACATACTATATAGATACATATTATGACTATATAATGATCCCTCATCATCTCTTGACCTCTAGGATAGCAGAAGACACTATAATTTAACAGTGAAGGAATGAGACATGCTTCTTTTAGAGATGCATAATTTACATGTACACTAAGATAAATGAGGGCAAAAATGTACATGGCAGGTTTTTCAGTGGTGTAAAAAAGAAAACCAGCATCAACCAACAGCACTTCTAGGAATAGAATATCCCATATTTATACTTTCCTGGCACATAAGCCAAAGTGGTGACTAAATCAAGTTCATTTGATTCAAGTAGCATCCTAATTTCCTTCTAGTCTGCTGTGGGTTTGGGGAAATTTTTTTATCTCATCCATAATATTAATATGAAGATCCTATTACTTTGGAAGGAGGACGATCAAAGATCTCCTTAATATTATTCTCTGGCCTCATTCTTTTATTTCTTAAATAAAGTTCTCTTAAACAATTGCAGGCAAAAATCCAAATGATCTGTCACAGGCCATGGCTTTTTATTCTCTGGAATAACCGTTGTTCCAGAAATAGATTTAGCACCGTTGGTTTGACTTTGAAGCCCCACACACGTTGGTTGGAAGCAGGATGAAAAATAAGGCGAATCAATAAACAGATACTGTTTTCCACCAGTGCTGTGACAGGAGAAGTGAAGCTTTGAAGTTTACCTTTCTTTTGAAGGAAATATCTATGATATCGTCTACATATCACCTACACCTTTTTCATTTTACTCTTCCCTGTCCGCAGACAAGTTCATAAGTGACAAAAGTGATGAACATAAACGTCCTACTTTTAGGAGACTTACTCAATTCCCCAGTGTATGGATACCAGGTAAGCAATGGTGCCTTAGGAACTGACTCATGTTGAAGGTAGTAAAGTAGAGAAAAAGTTCTGTTTGTTGGAAGAAATACACTGATTTATGTTGTCCTTTCTTTGTGGACTCAGAAAAGGTAGGAAGGACCATGAAAGGTGTCTAGTCTGTCCTGCTGCCCCAAGAAAGGGAAGTTGTATGTAAACTCTTCCAGTCTTTAGGGGACATTTCACATCTATTATGGGAAATCCCCACAATACATATCTCTGTGATTAAAATAATCCCTCTAACATTTTCTCTGCATTTTTCATCTTCACTTTGAATCCATTATTTCCTATTCAATCCACACTCAAAATGAATGATGGTTAGTTTTCTTTCTCTTTACAGACATTCTTGTCCCATTTGAAAAAATATATCTTTACTCATTTCATTCTTAATTTTGCTGGAATTTTTTTTTTGTTGTCTTAGCATTCTGGTTGCCTTCCATTGAGCCCTTCCTTTAAGGGATGATGCTGAACACGGAGCACCATGATAAGAATCAAAAGGGAAGTTTTATTCAACAGGACCCCATATGATTTCTCTTAGCACCTAGATAGATACAGATATAGTTAGAACATAAAATGCATGTTTTGTAACAGTGTTCTATAAGTGTAGGATGTATGAATTTTGCAGTTCTGCTCCCCCTCTTATGTCTCTCTCCCACTTCCCATCGTCAACATTCATGAACAAAACATCTTCGTTATGTAGGGACATATGTAGAGATACAAAGATACAATCACAGGAATTCATAAATTATAAATTATAAGCAGCTATGTTAGAATTCATATGCCATCCTGGGTCATAACAACACAAGCTTTGGTCCCACTAAATACGAAGCTCCCCTTACCAGTCAGGGGTCAGTGCATCAGAATAGTGCAGTTACTCATGACTGTCTCAGATGTTGCTTTATATTATCTATTGGCAAATGGGAGCTTTTTAAATGGTAACTGGTGTAGCTAAATGCTTTAATGTCATGTCTCTAATTGCAGTTACCAATGTCTGTATTATAGACACTCACACATGTATACTGGCAATGTCCAGTCAGCAGTCTCATGTATTAGTTTAAGAGACATAGAGTCTGTTTAGTGAACTAGGTTGCATCTTCCTCTGGCTCCTCAGTCTCCACTTACAATATTTGAGTTATACTGTAGCTGGTGGGGTCACACTGAAGTCATGCTAGCTGGAATTGAAGTGTACAGAGTGTCAGTTGGGCAAGCATTGTGGCATCGCCTCCCTGTTTCCCCCTTTTGTAATGTGGCATCATATCATACTGAACAACTGTGAAGAAAACAGTTCGTTCATCCATTCTCACAAGTGCTGCTGTGTCTCTGCACCATAAAGGAAACAAAAATACTGTAAGTATCTGTCTCTATTTCAGCTGGTCTGGTACCAACTTTCCTCTTCATATGAGAAGTTCGTACAGCTCCTAGCATTATGGCTCCTCACCTCTGCTGATGATTCCAAGGATTATTTTAACAAAAACCAAGCATTTAACCACATTACTTACATGCAGAGGTTCAAATAATCTAATAGAGAAAAAGTATACTGTACAATTCTAATGAAGTTTGAACTGTCATTTTAAGGCAGGAAGATTCCTATTTTCAATAGTCTTTGTTCAGGTTGCACTGAATGATGTGCCAAGTGACATGGAGAAAGGTACAGATTCTTTTGGGACCATTTTTTGTGCGGGACTATGGCATTTCATACTACCTGAGGGTATAACAGAAATCAGCTTGACTCATGGAAACAGCCATTTAAAAGCAGAACATCTAGTGGTATAAATCAGCAAGATTTGACTTCAGTGGAGCCCTGCTAATTCACCCCTGTTGGAAATCTGGTTCTGAGACTTGACGGAGTGAAAATGAGACTAAGGAAGCAAAACAAAATTCTAAAATATTAAGAAATAAAACAGTTTGAGAATGCTATGTTTTCCCAACCAACCTTGTAAAAGGGAAATCTCTAGGTTACAGTTTCAATTTAATTTGTGGTTATTTGGTACATGTTCACACATGCAGCATGTGTCATGGAGGATTTAAACACCTATTCTGAGAACAATTGCCAGTATTTCTTTTTATCTTATTTGTGTTGTGACTATTACCCAGTCTCTTTCAGCCAAAATTTCAATGAAGTTGGAACTTACAAATGATCTTTAATGCACTAGTGCTTAAAAGGTCTTCAACCATACAGACAGAAAAATAAAAAAGAAGGAAGAATTAGTGTATGCTGAAGGTCAGAGAGAAATTTAGGATAACTTAGATGTTGTCCAGTTATTAAAACGATTCAGTAAGAATGGTAGTGAACAAGGAATAATTGGAGGATATGATCAAGCAAGCTGAGCAATCGAAGATGCAGAGAAGTGGCACAAAACACAACAGTTTTAGCACAAGTAACTTTTTGTTAAGAGAAGCAATTTCATACTCAAGGAACTAGTCCTGATCTATCCAGATTTTCATGAAGCAGTTCATAAAGTTTTCAGTTGAGAATTACTCTCTAAAATTTATAAAATGGAGAGTAATTCAAGATTATTAATCTGAATGGAAACAATGTAAAACAGAAAAATGACATGTTAGAAAGGAAGTCTGTCAGATTTGGATGGGATTATGGGAATTTAGGAAGAAGGTTTTGGACACATCTGGTTGCAAACACTTGTTAGTGACTTTGGGCTAATAAATGTGTTTGCCTAAACAATGAAGGTGTTTTGAAGTATTGTCAGCAATTGCGAAGCTTATGTAAGAACTGCTTTATTTATAAGCAGAATAATGAAAAATTAAATTTAATTTAAAACAAAGCCATCCACAAAAAGATGTCATGTTCTGGAGCTCATCATTTGGTTACAGCAGAGAATCAGAGATGCAGGTGTACTGTTAGACTGTAAAACAGTTATGAGCCTCCAGTGTGAGAGAACCTCAAGAAATCTGAGACAAGCCAAAGATGCACTGCAGATACATTTTCTTTAGAGTCACTGAAGCATTCATATTATTATACAAAGTACTGCCAAGGTCGTTTGTACATGATATAGACTCTGATCACCCACTTTCAAATCAGATTTAAGGTAATTTGGAACAGGTCCAGAGAAGGGATACTGAAATGACTGAGGGAAAGGAGTATAATCTTCTGAGAGCAGTCAAAGAATCACATCTTCTTTGCTTTCTCAGATAAAACATCTCTTCATAAATACACACGGGAATATAAAAATAGGGTGGGAGTGATAAGCTTTAAACCTAAAATTGGTACAAGATCAAATAGATAACTGGTCATACAAAATTTGACATGGTTAAAATCACCTTTGGATTTCAATCAGTTTATTAGTGTTCTGAAAAATATAGGGGAAAACCAAATTCAACTGTCTCAAGATGGATCCCAGAAGCCTTATGGACATTGCATGACAGAGTAGTGATGTTCTGGTGCACTGTGAAAATTTTGGGTGTTGAACTTCATCATCTGTTCTAAGAATTAAAAAGACATTTTATCTATTTCTTTGCTGAGTTGGGTCCATTTATGCCATATCTTTGGTGTATGCAGTTAGTCTCAAACATCTGAGTTTTTATTTACCATTTAATTTTGATGCAGATTTTTTCTTTCACCCTAAGAAACATCAGGAGTTGCTCTCAGATAGGGAAGGGATGCTGGGAAGGTGCAATGTTACTCTTGGTGCTTTTGAGAGATTTGGTATGACTTACTTACAGTTACTTATGTCTAAACTGGTTGAATAATGCTCTTTCTCATGTCAGACATGCAAAACCCCCACAGCTTAATGAAACCCTCCCATTCTTTCTAATATGTGTGATGTTCCACTTCCCAAGGGAAAATATCCAAGGGTCCCAATAAGATCTTTAGTACTGCATGGGTATAGCCTGTTAGTTTTGGCATTTTCTGCCTCCTTCCCTCAGTGTTAAGCCTCCTCACCTTTTATATATTGACTATCTTTAGATGTTCTGAGAATAGTGGAGGTGTTTTATGACCCATGGTGTGGAGATATGCTTAGAGGATGTGCTTTCTGAAAAAAATATCTATTACAGTAAATATCTATTACAGTGGCAACTGTGGAGGCTTGGACTCAATTTGCTATCTCCATGACAATTTCAGGCAACAGTTTTACAGAAAGATTCTTCTTCTTTTGTAAACATCCATCAGATACATTCAGTACGTACAGCCAAATCAAACGCAGACAGGCACTTCCTTCAGCTCTATTAGAGTTTCTATAGATTAAATTTTAGTCCCTCTTCAGGCAATGCTTGTGGTACCTTAAAGCCTATAAAAGAAATCTCTAAAAATTGATTAAGAGCCTAATTAAAGATTGATCCTATCAAATTATGTAGTCTGCAATTTTTATTAAATCAAATCGTTAACTCTTGTACTCCATAGGAAAAGAAAGGAAAAGGGCCACCATAGTTCCTATCAATAAAATTTTAGTACAAGTGCAAGCACAAAAGAAATGTTGAACTAAAGTATTTGATTGAAAGCATGCGGCAGTTTACAAATATGCCAGAAGTCCAGATGACTTTAGTTGTGAATGAAAGCTCACTTACAGCTTTCCCCACCACAAAAATAAAAGTAACTGCCACAATAATAAATAAGTCTGAGCAAAAACAGTCAGATTAAATGAGTGGCAGTCATTTCCTGCTGCTCTTTCTCTTCCCACGCATTTGGTAGCAACAAGCCATCAGGCCAATCCAAAGTCCACTGAGCACAATGGGAAGAATTGGTGAGCACTGAGCCAGGCTCTGGGTCCTGCCCTTCCCTATAAAATGCCCTTTCCAAAAAATAATAATTAAAATAAAAAATTCACCCTCAGGGAACTCCTCCATTTTCACACGTACATTGGAAAGGTGCAGAAGGATAAAAATTAACCTCAAGATCTTAGGGGAAGGAAATTTCATTAGACATCTGGAAAATCTGAAATCTCATGATTGCTTGTCCCTCAGAAAGTGATCATACAGGAAAGGAAATAAAACATAAACACAATGTGAACTAAATATAATGATAGATAAACCATCAACATGGCTTTTTATTTTTTTAAAGGTTTTGGTTCAATAATCAATAGTATAGACACTGATGACATAAAAATATAAAAAAAAATGGATTGCTATATAAATTTTTATGTATGTCAGTGACTAAGAATATTCTGCCATTGTCTTGAGGATGCTTGACTCATTAATGAAACATGGAAAGAAAAAATTAGGGGATCACAGTATTCTTCCTTCACTCTGCTGACTTGAAACCTACTCAGAGGTTGTCATGCTGTCTGAAAAACAATAACCATATTCAAAGGAGAAAAAAAGCCACAGTAGAATTTCCTGGGGTTACCATTAACAGCATCCATGCTTTCATTCAAGCCAGCAAATGGCAGCAGATATGTAAAAATAACAGCTTGCAATCTAGAATAAGTGAGGGGAAGGGGATTATATTAAAAGAAAAAAAAAAAAAGAGAGAGAGAGAGGTAGCTGACTTGGTTGTTTTAATAACTGCTCCAAAATGCCAGCACTGCCAGAAAAGGAGAGTCTTGACAGTTGATCACGTGTTTTACACTTGCCTCCTTCAAATACTTGGAAAAACATCAGGTCTCTACCAGCATTTTTAGGCATTGCCCCAAAATCCTTCCAGGCAAAGTTGCCACACCAATTATTTCTGTAAAAACTAAAATCTTCAAACCACTCTCAGTATTTTAAGTAAGAGACTGTATATGGAAATGTAGCTTATTGAAATAATGAGGCCAAGATTTTTGTTAAAACAAAAATTGTTATTTTTAGGCCAATTAAATAAATTCTTCAGTCACACTGCATTGATATTGTTTAAAAAAAAATTGTAAGTCACATCTGATATTTTTATATTTAAAGGTAATTACTGATCTTAATTTGAAATATTTCATTAAAAAATCACACAGCCTCAATCACTGCTCAGTTTAGGCATCAAGAATCACTTTAAATGAATCAACACATTAGCAAGCAGCAATTTATGAATGATATCATGTTAAGGATGTTCTTACACCAATCTTTTCTTCAGTCTTTCTGCTTGAAATACATGCCACAGGAATTTCAGGACAAGATTGGTCCTAAAAATGGTCAATTCGGTGTTGTTTAGAATATATTTTAAAAACAGTGTAGTAGGATATTTCAGCCTGCATAGAGATCAGTGGGAGGATGATGTAACCTCTAAACTTCCACAGGCTAAATCAACGACAGGTTTCTGGCTAGGAAAAGCAATTTTACCTTAGTGAAAATATCACCTTGTGGCAACAGAGCTGTTTTAGAAAGCCACAGACTTTTGAAATAGTTGTGAGTTGCTAAGGTTTTGGGGTGTTTTTTTGTGGGGGGAGGGCAAGAAGGGGGGAGAAACAAAATAAAACTAAAAAAAGAGGAAGAAAAAGAAGAAGAAAAAGGAGAGAGGGGGAAGAGGGAACGAAAGAAATTGAGCTTCCTAAGAAACACAGCTCTCTGAGAAAATAAAGTGCTTGTCATCAAAGCTAACTTTCAATAGATACTCCTGTCTTTGTTTTCTCCATTTCTGGTTTCTCTAGACTTGTTTGACTCTCTAGCCTGAGAGCTACAAAATTCCCCTGAAGAACACACAGGCTCTAGTCCCATCATATTCTCCTATTTATTTACTAGAATCAGATCCCCATCAAAAGATGTAATAGAGCGTTGCAGCGCTACAGCCCAGAAAGGCCTCTGACCTGATTCAGAGCATCCTCCTTGAGGAGAATTGATATGAACCCATTGCTCTCACATCAGAGAGAAGCAATCTCTTTACTGCACAGACTGTCAGGGAAAGGCTGAGGAGAACATCCTTGCTGGTCCAAAGGAATATTGGCCATGTTACATAAAACAAGGAGCTTTTACTGTGAGGAGGTAAAAAAACCAGCCCTACCAGGAAAAAAAAAATTGCAGCTTGGCTTAGTTTTCTTATTTGTTTTGCTGTTAAACATTTGCTGTGCTTCCTCCCCCACCCCCCCAACTAATTTCCTGTCAGGATTGGCAGCCAATGACTCACCTGCATTCAGAGATGAGTATCACCAGAACATCAGTCTACAGCTCCTCCATCTTTTGCTTTACTCACACAAAGCAACCCCCTCACTGACCTCATGAGTGCAGCAATATTCAAAACACTAGACAAAAGCCAGGCCAGATATCTTCCCCTTATGTCTCGAGATATTGCCAGAACAGAAGTTCTGAAATCAGATATTCCAAGTACCCTGTCTTCATAGGTGACTCCCAGAGTTCAAGGCAAAGCAATAGTAAACAGCCCTGAAGAAAACTGTCCAATCTCCCCAGAATGACGGGAACATGATGATTGGGACAGTTTATGAGAGTTCATCTTTGGAGAGCCAAACTGGCAAGTTCGTGGGTCTGCCAGTAGCTTCTCATGCCTGGGAAGAAAGCCCCGGAGGTTCCTTTTGTGACCAGCAATATTGAAACTATTTCCTGCATATGACTGGATATGCATGAATTCAATGGATAGATATAAAGAAGAGAAAGCAATTATGGGTCCCTAGGTTAGATTTTTAATCTCAAAATCTGAGATTTATCCCAGGCAACCTTGTGATTCCAACAGACATTGTAAGGACCATGTAAATATGTATCACATATGTTGCTAGAAACTTCAGTTCCTGCAGCTGGCTTCCTGTGTACTAAGTTATGGTGAATAACTAAATCCTTAATGTTTGTCATCAGAAATTCCCTTGCAGACACCAACCTGACTGACAAGTTATCTAATGAGTACATTGAAAGTAAATGAGAAAAAGGGAAGACAGGTGACCCAATGAAGAACCAACAATTTGTCATTTGGGATGTTTTATTAGGCAGTTTGACAAATTTCCTGCTGGTTAACAGATTAAATTTACATTTCTCTATTTTTAATCTTTAATTTATTTCATACTCAAATATGATTGTTAGCCATTAATCAATAAGCTTTAAAGTGTACATGATTAATGGCCAATGCTTTCAGTATAAATAAGAGATTCTGCAATGCTGGGATTTATCTGGCTCTGGAGATTGCACGATTGCACCGAGTGCTCATTCCTTACTTACAATAAAGCGGGACTGGGAGGATTGATGAGATTCTGTGCCAGGGCTGTGCTAAAATGAAATGGGAGCAGCTATTAAGGATCTGTGCAAGATAATGATGAAAAAGAAACCAAAGGGTTAACAAGACTATGCTTTTGATATAAGTAATGTCAGAGAGACTAATGAGCCTCCGTGCTATAGATAAGTAGGGATTTACAGCACCTATATGGTAAAAAGAAACCAGGCAGATTAATGAAATGACCACCCACGGCCGTGCCTCTCTCTCTCTCTCTCTCTCTCTCTCTCTCTCTCTCTCTCTCTCTCTCTCTCTCTCTCTCTCTCTCTCTCTCTCTC
>JAWWMO010000174.1:52023879-52040095 GCA_035047845.1 Dendrocincla fuliginosa | reverse complement strand
CCTATATGGTAAAAAGAAACCAGGCAGATTAATGAAATGACCACCCACGGCCGTGCCGGGTCTGTGAAGGTGCAAGGAGAGCCTCTCTCTCTCTCTCTCTCTCTCTCTGGGAGATCCGAGCTGCGGCCAAAGGGTTAAGGGGAGCCTGGCGCGGCGGGGCAGGGACCGGGGGAGGTAGCGGGGCTGGGAGCTCCAGCCCGGGTCAGCAGCAGCGGAAGGGTTAACGAAACGCCTCCGTGCATTGAGATGCTAATTGTCAAGATAGTGTATTACTTGGGGAAAGTAATTTGATTACTCGAAACTCCCACTAAGGAGGCAAGCTTGTGTCCTTCCATCTGTCGGGCTCTGTGAAAGATGATGAATTGAGCTCCAGATTCACGTGTGATGAAGTCACTGTCATTCCCCGCCAGCCCAGCCCGCTGCCATGCCCACCGCGCGGAGGGTAGCACCGCATTTCAACTTTCCCTCGGAAACCCAGGAGGCACAGTAACCTGTTACTTGCTGCTGCTTGCATTTTTTTTATTTTTTTTTCCTCTCCCTCCCTCCCCATTTTCTGCCTCAGCGCTACAACTGAGTCATTCTGGTGCCCATGGCTCGTGGGTATGCAGGGCTCCCGCCGCGCGCGCCTTTATTCCCCACTTCAGCTGGCTGTGTTATTTTCGGCTAATGCAGATGTGGGCTTCGCTCGCCCTCGCTTTGTAGCCACTTGCCGAGAACCGTTCCGAAAGCCTTAACTATGCATAAATCTGCAAAGTGAATGTTTTCTTTCATTCACTTGCTCCTATTATTTGATTTTTTTGTAGGCCTCTGCAGCAGAAATGGAGAAAATAAGGTAAGTGAGACAGTTTATTTACATTTCCTTATAGAGAAGAAATGTTCTGTTGCACAATGCACGATACAGGCTCTTGGAAAATATTTTGCTTAATATGATCAGAGTAAAATACTGAATTGCATGATGATGCAAGGCAAGCTGTGCTTTAGAGACAAAAGAAAAGGAATGTGATTGTTCTAGTAAATCTGTTTCCCAGGGATGTCAATTCAGAAAGGATGTTTTACTAATAAACATGTTTTATTGCCAGATGCAGAGCATATTTGATTATATAAATGTTGTAGCCACTTGTCCATTTACTGCAAGAGCTTGCCATTCCATTTAATGAGGAAAGTAGATCAATAATTCATGAAAAAGCTGAAGAAAATATAGGCTTGACTTCAAAGCATCTAATTACTGTGGTTTGTTTCAATATAGCACTGTAACACTGGTGTTCGATTTTTGTTTTATATTGTATACCAGCCAGATAAATCTTGTCTTCTCTGTGTTTAAAATGTTGTCATACTGTACCAGTTTCTCAGTACATCTCTCTGCTTTAAGCAAAAGGAGATGGGTTTTATAAGTTTTCCATCTCATGTCCTAGTGCAAGTCTGCTTTGGGGGATATTGCATTTGTGTATGTTGTTGAGAAAGAAAAAGAAAGAAGAAAGCATTCTAGCCCTTTTTAATAAATAAATTAAAAACGAGTAAAATTTTATCTATTAATTCATATTATCAAAGTGATAGGTAAGAGCTGAACTTTTTACTACCCTTTCAATACTTTGTGGAACTTATTTTCTTAACCAAAACTGCTGGCCTGATCTTATTTAGTTTTACTGAACAAGCCCAAATTCCTTCTCTGAACCTGATAACTCTGGTTAGTGACAACTGTTGTCCAAGAACAACTTTTCAGGTTGCTTCATTTTGGAATAGCTATCCTGAGTTATTAGAAATGCAGAAAATTTCTAGAATTCTAGAAGTACCTGGGGAAGATGTGGCCAATGCAAAAGAACAAAGTGTTCAATGAATTCTGGCCTGGAAACAGAATCCTCTTTTTCTTTTGAGAAGGAGGAGATTAAGTCTCTCAGAGTGGACTTGAAGATGCATGTCTGAAAGTTTCTAATAGAATGTATATTTAAAGCACTTCAGTTGAACATTTTTTAGTGTCTCATGACAATGAAAGTATTATAACTTTTGGGATGAAAGAAAGACTGTGCAATGTATTATGGATTTGCATGTATATGAGCACTATAACGTTAAAGATGTGAGTTTTTCCTGAGTAATCCCTGACAAAGTGCCTCAGTACCTGGATCTGTGTATAGTAAAAATTCCAAATGAGATCACCTATGGTATATGCACGCTTATGTCACGAAATACACTTTTAGAAAATGCAAACAAATATATATTTACATGTTTGCTTGGTAAACATGTGTGTATAAATGCAATACAATACTTGTAATACTTTCCTGAGCATACTTTGCTGTCTGCTTTTAATAGACAGGCTCTTGCCATATTTGCAACAATAGGCTGCAAAGCCCAGGAGAACAAGTGAAATGTATTGAAAAAAAAAGGGAAAAAAAAAGAATTTGCTGTGACAAGAATAAACATCCATGAAATTTCATTTCCCTAGCACTGTAATTTTGCAGCTGTCAGGCACACAGCAGTCCTTACCTCAGTACTCCTTGAGTACTAAATAGATGGAAAAGCCCATACTGCCCCACTGAAGGAAGCAGAATCTAGTAACTCCAAAAGGAGGAGAGTAAGGCTCTCTCAGGAATTTATTAGAGAAATTTTCTGTTAGTAGTTGCAATTGTGCAAAAGTTGATTCCAAAAGATGTTTGTTCCCATCACCCAAGAATGTGCAAAGCCAATGCAAGGTCTCCCTGTGCTCCTGAGTGGAGCAGGGAGGAGGACTGGGGGTGATCTGGTAGGACCCAGTGCAGAAGCTGTGCTGCCCCATCCCAAACTTTTCCAGGCTCCCTGTCTATAGTCATTCTCTTGGATGCAAATAGGGAGAATCCTCAGCACTTTAAGGAAACTGTCTGGAGTCATTATTTCAAATATGTGGTCAACTCACAGCCGTGAGAGAATTAGATTTTTTCCTAAATTTATCCAGGTCTAGGACCCAGATAAAAAACCAAATTACCCTGTGTTTTAACCGCAGCAGCTTCAGAGAGGTCATGAAGAGAGGTAACCTGAAGCTAGAAGAAGAAAGAAAGAAAGAAAAAAGTGGAAAATGGTAGGCTGGGAGGAAAGAGGTATTTTTTTGTTACATGTAGAAATGAGTGTAACATTAATGGAAAAGCCATTCCTACATGATACTTGAATTTGTTCAGCCCTATCTCCTGTGCTCAGCTCCTTCCCCACTCTATTTTTGCTAACAGCTGAGGATATGCCATCCTGTATCACCTGGGATGGTGCTGGCCCAAGCACTAGAGGATTAGCCCACATAAGCTGTGGAGCTAGGGTGCACAGGACGTACTGCAAAAGAGGAAGGAGAAAGGGGATCTGGAATGAGCAAAAAGGAAACCAATCAAAGCCTTTTTAGAGAAACAGGAGAGGAGTAAGGTGGATAACTGCAGGACAATGAAGCCAGGTTGAAAAACCTCAGGGTTAGAGCAATATAGGTTTGCAATCCACAGTGCACTTCAAGAGAAGGAAGTCTTTAAATATGAAGAATATGTACATAGAATCAAACTTTTCAGAGGAGCTGCTGACAGTCCCTGGAGCCCACAGAGCCAAACGTTTTAAGAAGTCAGCTCTGGAAGCCTTTGGGTGAACTTTGCACATTCTCCAGCCCAGGAGAATGGGGATGCATCTGAGACATTCCCAAGGACTGGCATGGCCAGGCCCATTCCGAGAGAGGGTCAAATGCAGGAGCCTGAAAAACTGATCCGCTGGTGACCCATGCTTTACTCAGCCATAAAATTCACAGGGCAGCTCAAGCAATAGTGCAGCAAATTAATACACCTCTTAGTGTTACATTCCTTCACTGAGAATCCCTCCAGAAAGGTGCAATTCATCTCACGTAATGCAGTAATAATTCCCCTTGCAGACCAAGGAGCTGCTGTGACCTGCAATGTCACATGCTGTCCTTTTCAACAGGGACTTGCCGTGCCAGTGTTACGTGTGGAAGGAGCAGTAGGAAGCAGAGGTGGGAGGTTATCAGTATTTACCCTAATGCAGGGACAACTTCCTCTAGAAGTGGAAACATGCTATTTTGTGCTAAAACTTTGACTAGAAGAATCAGTTACTGCAATGAGGTCTTCTCAGTGTGGATGATTCTTAGCAGCACATAGTGTTTATTGCATGTCAAGGTACCAATATCTTAGGCTAACTACTAATCACAAACCTCTTGAGGATCTGCGCTTATGTAGGTTGGCTGTGTATGGTTGTACAGTCACTTTAAACATTAATTACTTCTGACTCCAACCTTTTAAATACAGTTTTTTTGAATCTAGTTCTTTTTCATCTCCATAAACAAGGACTGAAAACATTAGTTAATTAAAGTGAATTTCAAATATACCTATACTATCTTATTTTGACTCAGCAGTGTGTTATCTTTGGTGCATATATGTGAGAGAAGCACATGCCTTCCAAGTCTGAGGCTTTGTAGATCTGTGTGGCTGGCATACAAAATTGTGAGTACTCTAGAAACTGCTCCTTTGAGTCAGATAGAATCCATAGCATGGCTAGATGTGCAAATGAAAGACCAGTTCCACTGGAACTCCAGAAGAAACTCCTGGCATCTTTTTCTTTGCTTCCATTTTATCTTGCTTGAAATACATCTTCTTTCAAGTGAAGATGATGTAACGTTTGGCAGAAGAGACCTCTAGTTATATTTTGTACACAAATATTGACCAGATTCTCAGGGCTCCTTACACTGGAGAGTATCTCACTCTACAGGAAATGCCACTTAAAGAGAGAGATATTGTTCAATGAAAGCTTTTTTCTTTTTTAAATACACTCCAAAAATTTCAGTGACAATTCAGAAACTCTATAAATCAATATTCTTAGTTCTAAGCTTTCAAGATCCACAGTAGGCTGAACCGTATATCTAAAGGTACAAAAAACAGGACTCATCATCACCATCATAAATTGTCAGGCTCACAGTGCCTGTAAGAAATCTGACTTTCTACTTTGCAATGTAATCATGGTATTCCCTAATAGAGGATTATTTTATTTTGGCAGCATCACTAGGGGCACGTTACTAATCATCCAGGGATCTCTGTTAAAAGTGACCTGTGTCTCAAGGAACCTGAGAGACAACATCTTGATTTCACTGTAGTCCTTGTGTCAGAACATATGAAAGTGATTTGTTTTGCACACACAGCTGGTAGTAAGTCAGCAGCTTGATCCAAGTCTCTTGAATTCTCAGACTTGGACTTTTCTCAAGCATGTTTGAGTTCATCTGTGGTAAGGAAAGACTAGCGGTTTCTTCAAAAGGAACATCAGAGGCACATGCAGTTCTAGCCATACTATACCGAAAATTTGAATACCTTCCTAAATGCCCACCTGATCGTGCTGCCTTCCTTGTACTTGTTATAAATATAGCCCTCTTCATATGCTAATGAACACACTGCAATTTCCTGACATCCCCACCTTATTTCTCTCTCAGCCTGTATCTACATTAATTTTACCATATACTTGAACACAAGAGAAGGACTTTTTCCCCCAGAAAGTTAACCAACAGACATGGTTTACTTTACCCTAGGTCTGCTCTTCACATCCACAGCTGATATGCTGGGAGCCACTGCTTTATACAGAAGCAAAATGCCACAGGACAGCATCAGGGCTGTGCAAGAAGCAGCTCCACCATCTGCTCAGCAGTGTCTTCAGGCTCTAGTTGGTGCTGGGATGTGAAACCCCAGCTGAGGACAGAGGCAAAGAGATGGAACAGAGCAAGCTCAGAAGAAACAGAGCATAGGGAAATGCTAGTGCATAAAGGCCATGAGTTTGGGGTCATTAGAGGTTATGGTAAAAAAGCCACCAAGCTGGGTGAATTTGGGGTCCATTTTGAAAGAGAGAGAAGAAAAGGAAAAGGATAAGAGAGCTGCCCAATGTATATCAAACAGGTAAACCAGATTTTCATTTTTTTCTCTGTTTTGCAAGCTGTTTTCTTCTGCCAGGCAGTCCCAGCAGCAGTGACAGCCCTGCAGCACTGTTTTCAGCACATCTGGTTTGTTCATGCTGCCATCCAAGGTGTGGCTGCTGCTAAACCACATATTTCTCTCCCCTCCAGAGACTACAGTCAAGCTCTAAATTTGGTGGTTGTCAAACATAGCAATGGAAGCAATGGACACATACGGATATATTCGCAGCACCCAGGAGAACTATATCCCTGGAACTGGGATCTGTTGAGGCACAGATCCACATTGATCTACCTCTACTAGCACCTCTGGGAATTTTGTTAAGGCTGTTAGAGGCGCAGTGTGCTTCTGCAGCCCATCACACTTCATTTTCACTGTTATTTTTACCTGTGCTAGTCAGTCAAACCAGCACTATTTGAGCTGAGGCGGGAGGGTTACTGCTATGTTGTCCTACAACCCTGTGCCCTGAGCTGCTGTCTGCTGCTTGGAAGAGTGATCTAAAAAGCAGTGATGTCAGTATGGAAGGAACCATCTCCAGTCACAAGTAAGTTGATGTTAACAAGTGTTGTGCTACAGTTATCTCTTACTTCTAGAAAAATATTGAGTGGAGTTAAAGCATCCAGCAAACAAAAAACATGAGAGAACAGAGGGCAGAACAGAGTCAAGCTGAATGAAAGCAGGTATAGCTGTGTAAAGTGGCCTGCAGGGACAAGTGGGTGATGAGCAAACATCTGAAGAGACCAAGGAAGTAGGTAGGAGGAGATGAGCCATGCCATCAACCAGAAGCTGCAGTGAGTCACGGGGAAGACGCTGGACCTAGGCAATACCAAGGTTACAAATAATGTTCTGCCTACCCCTTTCTTGCAAGGCAAAATGCATCTCTCAGAAATACCACAAGCTCCTCAGGAAAAAACAAAGGGGGGAGGGGCTAAAAAAAAAAAGAGAGAGAGAGAGAGAAAAGAGGCATTTTGTACAAATAAGTAAGAAAAATGAGAAGTACAAAAGTCCATTTCTTATGGTGTTTGTGATTAGTTCAAAACTTTGTACCATAGGGAGTAGAGTTTACAGAACAGTTTCTTTTTTTGTTGTTGGGTTCTCCCCCTCCTTGCCCCAAAGACACAATGATCCATGAGGCTAAGAAAATTCAAAGGTGAGAAAATTGTATGCACCCCCTTTATTGCTAGCAGTGAGTAGGCTTCAGTTTATGTAAGCATTCCGACCAAAGCTACTGGGGGATACGTGCTGAAGACTGAAAGCACCACCTTACAAAGCAAACAGTGACAGTGACTGCAGCAGTAACAAAACAATCTTAAAAACTGAAGAGTATGAGAAGTTCCACGCTACAAACCCAGACGGTTCAAGGGCAGTAGTTTGTGAACCACACTTGAGTGTGTTCTGTGGTGAAATCAAGTAGAATTTGAATGTTTGCTGCTGCAACAGCTCACAGAGTGATGAAAGGAAGGAGATAACTTGTCTGCAACACTTTATTACAGGCTTTTGCAATTTCCAGCTCTGCCGCTGCTGGCATGGCTTAGGCAATTTAATTTACCAATCAATTCTTGATTTACACACAAGTGACTTTAGAATGTATTCAAATAAAAACTGTGTATCACCACATTTGATTCAGTGTTCTTTAAAAATCAAAAACATCCAAAGTATATAAAAACTAGTAAGGTTTTCACATTAAAAAATTTGAAAAGGCTGAATCGTCTTAATGTTTTAGTGATGACCTAAAGCCAGCTTAGCATGAAATACAATGTGCTGGAAAATAGGCAGTAGAGCTATAATCATGCTTTTTGGAATTCATGAACACAAGGGTCATATAATTTACAGAGCCCTCCAGCAAGATAGTGGGATCACAAGTGCCTGTATCACAGAGCATTCTGAATTGGAAGGGGCCCACAAGGATCTCCAAGTCCAGCTCCAGGGATTGAACCCACGACCTTGGCATTATTAGCACCAGGCTCTAACCAACTGAGCAGTGTTCTGGGGCCTCAGTAGCTCCTTGATGTGTGTGAGTATCCTACTGTTCATGTGAACCACACAGCTCTTGTTATTCAACACTTCTTGGAGCAACAAGATCCACCTCACTGAACACACAGTCACTGCCCATTTCTTGGTTTGTGGTAATGTTTGTACTGGGATAAAAGGAAGAGCCTCCATGTCACATAGAGTTATGTTGCCTCTTAAAGCATGCCTTCCCTCATATATGCATCTCAAAATCATTGACAAATCAAACTGTCCTCCTGAATTTGCCCAGCTGTCACTGTGTCAGCAAAACCATAACTGAGAAAGTTGGATGCAGGAGAGCATACACATACCACATGCAGCAGACTTACATCTAGGCGGGGGAAAAGTATTTGAGAAGAATGCTGTTGGCAAAACAGTGTTGACTGACTCATATGACGTACTAGGACTGTACTCACATGACTACACAAATGCTATTTCAGCTGCTCAGAGCCAAATGCCAATTTCTACCACCTCACCTTGATTTTTCCCATCTTCAAAAAAGGAGAAGAAAGAGAAGAGGAGCTTCAAACTTCTTTTCTGGAAACCACTGAGCTCTTCAGAGAGTCCCTGCTGTTCTACAAAGACCCTCATGTTCACAGGAAACTCTCATGACTGAACAGCTCCAAATTGCTGCCCTCTGTTCAGCAAGACCAATTTCATATCCATGTCAGAGCAAAGGGCCCTGACTTTGAAGTTTCCACACGAATCAGGTCAAACAAATGAGCTCATTTTATGTTTCTGTTAGCTGTAAGTGCCATTTAGACAAAAGAATGGGTTTAAGAAACTGCACTATTTTTAAGGCATTCCAAGAGCTATAGTGGAATTCCCAGCACTGAATGGAAACTTAATCTTTTCCCTAGACATCCCCCAAGAACTCATTCTTGCAACAGGCAATTTGAAAAGATAAGCAATCAGCACTCCTCTTTTTTGTGCTTTCTGTTGAAAAAAGTGTTGAATCCTTCTGCTGTCATTTAACTCAGGGATGCTGGCTTAACCAAGTTATTGCACAAATTAACAAATTCCATGTTCATCTGTGTTATTATTCTTACTGCCAAGAAGTCCTACATATGTAGGTGCTTGAAATTAGATTTAAGTAGCACTAAATGCATGCCACATGAATTTGTAACTGCTGGGTCACTTGCCCTTTGAGATATTACTTATGAATTGTACTCTGTCCTGTAATGAGGAAGTAGTATTTCCAGGAAGTTATTCAGAAACAGTCCAGACCAAGGTGTACCCAGTATATTCCAAGATTTAAAGCAGATCCACAAATGGCTGAAAAAAAAATGTTTTGCAGCTCTGCCCAGTATTCTAAACAATTCAGTGGGGAACTAGCAACAAGGTACATTCATGGATAGAGACACATCCTTAATGATGAGGCAAGTGCTGCTTTCTTTAGGGAAATAAAGATTTTTTAGACTGCGTGCAAGCTACCTACAGCACTTAAACAGTTCTGTTGGAATTCAAAATAAATTGTATACTTATTTTTGACTCTCAGCTTGTGAATAACAACGATGCTTTTATTTGTATTTGCATTCTGAATTAGATTAAGAGACCAACAAACAAAAAGGGAAAAATTTGGTCAGATGCTCTGAAGACTGGATAAAAATGAGAAACACAGCAAACTAGCCCAAAGCAATGCAAGTAGAGTGATGAAAGACAGAAGAGCAATAATATTTAAGTAATTACTTGGAAAGCAATAGCATAGCTCAACACAGAAAATGTTGATTGTCCAAGTCACAAAAACAGAGCAAGTTTTTACACAAGTCCAAATGGGCCTTCAGTCCTACTCCTTTGCAGTGCTGAATCCATAGACAGGCTCTTACTAAAAGGGGTGCATGACTGGCCTGGCTTACTTTTGTCCAAATCTGTACAGCAGCTGGCCCCAGTACCCCCACTTTGCCACCTTTTTGCAGCCTTGCAAACACAGGGTTGGACTGAGCCACGCAGGGAAGGAAACACCTGCTTTCTGAACCCCACGTCAGCAGCACAACCCTCAGCAGTTCCACTTTGTTTCTGAGCTTTCGTAAACCTTTAGGAAAAGCAAAATTCCCTGGCTTTTCCCTGCCCTTACTCTAACCAATTCCACCAAGCACAATGGGCATGAGAGGCAGGCTTCCATGTAGAGTATCAGCCCACACTTCAAAATGTAGTCTAGAATATCCCAGTTAATGTCAGTCTTTGCTCTGCAGCCTCCATATATCTGACAAGCTTGCAGAGGTGCCCAAGTAAATAGGGTTGGTGGAAGTAATTTGAATGACAGAATTTTCTATTTTCTCACTTGTGGAAGGCATTGTTCTGCAGCTGGAACTGCTGTAATAGGTGCTGGGCATCCCTTGCTAAAATGTCTCCTGAAGCATTTTTTTCATGTTACTTTGGCCCTTTTTCATTTCTTTATAAGATGTCTCTACATCAAATATTCTTTTTTAAACTCTTTCGCTACTGAAGGAATCAAGAGCTGGAAGCCTCTAGGAGATACACAGTCATCCCCAGTTCCATGTGAAGGAAGGACCAATTTCAAGTATCCTGGCTTTTTCATGAAAAAGGTTAATTAGCCCTTTGTATAATTCAAGGGGTAGCTCTGGCAACAGACCATATGGGCAGGAGAGGGAAGAAATGAGTCACAGATAGAGGAGACTGACGTGAGTTTCTTTGGGACAAATTTAGCTGACCTATACTGTTTGGTAACAAAGCAACCTCCCTCCCTCCCCACCCCACTTCCCTCCTTCTCAATCTACAAGAGAAATCACCGCCTAAAAGTAATGATTTTTTTTTCTGAGAAATTAAAAATACATGAAATTATAGCGCTAAACTGATACTTTGCTAACAAATGTCTGTTCAGAGGAGTAAAGCTGTCTTGTCTACTGCATATGATGCAAAAAGTTCTAGATAGTGGGTAACTTCTGACAAGAAGAACATTTTTTTTCCTGCACCTTGACAAAGTTGCTGATGTAGATTTTTACAGTAAGTGTAGGCTTCAACTTGTTTTCCTTTAACTGTGTTATGCTTTCTAAATTGACAAAGCCTCAGCAGATTCAGTTACTAGAACTGACAGGTTTCAAATGCTGTGAACTTCTGGAGGGTTTTCTTTACCCCAACCAGGACTGAATATCATCTAAGGGTAAAAGGAAAAAAAAACTTCAAGAGACATATCCTGCTAAATTCCAGCACACAGTGCACTTGGAGCCATTTAAGAGAAACAGCTAGTCTACAAAATGCTAATCTAGACAGTTTTGCTTAATACACTTTGCTTTTAAGAATAGTTATTTTCATCTAAAAACATTCTTTTTTAATGCAGTGACAATCCTCCAATGGTCCACTGTGGGAAACAACTTTTATTGTAACCTAAGAACATGTAGCAAATAAGCAGCTACGTTTTACCTGGACTCAAGGAACATGGAAGGTTTGAGTTACACTTTCAAGGGAAAAATTTTAGTGAATGCTTTTCAATATCACGCTGTGGACAGGACTTCTTAACTGTGGCTTTGCAGTCATGTTCCATTCTCATCTACATCCCCCAAAGAGAACTCCAAATCCTATTGCACAGTAAACCCAAAGTTTACTAGGATTTTCATCTCAAGGTTCCTATAGCACTGAACTACTAATTATCGTGGCAGCCAAAGCAGACAGTTCTGATTAAATTGCCAGACTGGATTTGTAGACCATCCCATCTCCTTATTCATCATCTCTATATGCACAATATTGGGAAACATCTTAAGATATAAATAGGCATAGATATGGTTGCACGCTGAATTCTAAGTAACTGAATGAATCCATTACTGCATCCTTGGAGGACTCCAGTTTTTTCCCAGAACTACAGCTTCTTTTTGAGTGTTATCTTCCTCATTATGCATAGATTAGTTACATTACATATTGGTTTGTACAGACCACACAGAAGCTAAAAACAGTCTGTAGAGAGATTAATGTAATTGGAGACTCAAGAAAACAACATATTCTTTTATCTAAAAGGCAAGGCTATTTATATTTCTTTTACATTCATATGAGGAACAAAGCAGTCATATGATACTCCGGTCACTGATATCTAAAGTGTCTTCTACAAGACTGCATTCATTGGACCCATAGCTGGCATACACCGTGGATTCATGACATAAATTGATTCCTTATATCTTTGTTATGAGCCACTGAACTGGAGAATGGTTAAATGCAACTTTCACAATGGCAGAAGGCATTCTTTTAACAGCAGAATCAGTAAAATTGACAAAAACTGTTATCCTTTTACTAGTGGCAGCTCTTTTGTAGAAAGCTATTAGTTGCACTTTCTATTCTTACCCTGACTATTTTCTTCAGTACTAGAAATTAGTGCATTGGCTTGCAGAGTCATTGCCAAATTTAAGGGCTATTATGCAATGGAAAAAGGAAGCATTAGAGGTCAGAGACTGTACATCTGCTTGAAATGCCATTGGTGAAGGTGCTGCCATTACTGAGATGAAAATATGGACTGAGGTCTAAAGTTTTAAAGCCCCTCGTGGTCTTGCTCTGCAGGCACAGTCTTTAAGGTGCTCTCTAAGGCACTGTCAAAGTTCAAAAAATTTCCTTTTTTTTTTTTTTTTGAGCACTAAGTCACAAATTTCCTTCCCCTCAGGGAAAACTTACCACCCTTCCTAGAGTAATGAAGAGTTTCAGCTAGAAGCTGGCAGTATTTCATGGGCAATGTGTCAGACTGTATTTTTTGTTCCTAATTTAGTTTAAACATGTTAGTAGACAACATTAAGAAGCTGGGAGCTACTGCCTCTCACAGATGCTTCTATCAAGATGCTGTGGATTCCAAATCCCAGCCCTGTGCTGACCCTGTCAGATTAGCACAAATCCCATGATGTCTGCAGACCACTGGGAGCCCTTCAGAAGGAAAATTTTATAAATGTGCAGAATATTGCTTCTATTTTTTTTTCCCCTGACTCACCCATTCTGCATCACTTGACATTTTAACATATTGCCATATTAACCACCAAAAGTCTGATCTGTGAGCATGACTTCAAACGTGTATTTACAAGAGTAAAGATGCAGTGGCATATGGACCTCCAGCTGGTGAGAAGTAGGAATGGTACTTTGTGGAGTTTGAGTCACTAAGTAAATTAAAAAAAAAAAAAAGACCATATCTACAGTCAAAAAGAGAGAAAAGTTTGGCTTCTTAGAACTGGAGTGGTTTGAAAGGACAACTGCAACAAGGCCAGTACTGAGAAAGCACAAAATCTGGAGACATTAAATAAACTAGAAGCTATTTGTTTATTATATGAGGTATATGCAAACAAGATGTTTCCTACTGAGGCTGTAAGAAATAGTACCACAGAGGGAGTGATGTGAGACAGAAAAAGAGTGACAACAGTCTGTTCCTCTTTAACAGGAGGAATAAAAACGAGGGTGACACTGAGGGAAGTGTCTTTTTTATTGAGGTCATAACCACCTACACTCAAATGCAAAAGCCTCCAGCCTTTCTCCCCACCTAGCCCTGTGTATTTTTCTCAGGTCTTTGCCACCCTTTTGGTTTCTGGAGGGATTCTCCTCATGCTCCATCAACAGTTTCACCCTTTCCCTCCCCAAATGGTGACTTCAGGTCTGCAGAACTTCAGCTCCCAACATTTCCCACCCCAGCAGTATTTAAGATATTATTTATTTAAGCCACCAAAGCTTGAATACTCCCAGGAAGTAGTTTGTTCCTTCTCATCCCAGTTTCTATCCTCAGATTGTTATTTTTTACCACTCTTACTCTGGGAACAGTTGAAAACTCTCTGCCTATGGACATGTAAGAAAGATTAATTTTCATCTAACTTCAGAGAATGATGTTCACTCTTCTGCTCTGATACCAGTCTATTTCATCAGCCTTTTCACTTTAACTATTTTCCTAGGAGCCCAGGTGAGGAGAAAACAAGGTTTTCCAGGACAGTTCTGCAGTCTCTGTTAGCAGTGCTGCCTACTGCTGCTCCCCTCCTCACCTGTGCTCCCTCGCCAGCCTCACTCACTCAGGAGTTGTTTCTATGGCTTTCTCAGAGAGACACAAGACGAGGAGCCTCCTGCAGCTCCAGTGATGCAGCTGATAAGCAGAAGCTGTCTTTCAATAACTGAGACCTTTTTGGAGAAAGTAGTAAACAAAAAAAAAAAAAACCAAAAACTATTTGGCAAGGGGAAAGATTAATAGATAAACATTTTTTGTAATGGGGGAGGAAGATATAGAAGGAAAGGCCTGTTCCTTCAAAAAATAGAATATTGTCTGGGGACTATTAAATAACAATATAACTAATTACTAAGATAATTATCTTCATGCTGGAGCATCAAACAGCTGAAATGGAGAAGCTGCTGAGAGCACTTACTATAGTAAATTACTGAAATGGTTCTCATGGTTTATTCTGCTGAATTAGGGTACTAAAAGAAGTGTGTGACATGATTTCTCTATTGACTCTTCCACATGTGATTATTTATTATTAGATTCATAAGTACAAATCAGACAGGAAGGTCAAGTTACTAATGGTTCTTGTCAGCTGTACATTATCAGCACTGCAAAGGTGGCTACCTGCACAATAAAAGTAATGCAAGTGATCATTAGAGTACTTGAATATCAGTCAGATAAAAAAACCCCTCAAGAACAGCATGCAAAGCATTCACATTGTAAATGTTGTATTGGAGTTGAATGTAAAGGAAATAAAAAGCATGCCTTTTTGGCCTACCCTTCCCTGAACAAAGAGTGGAAACTCAGCAGAGAGAGAGAGAGTAATGTGAAATCATTGCTTGCACTCTGTAGGTTTGTTTGACCAATGAAGAAACATGCCTTGTCTCAGAAACCCTGAGTGACTCCTGAAATTATTGCTGCCTTCTTAAAGGCAAGACTGAGAACTCTTAAGTGACTTCTCCAAGTTCTTTGAGGGGCTTCAAACCCAAGAGAGCACATGAACAGTTTTTTGCAATAAGACAAAGAGGGCAGAGAACATAGAACAAGAGAACAAAGTTCTTGCTTCAGAAGCAGAATAACCATTTCTGAAATGAGTTGTTTCAATCTGCTAAGGAGCAGGGACAAGTTCCAAATCAGAACATCCCTCAGCCAAATCAAAATGCTCATGGTACTGTTTACTTCTCTTCTGTTTCCCAAATTATTTCAAAATTAATTTGTGACTGTTTTCCTCTTCATTTCCTCTTCACAGCATAGCATGAGGAAGGATCCAGATACAAGGACTTGTTCTTAACTTGTCCCCACAAAATCAGTGCTATTCATTGTACAGACACAGGCTCTTAACATTACTTAGGGATACTGGATGAGTATCACTGCATACATACTTTCAACAGAAGTGCTACTAGCAGTTTATTTAAGAGCTAAATCCGCCACCAGTGGGAACAGACTCAACTACATTCAAATCAAAATAGTTACGGCAGTTTCTACAGGTAATGTCTTTGATTTATTCTGGTGTTTTCCTGTGCCTTAAAAAAGGTCAACCAATAAGGAATAAAAACCAGTGTGAGATGAAGGCAATTAACATGACTTCAGTTTCAATAGTGGGTTTGCCCCCCTCCCTCCTGACATCTCTCAACTTCAGAGAGAGAAGCCCAATTCTAGCTACCATTTCTATGCCCTTTTCAGCTTATGGTAATTACTGTTGCATAGCACCACATTGCTGGGGCCTCTGCTCTATCCTTCTCCCCATTTTGTGCAGGCAGCAGCTGGAGAATTTTCTTTTGATTTATTCTTCTAATAGCTTCAACAATGTCAGAATATTAGAACTGCCTATTATCTAAAGGTTGCTTTGCAAATTCACTTTAAATGAAAATGTAACTTTCCTGTCATTAATGCACTGAAAGAAGTTGTGGTTAAAGAAGGAGATAGATGGTTTGGAAGCTCATCCATTACATTTAAAAGTAAATTATCAGTGACAGAATCTAGGTGAAACAGTCAGCAGGAGAAATGAAAAAACAGATTGAGATATCAATCAAAGACACTTTCAGATCCTTTTCTTCTTGCAGGGGCCACTAAAATAGGTATTTGGAGGGATGTAACAAAGCAAAGAGTCTTCTGCCATGTGGGCAAGCCTGAAGCATTTTTTTGGCTGCTCAGCCACAGGGGGCAATGCATCCTGTGCCCCGGGCAGGAGGGGCAGAAAAGCAGCAACAGATGCTGGCAGAAACCTGTAGGTGCCATAGGGTACAACACACAGACTCCTTACAGGTCCAAAATACAATGGTTAAAGAAACCAAGAGGGCTGTTTCATAAGAGGAAACTTTGTACCCAAGCTGGACGTAAGTTAGGCCAAGTATTAGTATGTATTTATGCACAAGAATAAAAACAGCTTTACAAGTTGAATTGGAAA
>JAWWMO010000174.1:51988985-52023779 GCA_035047845.1 Dendrocincla fuliginosa | reverse complement strand
GACTTTGTTTTTGAAAAAGAAAGAAAAAAAAACAAAAAAAAAAAAAAAAAAAAAAAAAAAAAAAAAGAAAAAAACAACAAAACCAAACCAAACAAAGCCCCCCCCAAGAAAGGTACTGCAAATATCTCAGAGGGGATTTAGGATTCCAAAGACTGGATGGATCTGACCTTTAATGCTTTCAGGCCTCAGTTTTCCTGTGTAAAATGGGGATGGTAGAGAGCTCTTTTCCAGCCTAAAAGGACAACATAAATAAAGCATATAGAAAGCTATGAGGCATCTCCATCAACTGGTTATCTAATTCAAATATAGCAGTTGCAGGTAGGACAGGAGAGTTTATTGATTACTATGACACTGGAGGAAGATTCAGACCTGCAGAAGAGTAACAGCATAATGAGTTAATATTGATATTTGACTCAACGTCATTAAAAGCTCACGAGTTACTTCAGTCTTCATTAGAGAAATATGGTATGGCAGTAGTTTATGTGTAGTTCTTCACATTTGAAGTTACACTCTGGCTTTGACTTGGATGAAAGAGTGCATTTTACTTTTTTGACCCTTGTATTTTTTTGCTTCCACTCTTGGAAGTACTGTTTGGACTCTAAGTTCTGCATTGTAAACTATATTCTTGATATGGATCTCCCATATTTAGGTGCTCTGATTGTTCAAAGGACTCTCCAGCTGGGCAGCAAGACTATTTGAGTGCTAATACCATGATTGTAAAGAATGGGACATCAGTTCCCATTTTAGAACACAAATCTTGGCAAGTTTGAATGGAATATATTCAAATGGGAACAAATGGACATTTTAAGCGTGTAATTTAAAACAAAACATTCAGCACTTACATGAATAAGCTCAGCAACTGCAGCTCCCCTAGCCCAGCATCTAAGAGCCTGTGGGTGACAGTTCCAAGCCCACAGCCATCAAGCAGCACATGAGAGCACCTGGCTACGGGGTTCAGCAATGGGAACCCTGCACTCCAGGTCCCCTGCTGTAGTTGCAGCTTTCAGCTAAGGCACTCACCTTCCCTCCTTCCTTAGCTATGGCTCCCAGACAGGCAACCCCAGCTTCTTATAGTTTCCAGGAGGGAAACCACCCCAACTCTGCATCTGTTCAAGTATCAGGCTTGGGTACATCGTACTTATGTCCATGTGCTTATAGACACACCCATTTCCAACTGCCATGGAGACTTTCTAAAATGCACTTTGAAAAGTTCTTCCTAAAAATCATGCTAAGGCAGAGCTGCTTACACTCTGCAACACTAGCAGCAAGCCTTATCTTTCCAACTGAGAGAATAAAAAATGTTTGAAAAAAAAATCTATGTGAGGTTGAAAAAAGTGACTTGCAGATCAGGCTGCTTTTCCTCCGAAGCAAGCACCTTGTCTGCTTGTGGCATTTTATTCTAGCAGGGAAGGTGTCGTGCATCAAATTAAAAAGATATTGAAGGAGACAAGACTGGAATGAGAATGAATAAATGCTGCAGCTGCACTGGGAAGAGCTATAAAGCACACAGCTGGGAGAATTACTGTCTTCTGGCCATTCCTGCAGTAAACCAGTGATGATACTAAAGCACAAGAACAAAACTGGATTGTCTACTGCATGCTACAGATATGTCTCCTCCTTAATCCTGTGTAGTTATTTTGAGTTCAGTGAAGAAATTTTACATTAACTGAAAAAGTTAATGTAAACCTTTCATTATGCTGAATCTATTAAAGGCACTGAAAAGACAAGCATACAGTGATTCTTTTTCTGATTCCCATTCCAGTAGTGCTACCATCTGGATAGTTGGATCCCAGCAACCACCTCTGTTATGCAATGGGAGGACCAACTGCCCTGCGGTCCCGTGACAAGGAAGTTGTCCCCCTCCCTCCAGTAAGAAAGAAGAGTAAGCCTGACCAAAACTATTAAGAATGTCAGTGGAGAAAACAAGAAGCAAGCTAAATACTAGACAAGCTCTTCTGGAAGGTTGAGTCTGCTGAATTAGTCATAGGCTGAGTATGTCCTCTTGGAGCAGGAAAGGCTGAGAGTTGGGGTTGTTTAGCCTGGAGAAGAGAACGTTCCAGGGAGACCTTATTACAGCCTTTCAGTAACTAAAGGTGGCTTATAAGAAAGATCGGAACAGACTGTTTACTAGGGCTTGTTGGGAGAGGACAAGGGGTAAGGGGTTTAAACTAAATGAGGGTAGATTTAGAAATTGTTCCTTATAGGAAGGTTTTGGTTTTCTTTGGTTTCATTTTGGTTTACAATGAGATTGGTGAAACAGTGGCAGATGTTGCACAGAGGAATGATAGATGTCCTATCCCTGGAAATGTTCAAGGTCAGGCTGGACAGGGCTCTGAACAACCTGACCTAGCTGAAGGTGTCCCTGCTTATTGGTTAGATAGATGATCCTTAAAGGTCTCTTCACACCCAAACTTTTCTAAGATTCTATGTCTATATGTAAAGTTAAGCAAGAATTAGTCCACTAAAACTTTCCACTAGAAATTGAAAGGCAGCCCCTGAAAGTCTGAAATTCTCTGACACATTCAGTGCTTTGCTATCAATTCCTCTCTTCCCTTCACCAGTTTTCATTAATGATTTTCCTAACATTTGAAAATTTTTTGAGACCAATGGTTTTGGTTTTCTTTAAACCCAGTATTATTTCTTGCTCTGCATTTTGGTCAGATATAATTCTCCTTTTCCCAGTGGCCTGAGACCAGACAGTACAGGAGAGGAAGGGTAATATAGACTGCTTGAAATTTCCATCCTTGAAAATATTCAGAATTTGACTGGACAAGGCCCTAAATATTCTGATCTGACTGAATCTGCTTTGAACAAGAGGTTTGACCACATGACCTGCAGAAGCACATTCTTGCCTAATTTTTTTCTGTGATTCTACATACTCCCAGTCTAGATCCTTTATACACTGGAGTTCCCATTGGAGGGAATGGGAGTTTAAAGGGCAATATTTGTATTAACTACATATGTATTTAATTTCAGTATTTTTTTTTCTTTTACATGGTTCAATTTAAGGACAGAAGTACTTTTTCACCCCTATGACAGATGCCATCCAGCAGAGTAATTTCTGATAAACATTGAGCTCAATCATTTGTAATTATATGGGTTTGCAAGTCCATTTAAAAAAAAGAGAGACAAAATGTTTCTATGCAGAAACGACTGTGGCAAGTTCCTTATTTTCCTTTACTTTTAAGTTGTGGGCAGAGGTAGGCAGACATGAATATACACATACACTCTCACTTCTCCTTTGTAGACATACACATCATATTTGTGCTTGTAGCCATGGTCAGTTAGGTGACTGATTCCGTGACTGCACATACCAATGTTAGATTTCTGTGTATCCTTATGCTCACGCATGAAACATGGTGTACTATTTTACTTGATAAAGTTCCTCCTCATCAGTGTAAACATGAAGAGCCACAAATCTGACATTGGTAGTGTAACTAAGGCCCTATTGAAATCAATGCCATGTAAGAATATGGCTGAAAGCCACAGTATAAACCTGGTAAGCCAATACTAAAACACTTATAGAGAAGTTTTAATCACTCAACACATGAGAATATGTGTTGCTTGACAAAAGCAATTACACAAAGTTGTAGCACAATTGAATGCAGTCTGAATGTATTCTGACAGGACTCAATTCTTCTACTGCACTCTACACTTAGCATCACAGTAACTGAAGAGACTTGCAGGAAGAGCAGACCACTTTTTGTACAGTGGTTTGCTGGCCAAAACTTGCACAGTTGTTGTTCAGAGTAGATTCAAAGCAAAAAGTAGTGGGAAAGTCAGATGAATACTTTGGGCAGCACTCTTCCAAAGCAGACAGTCTTGGCAAACAGAGAACTTGTATGGCTCCAAGAAGGTGTTCATGTTTGGGCTGAACTGAATAAAGGAAATGAATGGTCTCAGAGAGCTCAGAAAAAGGTTTTACTGGGTTGCAGGAAACCAGAGGGAGGTGGGAGAGTAAATGTACATGTTATATTCATAGAATAATTTAGGTTGGAAAAGACCCTTAAGATTAAGGCCAATCATAAACCAAATGCTTCCACGTCCACCACTAAACCATGTCCCTAAACACCACCATCTACACCTCTTCTAAACACCACCATCTACACCTCTTCTAAACACCTTCAGGGATCATGACTCAATCACTTCTCTGGGCAAGCTGTTCCAATCCTTGAAACATAGTTTTCATCCTTCTTATACTAAATAATCAAAGGTTAATAAATTTATAAATATTTAGAAAAATGTTTATGAATATTTTCTGGATCCAGTACCTATCCCTTGAAGGAAAAATGTCAAGAGACTTCCCCAACAACTGCAGCTGTGGGAAAGAATGTACTTGAGATACCTAGATAGAGTATGGGGGTCAGCATTTGTCCAGGACAATGAGATATATGATCTGACTTAATCTGAGGGCTGCTTTCTCATCTGGAGACTAGATCTGAGGGGATTTACAGAAAACAGCAAGAAACAGAGCAGAAAACATATGACAGAAACAATATGGGAGCCTCAGAGAGAAGGCTGCTCCAGTCAGATGGTTTGGAGAGCAATCTACTCCCTGTCCCCCGATGCCAGCCAAGGATGAGAAATGGTTACAATGGTAAATGTTCAAGAAGCTTCTGAAAGTTAGAAGTTCCCCCAGCTCCTGATTACCACAGTGCCTTATGAGAACCCTCCTTTCTCATCAGTAACATCGCCATCTCTCCCAGTCCATTCCCATAATGGTTCCCAGTCTCTAAGCATCCTTAGCAGGCAGTTGCATGGGAGAAGAAAAAAGCTCTTTTTGAGAGCCACTACCCAAGGGAATGCAATTTTCCAGCTGTGAGAAAAGTATTGCTGTTGTTCCCAGAGAGCGAGGTAAGCCAGACCCCCCCCCCCCCCCCTTTCCTGTGAACATGCAGAAGACCTTTCTCAGAGACTAAATGGGATGGAGTTGTGGAAGTCACTTGTATAAAACACATCAGGGTGCACATCTCGGCTGATTACACACACCACTACATACTCGCTGAAACGACAGCTTGTACTGCCTGGTATGGAACAATTTTTCTTGAACACAATTACTCAACAGGAAGCATAGAGCGTAATTAATGTTCATGTGGAACTCCATTTTAACTTAAGTGATCTAGTATTTCTGAATAACATGGTTACTCTTTGATTAGTTTTTGCTCTTTCATTTATGCAAGTAGATAGTCTGAATTTTTCTCCAATTAGTTAAAGAAACATCAAACACTTTTAAACACCAAACCTAAAAATGTCTAAATGGTGCAATAATAGGTGTGCTGCAAATACATATATTAGCTACAGCTCAGAGCAAGGGAGAAAATTAACTGATGTGTTACACGCTGTTGTATAAAATTGTTTTTTGCTAGAAACTGAACAGTGGCATTTATCATATTAACACAGACACCTTTTCCTATCATCGTTGTTAGCGCTGCTGAGGCACTGCTATTACTACTGGTAAATAGATGACAGTCATGTTTCATAAAAGGATGTGAATGGTGTCGTTTCAGGCCCAGCTTTTAAGTGTCTCATACAGAAAAATAAAATAACTATTAAAAACAAACAAACAAAGAAAAGCACTACCAAGCTGTACACATCTACCCAGTACAGAACAGATTACTTGTAATAGGTGTTTTTCCAACTTCAAGCATCCCTCAGAACCCATTTCTTGTATTCCATCACCCTGATGTACAGGCAAGAACCATGCCAAGTCAAGGCAATAAAGCAGCCTGTGCAAAGTGGAAAATGATTAAACATGATGAACTGGATGCACTGCCCAATCAATAGGTCTTCCAGTATAGTGTAATCATCTTGTCCCTCACTGTGGCTTCTTACCCTCTCCTAAGTTTTCATATGAATTTCAGTTTATTGGAATCACCTATTTGGAAAGCTAAAGGCTTAAATATCTTCCTAAAAAGATCTTAGAGTAACCTATATTGATTCAGTATTGCGAGGAGATCTTAAAAAACCCTGCTCAAGATCCCATAAGCCCAGACAGCATATTTCAGGCTGATTTGGAGGAAGTAAGTCTCTAGTTTGCATTTTGTTTAATGAAGATTCTTTTTCACTCTTTGATCTCACAAAAATGCTATTTCCCCAACATGCAAAGCTGAAGACTTTCAGTCTGTGAATACCTTGGAACTGGGCTCAGCCTACAAGAGGAAGGAAGGCTACTTGGGTGTAGAAATGGATGCAAAAACATCTTCCAGAGAACCAAGTGAGCTACGAAAAACAAACCTTAGTGAAGACCAGAGAGCAGCCGGGAAAAAAAAGTCACTGGCACCAATGGGAAGGCGTTTTATGTGACTGAGTCCTGCTCAGAGCAAACAAGTACAGCTCTCCACTGTCAGAAGGTTGAATCTGCCCTGGAGGACTTCACTTGACCAGCAAAGGCAGAGAACTTAACACTAGCAAAGAAGGTCACAACACCAAAAATCTATTTGAGATTTTGTGCAGCTCATGAAAATACATGAGAAGATCAGAGCTTTTCTTTAGGACTGGAAGAGATTAAATCATACAGAAAGTATCTGCAAGGTAAAAAAGAAAACGTAACTAAATCTCAGAGACTCCTTATCAGCTCCCCAGCCAAGATGTACTACTTGAATGAAAAATGCTACAAACGACATCAAAATACAAATCTTGCAGTGATTTGACATTTACAACACGTGTTTCTGCCACAGAGCAGGCTTCTTCCATGGAACCAAACCACCTTAGCTTAAGTTGAGGCATGAATTTTTCTCTTCTGGGAGACTTTTTATGCAGGAAACATATTATTGTTTCAGGGAAATTATTTCTGCTGAAACCCTCTTAATTTCACAACCACCTCCCCAGGTCTTGCTTGCCGAGGATGACAAAACCATGAACACCTAGGGCGAGGGATATTCCATTATTGTACAGAGAGTTCAGGGGCAGGAAGATCTTAGCTCTGACACCGGGCTTTGAGCCTGGGTCTCTTTGGCTCAATGCTCCCATCTTTACTGGGAGAAATGATGGATTTAAAAGCCCATTGCATTGTCACTGTGGTAATAAATGTTCTCCCAGTAAATGAACACACCGTTCTTTTGGAGAACACAGCGAGCAAGGTGCCAACAGTAGCAATCAGCAAGTCTTGCTTCAAAAACTACCAATATAACCATTCAATCTTTACTGAAATTATGAAACTGCTTTAGTGAAAAGAGCAAAAATACACAGAGTTCATATAGAAGAGATCGGGTTTTCAAGATAGAAACAGAGTAAAAGTGCTCTTCACCTCAAGTAGCTGCTGGTCAGGCCCTTCCACCAGTGCCCTGTGCTGACCTCCGCAGTCGCCTCTAACCTCACACCTGAGGTGTTAGGGTGCTCTTGCAGGTTTTCCTTAGGTTTCCCTCAGTTGGATTTCTGCAATTCCTTTTTCTTGGAGCCAAATGTCACAGAGATTGATACATGTATGTAACTCACTTAAGCCAACACTAGCAGGAGGACAAAGGAGAAGAAAAGGTCAATTTCCAAATTCACCAAACATCTCAACTAATAGGATATTCCTTCTTAAACCCCCCTTATTCCCAAGTAATTTTTCTGACTATCTTGTCTCCCCCACACCCCTGTCTTGTTCTTCATAAGTAGACAAAAGCTATGAGGGAGCAGAGAGATAGATGAATGTTTTAAGCTACAGGACAGCACAGGTATAAAAACAAATGAACACTAACTGAGAAACACATTTAGTCTTGCAGTTGAAAGACTATTTGTAACCATAAAAATGGGGCTAAAGACTAAAACTAAATTAATTTTAAGAAAAATCCTGATGTGTTGATTACATAGATGATAGAACACAATAGGGAGCACATCCCTGTGGCCCAAAGTACTTTTCTCAGTCTTGCATTGCTGTAAAATTTGTGATACCCTTCTTGAACTGTTTCTTTGGGCCTTGTTTGCTGTTTATATTGTCTGTGAGATTTGATTATGTGAGAAGCTGAAGGAAGAGAAACAGGGTTATAAAGTGCAGTGACCAAACAGCATCGGAGGGCAGATAATCTAGCCCAGAGGGAGATAAACCATATAGCCCACAGTCTATTCATACTACACTATAAAAGACAGATGTGATGTTTCTTCAAGCATGATGATTCTTTATTCCTGAACAATAAGGAAGAGGGAGATTAAGGCAATAAACCATTTGTCTTTACACTGACAGAGGTACCCAAGTCATTCACTACAGAGTATCCCTTGCACTTTCATTGCTGTGCCTCATTTCTGCAAAACAACAGGTCAGAAGGTGCTCCTAATTTAGGGTCCAAACATTTGCCTTCCTCACACTAGCTGGGGAACGTCAAAGATGTTTGAGATTGGAAAAATTAAGCATCCCTCTTGAATTCTGCAAATACTGCCTGTGACAGCATATCTCATTTGTGAAGTCCAAGAATGGGGCATATTCTGCATTTCTATTATACAGAAAGGGCCATAATCTGTCCCTGAATGAATATAAAATACTCCTATGGTTGAAAAATAGGTAAACATGCTGTACTGCATTTGTCTTTAATAGCAGCAATGTACTCATTCACTGGCCAACACGGCAGTGCTAATTTGGCCCAAAGACCATGTTTGCAGCCTGTTCACTACAGCGCATATTTGAAAGTGTTTCATGTGGCTCATTTGGCATTTGCATACACCCAAAGTGCTTCAGGGCCACAGGAGAGAATCAGCATCACTGCATGAATCTTGTTAAATACAGAGGTTTCCTCGCCAACTGCATGACACAAGCACAGCTTTCAAGAGTAAAAAAAGCCCATAAATTGGAAAACTAAAAGGTCCAAAGTACATTACTTAATTAAAACCTTCATGTCTGACATTTACCACAAGAGTTTTTTCAATCTGCCACCAACACTTTAGTACCGAAAGCACAGGTTTCACCAAGGATCTGCACATCACCCTAAGTTTAAGCACCCAAATTCGAACATAGCTTTACATCTAAATTAGCATCCTGGAGCATTTCACACCAATGATGCTTCACTGTAGAGTTATTGTTCCAAGACTGCAGATATACCTCTATTTCAGAATTTTATCAGTGCTTCCAGTCATACTAAAGAAATGGAATGAGGAGAAAAACCTGAAGTCATAATATAATCCCTAAAGAGCATGAAATACTATTAGCCAAAAGCATACCTGGTACAAGATACCGAGGGTTCAATAACATCAGTCCTGTGTGTTAAGGCTTCAGCCTGAGGTTTCTCTGCAGCTGACCCTGGGTTTATGTTTTACTGACTGTGTCAGGCTCATCAAATGGAGAGGTCTCTGTTCTGGGACAGATGGAGTGACTGACAGAGCTCACTCAATGCTCCTTTCTCAGGTTGCAAACGGCGGGTGATGGTACAACTGCCCCAGGCATAAAACACCTCAGCTGTGATGTCCAAGAAGGCACAAATACCTAGCAAACTGCTGGAGAAATGAGTGTGTACTTTGTTTCTGTCTCTGTACCCTCCCTTCCATCCTTTAATCTTTCTACTTCAGTCCAGGCTCTCCAAATGGGGATTCCTCAGACCTTTCCCTGTGTCAGTTCATCTGGTGCAACACAGATGTAGGCAGCCAATAGCTTGCTCAGGAGCTCTGCATCAGGCACTTCTTTCTGTGGCCCTTTTAAATCCTGGTCATACCTCAAGAACTTTTCGGATGGTCCTCAACAAATGTTAGAAGGAGCCAGTGCTGGGAGTGAGCCTCGTTTCTTTGGGGTCAGTCCCCATGTCAGTCCTGTACCAGGTAACCTGCAAGTCAAAGCCTCCAAGAAAAGCACTCTTATGGCCCATCCCACGACCACATTCTGATGATTTGGTTGCTCAGAGAGCAACCAAACACACTAAGAACAACTGTCCTGTGTTCTACCTCCCCCGAACCTGGGGTAGTTCACCTGCCAGTGCCTTATTTGTCTTTATTGAGGTTCCCCAAGTGTTTCCACCTTTTGAATTAGTGGGACTGTCCCTTTTATTTAAAAGTTGCTATATTTCATATTGATAGTTAAATGCAATTTACATAAAAGTGAACAAATTGTTCTCTATTTATTTTTCTGTTCTGCAGTAGACACACTAATTTTAGAGTACATAATTTCCATTGACACATAAGGTTTATTTATTTATTCATTTATGAATAAGGAAGGGTGTTTTTTTTATTCATTTATGTTGTATTTGACATACACTAGCAGATCTGAACATAATGAATAACTATAAAAATAAGACAAAATAATTTCAAAACCATCAAGTGGGCTCAATAAATCCAGACAATTGCATTTTCTTTGCATCCACCTTTCCTTTTTCACTTTTATTACTCATTTACCTTGTCAGGTCCAAATGAACAGAAAAGTGTTGGGATACAGATAAAAATTGGTTCCTAACATAAAAGAATAAATCTTGTATTTATAGAAATCTAGAGAGACTTCAGCTTATTTTAAATCCTTTTTCTGACTTCTACTGCAATCATTCAATTTCATTTGAAAGTGGGAAATGGAATGTATTGTTAATTGTAATCAGATTGACATCAACTTGCTAAGAATGCTTTCAGCAAATTCCTGTCCTCTAAAAAAGCACAGATTTGGAAAGAGCCTGTGATTGAACATCAGTGAGGTGAAGATAGAAAAATCTATTAATATTTTTGCCCTACCCATGGGATTTAATCAGAAAGCAACACTTGTCTATTTCACTTGAAATAAAAGGTTTTTTCACACCAGGGTGTGAAAACCTTACAAATGGAAATTAATTTTTTATTTTATTTTCCTTAACACTTTATGAAGTATTTAGCAAAGGTTGAAATGGACACACAAAGTTCTACAAGTGCATAAACCCCACATTTGTTTTAGTGAGCTATTCCCACACTTACTACTGATACTTAGTGTACTAAATTTTTATCACTCATGCTATAAACCAGAAATGTGCACAGCTAACCAAAAACATCATTAGCTAGCCTTAAATTTTTCCTTTTTCTTCCTTAGTTTCCCATTTTTGTAGCCTTATCTTGGTCTAATTGTCCAAGAAAAATAGTTTGGTTGCTATGTTTCTGAAACATATTGACAAAGAAAAACAATAAAATGGGGCCAAGTATGAGAACTTTCTAATATGTAGGGGAGGGTTTGCTAACAGCTCTGATTAGTATGAGGTGACAGAGCTGATCATCTACCTGGGGTAGTCTTCAGGAGTCAGAAGGTAGCAGCTCATGCCTCTGCCAGATCATAAATGCATAATCTATTACTAAGCAATCACCTAAGGGCATAAAGATTCCATCATACCATGAAATACAAATATTAAATGTTAACATTGACCACACACAGGTCTGGCCAGAGAACTCACATGAAATCAAAGCAGAAACTCAACCCCAAATTCCCATTGGCTCTTCAACATCAAACTCATCAGGGCAAAAACTAATTTTAAAGTATAAAAACATGCCTTTAAGACAAATCTTATGAAAGAGAAATCGTGGTGTTTCATTGCTAGACTCCTATGGAGGTCTCCCAGACATTAGGCAGTGTCCACACAGGACACTGCTGGGTCCATACCCTACTACCTTCTTGCTATTCAGAGTTTAACTTGTCTGTATTCCCCAGAGTGCAGGAACTGCCATTCCTGTTTCACTTCAACACAAGAAGGAAGGAAGAGAATAAGATTTTGAATTCCCCTTCCATGCTCATTCGAGGGCCCGTAGGGAGCAGAACAAGTCTGAGCCCTATCAGAAAAAGGCCAAGAAATACAGCTAGTGAGTATGTTTTGGTCCTCCTGCCAAGATGCCTGGAGCTGTTAAAAGTAGATTACATGTAAACAAGACAGGAACAAGATACTGGGCATCAGACCGTGAAAGTATGTCACTTCTCAGCAAAGAGGTAGTTGCCAGTAGAAAGTTCAGAGATGATGCTGACATAGTTTGCAAAGGAGGAAGAAAGTGAGGAAAGAAAATTCTGTTAGAACAAGCTATAACTGGATGTTCCTGTAGGTATTCAAGAAAATTGCTCATCTAAAGGTGAAAAGCAGCTGCTGGATCAAGCCTAAGCCTTCCAATAGCAATGGAAGAGTGCAACTTCTTTCCAAAAGACAACTAATGGATTGAGAGAAAGTGACTAGCAGCTGCTGAAATAAGTAACAAGACACACTGATTAGCTATGCTCAGAGGCAGAGAAATAGACAAAAATATATTGTAAAAAATTTCTGAATACTAATATCAAGAGCTTAGATGTTCACTAGTTGCAGTGGTGCAGTGGTTAGCAGTGAGTCAGAGCAGGCTCTGCTCATAGTCAGGGTTAATCAACCGCCCAGCAGAGTAGCTACTGCTCAGGCAGTACAGAAATTCCAGTCCTTTCTGTGATCTTGTGCTGCACATATGCAAGACAAAGACCTGAGAAAGTTAAGACTCTTAATTTTATACTCTCAGTTCTCATTATGTGAGGAAAATACAGGGGTGTTAGGAATAAGAAATATACAAGCAAGACCAATGAAGCTGAGGGGCAGTAGCCCTTCAGCTCCTAAAACTCTATAAAGCAAGGAGTACATGTCAGAGTAGAAAGAAAACACAAACTGTTCTGAATAAACTGCCTTGGTAATTGTGACTTACTTTTTTCTCACCTGAGCTATCTTAAACATGCCCATAGGTTCATTCACCTACTTAGTGCTTCTTTCTCCTAGCTAAGCTGTGGTGTATGTTTACCAGTCTTGATACTTTCCCCAGTTCAAAAGTCAAGCAAGAGGCAATCCTTTTAACTACTTTGCTTTAATCCAATGACTTCTACACTTGTAGGAGCCAAGAGACTGCAGCTCTGGCGTGGAGCTGGCAGGATCCTGAAGCTGTCATTTTGCAAAGAGACAAAGCCCATTAGTCAGCTACTAAGCAGTAGCAGATTTCTGGCAAGAGAAATGATAGCCTTTTAGCAGGGACCAGGCAAAAGTTAGACAATCCAAAACTACATGAAAGTGAAATGAGTCCAGTCTGCAATTAAGAGGCTCACTTGACATCTGCAGCCATAAAAGATTTGGCTTTATGGGCCTCATGATATTCTTCCAACTCCTTCAGGACTAGCCCAGAGTTTCAGTATACATTAGGGAGGTGTTAGAATGTTATCCTTTGACTGAGTTGGTAATTTGATTCTAATTGCTTATGAGCACTAAGGCTTGCTCTAGTAGAAACCAGATTTCCATGTGTCTTGGCCCCACCATCAAACTGGAAATTCTGCCTCCCTGGCTTCCTGTATATATTTTTGTTTGCTTTGAGCGTATCGGCTACTTGATCAGAACTGGTTCCCAGGTTTTTACCATAACAAGTAAACACGGTTACAAACTTCAGGCCTAATTAGCCATCAGCTGCACTTCATAGCCAAATTCAAAGGAATGCGGTTTTAAAATTTAAATTATTTGCACAACCTAGTTAGCATTAGTGTACTGCACCTAAAGTCAGGAATGCTTGCTCTTTCTGCTCTCTGAGCCAGATCATTTTCTGGCCACAAAATACAGGCACGACACTGCTTTGAGAACTGATCCCTGCATTCAGAGGGGACTTTCAGACCTTCTGAAAACAGAACCTTGCGTTTTTACACAGCTGAAGAGCTGAAGAGAGAATACAGCATAATGAAATAAGAAATATAAAAGTGATTGGGATTTTTTTTAACGTTTCTTTCTTGCTGGCTCCATGACTTTGTATTCCTGGTTATCCAGTGCCAAGTCTCAGTAGAAGACATGGAAATCGGTGTTGATAGCCACCTAGCAAGGGTATATCCTGAGAAAATAAACTAGACACAAGAGTGAGGTCTCTCAAATTGAAATAAAACAGTGCCCTCTGCTAAAATCCCTGGAAGTGTGGGATATAGGCTGCTACCTCTGGGTTTTTTAAAAAAGATAACACAACTGCTGAGCTCTGTGCTAAGTCTGTACTGCCCATCCTTGTGGATTAGTGAGTTTTGAAGCTCCATGAATGGGTCAAGCTCCACTGTGGACCTGTATCTCTTACCTTGCAGAGGAGTGCCAGGAATGCCGTGGAACCTGGCCACTCAGCCTCAGGCAGATCAGTGTCTGTTCAACCTCCCAGGCCACTCCAGAATCCCAGATGTAGGTGTCTGTGAGATTGGTTGGATAGAATAATTTTTCTGTACTCACGCCTTGAAAACAGAACCTGCACTTCAGCAAATTATTGCTTCAGATCCTGTCTCACCTTGAATTCTCAATGCCCTCCCTTTGGCAGGTGTATTCCATGTCATTGAATTCACACAATTATACTTCCTACATTTATGTTTCTCTAGTTTTAAAAGTAGCCATTAGTTTGCTGTTATCACAGTTAGACGTTGTCTATCCTGAATAAAGCAGTCTCATGCCCGTGACTCACTGATGTACATCTGGATGAAAACTGAGTCTGTTTTTTGCCACACAGCCAGTTCTGGCAAAAGAAAGTATGAACAAGCACATGACAGGAGTTAACCAAGCAGTAATAAGACTCACCTGAATGTATACACCTCTTAATTGTTGAATGAAACATGTTTCACAGCATCTAATATTTTTTTAAGGAGATATTTCATTCATAGGAGATTTATTTGTGCTCTGATTGTTCACACCTGGCAATTTTGTTTTGCGACACCTTTTTTTGCCCCAAGCCTTTTCAAAGCATAGAGTCAGCCTTTTGCCAAGTATAGTATATGTTTCAAGCTCTGAAACAAATGGAATGGGATTTGCAGAGCCAGCTCCAGACATAGATAAATTACACATTTGCTGGGGCAGCTGCCTGCTTTGCCTCTGCCAGAGACCTGCCACTGCTACTGCCAAAGGAGAGGAAGGAGTAGAGTGAAAACTCATGCCCATCCCTCTTGCAAGAAGCAGTGGCCATGGCCCCTTGTTCTGGCACAAGCAGGAACACCATGCCTGTTTCTTCATTACAGTGCTGCCATCTGCCCTGACAGCACTCATTCACTGAGTGGGGAAATTCTGCATTTTCTTTACCTCTGAGCCTGCTCTGTTTCCTGCATTACTCTGGATTCAGCCTTTTCATTGATATTTGGTTTAAATTGCTATGCAGGATAATGAAATAATTTTGAAATCTTTCCATTAGCCATTCTGAAATATAACCCTGAACAAATCTGAGAGCATTTGGATGTTAATACATGTTAAGGTTGCCATCCCTCAGATATTGTTCTTTCTAGTCTTTTTCTTGATCTTTCAAAAGACCCTCAATCCTTGATTTTTCAAAAGATCCTTCACCCGTTCAAAAGACACTCCTCTCAAAAGAGCCTCCCAGTAACTGACCCCACCAGAATCTTCCTCACAATTTCTCTTTACCCTTGACATCCCATTCTAAGGCAAGGATTCATTATACTGCCTGCCATTCTTCCATAAACCTAAGATATTTCTCCCTGCCGATGAACTCATATTTTAAACAGACAAGAAGGGGAAGGGGTTGGGAAGCAACTCAAGCGACATAAAAGCGAGCAGATTTTCTCTGCATTGGGAACCATAATGTTTATTTGACACACCCTAGAGTCCAATGTAACAATGCCTGGCATAGATAACAGCCTGCAAAATGAATGCAATATACACGAAGACAACAGAAAATCTGTCCTTTATAATGGAAGGCACATAAAACTAGAAAGAATCAATTCAAATAGCCCTACAGAGTGCAACATGGACTGAGAGAACCCGTATGGATATACAAGGGATAAACTTCATATCAGCCAGCCCAGGCAATTCCACTGAATTATTTCATCAGAGGTACAGTCAGTGCAGAAAAAATTCTTCACTAAAATCAGACTTTAGCAAAAATAATCTAAATCTATGGTGGCAGGCAGGAGAGGAGGCCTCGACTGGGTTTCTAAGCAGACAGAAAAAGATAAACAATTTCTGAACTGAAGTCTAGTCTCTCGTTTTAATTAATTCCTTCTTCCAACCTACCAAACTGTAACACGAAAATAGCTCAGATTATACTCTAGGGCAGTTGTTTACATGCATATTTACCAATTCTCCAGTGAGCAAATTTCTGAAGCAGATCATTCACTGCTTAATTTTCTCAGTAAAGGAACATAGAATCTATCCACAGTGAAAGCACCCATGCTCTTCAGGGGTAAAAGATAAGGGTTGTATAGTCAAACCAGACGCAAAATCTGAAGAGATGTAAAATGCTCATCATGTCTATTGATTTTAAGCTGCCTGGAAGCATCTCCTGGGAATGTTTCTCTAGATATTATCTCTGTAATCGTAGTATTCTCAATTGTAAATGACTGCTCTGTAGCAGTGCATTTGTATTACAAACACATGAAAGTATTGGACTATAAATGCATTTCTAGCAGAGATCAGATGACAAAATTATTAGGTGCATCACATTCCTCAAGGTAGAACTGGTTTTCTCAAAGACATTTCTTCCATTTGTGACTCCAGTCATTGGAAGTACTGAGCTAGTGCCTGGTTCTGTTCTCCCCCAAGTAATGATTACTGAAGGGAGTAAGTTTTTGAAGGACTGAGATCTATTGTTCAAAAATATCTATGGACAATTTAGGAAAATTTAGGAACCTGGACATTTTGGGATGGTGATCTGCACTCAGAGGCAACAAGATACTCCATCTTCTATTGAAAGTCTGCTCCAGAATCATGTTCTGTCTTTAGAAGTGTTCTAATTTCCAGCAGAAAATGTAATCATGATCAGTTCTGTTCATTTTCTTCTTAAGCCTTCACTTTTATGTAGAGGAAATAATTTTTGCCCCTATCTGTTATGTTTAAAATGTCAGCCATATCCCCACTCAGTGTTTCTTTTTTTGGACTGATCTAGACAAACTTTACTTTTCAGTTTGTTTCCTAAGATGCCTCAAGTCTCAGGAAAAAAAAAACCCAAAACAATTCTGTGCATCTCTTCAAGACTGAATCCATCTCTTGAAAAAGGGTGACTTAGATTTTCCATAATGTTGCCAGAAACATCACTGCCCTTTCCCCAGCATGCCAGCATTTCCCTCTCATGCTGAAACACCTCACACCATGATTTACTGGAGCTGCTTAGAAAACAGATCCTTAGCCTATGTATTTAGTGAATAAATGAAGGTTTCTGAGTCACCAGATATAATTTAGGATATCTCTTTAGGGTTAAAGGAGTGTATTTCAATCTTAAGTGTTAGTATTATTCTACTTACCATGTAAAACAAGAGCCATTTTAAAGGAATGGCTTGTAATTATTAAATTCTCTGGAGGCAACAGACAAGGATTGCTGGAACCATGCAAGCACAGACTAGTCTTTGCACAAAAGAGCTGCTATTCTCAGTAAAGTTAATCCTACTCTATATTCAGTATGATTTTATTCACACATTCACATCCCCCTACTTAAAATCGTCACAGCAGATTTTGGAAAAGGTATGAAATATAAATACAAGCACAGTTGATGTATGCAGTAAATACATCCATATATTTAGAAATGACCTCTTACATAGTCCATTCCTAGATGACAAAATGAGTCAGTGATTATCTAAACCTCCCAAACTTAGAGGCTCCAAGGAAGGCTTCTGAAAGACGGGGAAAAGGGAGAATTACACTGGCAATAAAGGGCTTAGAAGGTAGCTTTTAATGTATTACTAATTTATGCAGCTGATACCTTAAGCATCTTAATATTCCAAATTAGGAAACGAAAACATCTTTCCAAATTTGTCTCTTATCATTAAGATTGATAAAAATTCACTTCTAGGCACAGGAGTCTTCTCAGCCAGATACTTACTGCCAGCTACCCCATAATGTTCTCCACGTTGAAGCAAAGCTTTAAGTGTACTCAGAGAGGGCAGCTGAAATGGTGTAAAGATTGCCTGAAGTAAAACTATTAAATAAGGGTGAAAAAATGGATCTGCTGCTGAGACACTGGAACAAAGCATTTATGATAGAGAAAGAGTAGGGGTAAGTGATTCATGATGGCCTAATTACATTAGAAAAAACACTTATACAGGTAGCTGAAGAAAGGAACCCAAGGGCAATGGAGGAAAGTACAGCCATTTGGTTGGTCTGGTATTTGTTTTCCTGCATATGGGAAATTGTTCCTCATGAAAACTGGTTTTTGCCGTTTTACAAAAACTCATCATAAAAATAAATGCCACAGAGAAGCTATTGTGTGTTATCAGTGACAGCATTGGAGAGCCACTGCTAATACTGACCCTTCAGGAGGCATATAAAGCAGGTATAGTTCCAATGGGAAATGTCCATGGACAACATTTTGGCACCTATGCAAAGCATTTATGGCTATTGCTTCCCACAGGAAATAATGAAATGCATTTAAGCAGTATACAAGCTATCAACTGTCATTGAATTATATTGCAAAGATGATCTCTAACCCTTAAAAGAATGACTGATTTTATTCTATAGCAATAGTTCATAAGCTGTAAGACAGTACAAATACCTGATGTTTTTCACAATATGCAGATGATCAGCTTCCCGAATAGGAGACTCCAAATGAAATACTATTAACAATTTATGATTATTTCCATGCAGATCCTGAATGACTAATTCCTATCATATTTTTCCACAGTTGCAGGAGGGAGTGTTTCTGCACCTGTTTCTCTTCCCTCAAATCTAATCATCAGTAAAATTGTACTCAGCCAGCTATTAAATTCCAGATCAGTTAGTATATTTCATGCATTTAAAGTCTGACAAAATATGCAGTCATGTAGCCACAATAAAGTGCCACAGTAATACCAAGAGAAGTGAGCACCAAGCTTGCAAAGCTTCACAGCTTCAGATTTTGTTGCAATAACCCACTAGATCAAAGCCAATGTTGGGTACTCATATACAAACTAGAGTGCCCCTTTAGTGCCATAAAGCAAAAGGTTTGGAAAATGTGGTTTGTTTCCACAGATTCCTCTGAGGTCTTAAACCTGTTGTTAATTATTAGAACTGTATGTGAAACTGATTAGCTTATGTCATCATGCAGAGAGTGAGGCATCTTAGCATTTTGAGAACGAATACTTTGTTGCTTTATTAGTCATATATCCTTACATTTTGTTGATATACCTGTATTGAACTGACTACCTTGTGTCTGAATGATACATCATTTGTGTTTTAGCAATACAAGTGTTTAAAGGCATCAACAAACAAAATCAAACACTGCAAGTATCTCCAATTCTACCAAAACTACTCTGTCAACCTGCCTAATACAGTGATAATTATGTATTTATAGACAGAGCAAGGCAGTTTAACTCTAAAACATTTATGCACTATTTTTCTCATATATTTTCTGAAAACAGTGGATTTAAAATACATACGTACATGTGCATATTTGTATGCATATTCATACACATTTACTTCACAAAAGGCCACCCACATGGTTTGATAAATATAGATGCACAAATAGGTAGGTCTGGTATATTTTCCACTGACAGATTGCTTAATGCTTTGCAAAATTCTAACTATATCAGTTAGAATATTGTATGCCATATTTTCTGTTAAAATGCCTTAGATATTTCTCAAAATATACATAAGGAAAAAAATGCCAGTTTACTCATAGCAAAAAAAAAAAAAAAAAAAGCACCAATTATTTTTTTCATTAAGAAGACTTCAACCTGTCTGCTTTAGAGCTGGGACCTAAAATATTCCAAGGAGCCTTTCAGAGTATCAATAGTTTGTGCCACAGTTAGCAGAGACATGACCAGTTGGTGAAAAGGGCTTTAAACTAAAGTTGTGAAGGTGGAAAAACCTCAATCCATCCCAGGCCTACCAGTTTGATGTCAGTGTCATTAATAGATTCCAAGAACCTGAAGATGTCCCTTCCAACCAAAACCATTCTATGACTCTATGATTTTTATAAACTTTCAAAATTGTGCAATTCAAATCATTAGTTTGGCAAGTAATCTCATATAGATTCAATTTCAGTCAAGTGTTCCTGATTCTAGAGTTCCAGGACTGAGTATGGCTTCCTCCCTAACTCTTTCAGGCAGATGAAGCTTGTTGTAGTGTCTGCTTCCCAGGAGGGGACATGGAAGTGGTCTCTTGTCTTCACCATTGCAGCAGGTGATGCACCAAGAGCAGCCAGTTGCTGCACAAGAAGTAGATTAGCTGGGGACTGAACTGATGGGCAAAGCTGGAAATGAAGAGAAGCCATGGTGGGAGCTTGTTAGAAGAGTGGGGAAAAAAAAGAGGCAAGAAATGGGATGAGGAAAAAAGGTCAGGTTTTGTGCCTGGTCAAAAAGATCCTGAAAGGTGTGGAAGCCAGCAGGCATTTTCCAGTGAAACACTCTCTCCTGAAATGTGTTAAGCTGAGCTGGCAGAGCAACATCTCTGTGTTCCTATACTGTCGTAAAACGGTATTAACTTCACTGGTTACAGATGTCCTCATCTTCCTCCCCTTTCTGCTTCATGGACATTCCCAGACTCCTTATATTCTCATATACTCCGTTAGCATCTGTGTCTAGCACTGCAGAGCTACTGGTCCAGTCCTGGCAGAATACCCCAAATGGACGGATGCATGGTTCCATAGGATGCTGTTTTTCAATTAGGGAAGTATATTTAAAATGTTCATTAAGGTATATTGTTCCAGTCCCTGCAGCGGTTCTACTTTATTTAATACTGTGGTCATGGATAGTTCTGGTAACTCCAGGAATAGAAATGCCACCCCCTCACAAAAAAATGGATTGTTTGACATTCTTATTACCTCCAGTCTTTGTTCTGTGGAGATGACAGCCAGAAACCTACATTGGTATGACTGGTAGGAAAGTAGGTAGCAAGTGCAGCTGACAGCATCTTGCAAGTCTGTGATGCTAAATCAGCATCTCTTCCACGTGCCTTCTCAATGAGAACGGGATGTAGAGGTAGAGTCGTGACAGTATGTTCCAAGGTGTCCCTGTGGTTCTTCCAACTTGCTCTGTCAATGTTTCATCTCAGGTTATTAGTATTTATAAAAGCATGTCCTTAAAATAGCTTTATGGTGTTAATAGAAGCAAAAATAGAAGTTCTTATGCTTAAGTCATTCATACTGGGGTAAAATAGGGCTAAATTGGGCAAGTACAGAAATCATAATAGCACAACCCATTTTAAGGGTGACTTTCAAATCTCCTGCAGGTCTTAAAAAGTACAGAGTTTAAGCTAAATTCAGACCAGGACACATTCCTTTCTGCCTTACAGAAAATCCTTCTCCCTTTAACAGATGTAAAATTTGGGGTGACTTTTGCTTAAAGACTACTAAAATCTGTTCACTAAATCTTCCACTCACAAGTGGAGCAACCACAAAATTCTTCAACTTCTGAAAAATACCTTATTTCAGAAAAATCATTCAGATTAGCAACTGACATTTTTTAAATAGCCATGTGTATTCTACTGTTTTGGCTTGACCCTGTCTGGACACCTGGTGCCCACCAAAGCTGTCCTGTCACTTCACTTCTCAACTGTCCAGGGAAGGGAAGAGACAATATAATGAAAGGGTCATGGGTGGAGATAGGGGCAGGGAGAGATTGCTCACCAATTACCACCATGAGCCAAACAAACTCCACTTGGGGAAATAATTATCACAAATCAAATCAGAGTAGGATAATGCAAAAATAAAACCTAAATCTTCTCACCACCCCTCCCTTCTTCCCAGGCTTAACTTCACTCTCATTTTCCTCTACCTCCTCCCCTCAAGTAGCACAGGAGGACAGGAATGGGGTCTGTGATCAGTTCATCATTATACACTCTCTCTTCCTCCTCAGGGCGAGGACTCCTCACTCTTCGCCTGCTCCAGCATGGAGTTCTTCCCATGGGAGACAGTCCTCCATGAGCTTCTCTGATGTGAGTCCTTCCCATGGGCTGCAGCTCTTCATGAACTGCTCCAATCTGGGTCCCTCCCATGTTCTGCAATCCTCCAGGCACAGGCTGCTTCAGCATGGGTCAGCCATGGGGTCACAAGTCCTGACAGCAAACCTGCTCCAGCATGGGCTCTTCTCTCCATAGGTCCACAATTCCTGACAGGAACTTGCTCCATGCAAACTCCCCATAGAGTCACAGCCTCCTTTGGGCATCCTCCTGCTCCAGCATGGGTTCCTCCACGGGCTGCAGAGGCAGAACTGCCTCACCATGCCCTGCACCATAGGCTGTAGGGGATTCTCTGCTGTTGCTCCTGGAGCACCTCTCCCCCTCCTTCTGCACTGACCTTGGTGTCTGTAGGGTGGTTTCTCTCACAGATTCACACTCCTCTCTTCAGCTGCAGTTCCAGAGAAAATATATATATAAAAGAATTATTTATCTATAAAATATAGAGAGGGAAGCATAAATGGCATTGTACTTTTCTTACCAAAGTGTTTCTCAAATAGGCATAGCAGTCTGTATGAATCTACTCCACGTCCAGTCGACCAACGGCCATCTGTCACCAAAACTAATGAAATGTTAGCTGTTCTTCTCTAAACAGTGGAATAATGTGTTGATAATATTTCACTGAGAAATCCATCTCCGTTTTTTTCTTTTTTAAAATTGGCTATAGGTCTGTAAGTATCTTCTGTGATTGTTTTCAGAAGAGTCACAGACAATATATGAAGTAACACACTGCATATTCTAGGACAAGATAAGGAAATACAGACTATTACAACAGTATGTCCAGATTTGAACCTCACTTGGCACTTGAGTCAGTCTCAATCACATCAGTGAAGTACAAGGGAAGCTCTGGAGAAAGAAGAAGGAAATGAATTACTTTACGGTGTTATGGCATAATAAAAAGTAGTTTTAAAATTTCATAATCTGAAACACTTTATCATCAGGTTTTTGGGACTGATATTTTTCCTGTAGTAAACTATTAGTTCTCTGGAGTGAGTACACAATATTCTTTTTTAATACACTGGTTTCTTATTTTCAGTACTTACTGAAAATAACTTACTTATATAACTTATAACTTACTGTCTTATGTTTGCTTTCCTTTCCAAAAAGGAAAAAACACAGTAACAGAACCGGGAGCTTTTTCCATTTTGTTTCCTTCAAAGTTTGTGGTTGCTTTTTTTGGAAATGTTTGTCTGTTTTGCTGCTTTCTGATTTGTCAATGCTAAAACAATATCCCATATAAACTGCAGAGACTGACAGATTAATTTTTGTAGTTTAGTATCAGACAAATAAATCTTACCATTACTCATTATTTTTCAACCTTGCTTATGAGAATAGGACTAGACTGACTACAACTGACACTGATTATTTGAGACAGGATATTATTCAATCCCTTTGGGGAGCTTTTGAAAGATCCACAACATCTAGAGCTTTTCTCTGTATTAGCTCATTTATGGAGCAATTACTTGGGCCTTGCTACCAAAAATATGTCAGGAAGAACACTGAACAAACAGCTAAAGAGGAATTTACACCCCTCCCATCTCTGTCAGAACATCTCGCAATCTCATAGCCTTAAAATATTTTGTCAAGATTATCTATAGCAAAGCTTTTTGCTATATATCAGTTAAAGGTATGAGATAGGTTAGATTAAGACTACATGGGGGAGAACTGGTAATGGATCTGAAGGCAGCAGAGATTTCTCCCTGCTCAAATGGCTTCTTTGCATCAAGAGCCCAAATTTAATTAATTTTGCAGGCTTGAGAAGCCTAATGTTTTCATTTAAGACATCTCAGAATCTGCAAGTTTTGTTGTTTCATCACAAGACTCTTATGAAGGGCTTCCCAGTGAAGTGCAGAGAAATATTCAAAATGCACTGGTTTGAAAAATCAACGCTCATTCTGGGGCTGAACTCCCTGCTTTTTTGCCTTTTTTTTTTTTGACAAAATTAAGATTTCACAAATGACTTCTAGGAGCAGTTCACAATTTTGTACCTAAAAGTATGCAGATACAAAAATGAGCAGCCAGGTAAAGACCATTTTCAAAACTGTGTTCCTACAATGGACTGATTTCCTGACACCTGTAGCTGAGAATGAAAATACATAGTGAAGCACTGCAAAACTGTGTGTATTAAATATGTACACACCTATTGATTATGAGATTTGCAGTTAGAGAACATCAGAAAAGCTGTGAGACATGCATAATCCAAAGTAATAATGACAGTTCACTGAAGACAACACTGAGGTGGTAGATTGCTGATTTATTCTAACATCCACTTTGATTTTAAAGCTGATATTGATTTAAATTCATGTGATGGCAACATTTAAAACTTAGGCACTCACATTTTTTCCGTCTTCCCTGATGTCTTCACATACTTAATCTAATTCCTGTATGAAAGAAGTTAAAAGATACTTAAGTGATCTATTCTTAAGAACAACTCAGAGGTACAACTAAAGTAACATGCTGGAATTCACATACAGATTTTCTTCAGAGAAAGACCATCACCTTGCTGCCAGTAGTTTTTGACATGAAGTCAGACCCAAGGCAGACTCAAAGCAGTGGCAAGACCCTCAGAAGGGTCATCCTTTCCAATAAACACTCTGCTGCTCTCTGTAGCACAGTTATTGCTCTGAAATGTATTCTGTATGTAAAGATGTGCTCACGGTCCAGAAGGTCCCAGCTTTGCAGTACCCACTGGTAACTGATGGTCAATATGGGAAGGTAGGATTTTCTGCATGTGTAGTGATCACTGACCACAGGGGAAGCTTATGCAAAAAATTCTGGCTCATAAATATGGATATGCTTGAGTGAGGAAAAACTGATTTTTTTATTGAGTTTGTCCTTCCAGGCATGTTATACTGCATTTCTGATATTGCAAAGGAGCGCAACAATACTTTATGAGGTATTCTGTATGTCCAAAAATTGTAGTCCTTACTCAGATTTTACTCAGGAAAAACCATATTTGACTTCCGTGGGAATTTGCTTCACTAAGGACTGAACAGACTGTTTTGAATCTCACCAGCATTGCTTGACACTAATGTTGGGCAACAGTTCTCATTGCTAATTTGCCTGCCTCATTGGCCTTCTCATGGGCTCAGGATCTGCTTTTGCTGTGTGTTATTCATAGCTTCTATTGCTAGTTCAGATTGCTTCTCTTTGTGCTTTTCATTCCCAGCAAACATTTTGCAGCTATTGTTCTGCTGCTGGTAGATGAGCATGGAAGCTGGTATGCGGAACTTGAACCTCAGCCCAGATTCAATTAACACTGTTAAACATGTTCTCACTATGGTGCTCAGAAGGAATTTTGATGACCCCCTTCCAAGGAAGCATAAATTTATTTAAGCTGATGTTTTTACAATGCAAAAATATAAGGGCTTGATTCACAAATCTTAAGACCAAATGCTTCTCCAGTTAAATCAATGGAGTAGCACCCATTTGCAGCCATCATAAGGTCAACTGTAAATGCTTATTCTGACCTACAATAGCCATACAAGTCACAAAATGTGTGTGCTATAGCATCACTTTGTTTTGTAGTTTTAATACTGCTTTAAAGTAAGATATCCTGAAAAATAATTAGTACCAAATTACGCTATAGCCTATTAATAAGCAGCAAATCTAGCTAGGTTATCACTCGTATGTCTTATGAGCCATACCTAGCCATGGTTTATCCTCTATTCATGCTACAGGGTACGAAATTCCTGGGTGCCAACCTGCCTATGGCAACCTAGAATTCTCCAGGGCAGGCTCGCAAAATCTTCACCTACTCTCTGGGACAGGTAACTAATAAGTGATGTTCTGTGAAGTTATGCTTTCTTTCTAACTTTCTGATGTCCATAAAACTGTTTCATTTCTTCATGTCAGTCTGTAGTCTCTCACTGTTCAGTTCCACTATGTTTTCTGAAGTAGGGGAGTAACAGCAGATCTGTTTACTATAGTACTCTAGATGCTTGCCTCATCCAAGCCTGTAATAATTGTAATAACGTGCATAATTGTAATAATGTGAATAAAACCTGAAAGTTGTTTAAGAAGCTGCAAAATCCACAGCTGCCTACTGCCAGCTAATCTTTTTTTCTGATGGAGTAGTTCTGACAATACTGATGTATTCCATTTCACTGTTGATACCACAGTTATCTGGGCAGCTCACCGACCTTTCTTAACTGCTGGTATGTATACATTCTCTCTCCTTTATCAGGTTTTCATTAATCTTAGGTCTCCTGAAATATGGATTTTTTTTCAATGCTATAGGTACAGAATGTTGAAAGGATGGGGGAGTTATTACTGATCTTAGTTTACATTTCTATGCAGCATGTACTATAAGTTTAAGTAATGACTCATTTTTCCATATTTTGCTTAGTTTCTCTTCTACTTTTCTCCTGAATATACTTTCTATTCTTTTTTGCTTGACTTTATTTCAAGTGGCAGGTATGTAGAAGAAATTTCATTCACTAATCCTAAGTCTTTCAATGACATATGAAATATTGTAATATATTTCAAAGTAAGAAAGTAATTAGGTAAAAAAATGGAGGCAGTCTAAGTTTTATACTGGTTGTTTCAGTCTTGGTTTTCTCTGAATAAGGTTTGTGAATTTTCATCTTAAGAGTGCTGCTAGTGTAGGAAAGATATAAATGAGATTCTTTTGGTATTTTTTCACATGGTCTACTGTCTGTGGAGTGAAAAAAAATAGTAATCTTGGAAAACAGGTTTGAATTCTTGCTTTTCAGTCCCCTGGGGTTCTGCACATGCTTCCTACTCTTATCTGGTTTTAGAAGAGCTTGATCAAAAATAGCTTTCCTCTGATGCATGTCCTAAAATTGATGATTATCCAGGATTTTGGCTCAGGCTATTTAACCATTTCATTAAAAAACTAAAAATAAACAAATATTGAAAGATAATTTGCATTTCCCTCCCTGTTTTTTAAAAAGCTCACAAGGATCTAAATTTTTAGAGAAATTTTAGTCTTTCATGAAAACTTGCTTGTTTCTTTCCTGTTGATTAACTCAAACCTTAATGACACTGTTACAACATATCTAGACTTTAAAAATTTATCTGGGAACTTGCTTTCCAATTATATTGAAAAATACCACCTTACTGAAGCAACTAACAAAACCTCTAAACATTTGTTTACAAAATGGAAGACAGTGACTACTACAACTGTCAGTATTTACAAAATGAGGATAGGTTTTATTTTATTCTGCCTGGTGCACCTTACCCTTTAAAAAACTAAGGAGAAAGCAGTAACAGTATCAGCAAGAGAGTTAAAACAAAAACCCAAGTTTTGATTAACCCAGAAAGCTCAAGTAGTTCAGTCATAAAGAAAAAAAATATAAATTTCCTGTATTTTAGTAATCCACATCTCAAGGCACAAGCGGAATTTTTGGGCAAGTATGGAGTAATGAAGCTACTTCCTCATTCTGTATGGTTCTTTGGGGCGCTGTGTCCCCAGGGTAGGTGGAACCAGAGGGCTCCTGGGTCACCTCTGAAGAAGCACTTTGTGTATTGCTTTTCACATGAATAGTGCAATCAGCTTTTCTGAGCAATACCTGCTGCCTGATCTGGTCCCTCCACATTTGCAGAGCTCCTTCATTTCCTGCCTCACTCAAAAAACTACAGAAGAGCTAGTGTCAAGGTGTTGGACTGCTAACAAGAGTTCAGAGGAATGCAGTCCTGTTCCCTATCCACATCCATACACCCACAAAAAAGGTAACAAAACAGTCTTAGTCAAAACAGGCAGTGCAGCCAGGGGAGCAGGATAAAATACTCAACTAATAATTTATGACATTCAGATGGGAGGAAAGTTGTATGAAATGACAGCACAACATGCTGAGCTGTGGAGTACTTACTAAAGGTGAACTCATTTATACTCTTGCAGAATAGGAGACTTCTCAGTTAACAAGTCCCGAAATAGTGTCCTGTAGTATATAAAACAAGGTAGGGCTTGAAATAATTAGCCAGAGAGGACAGATGGCAACTCCTTTCTCTTTTTTTACTTCTCTTCTTTTGCTGTAATATCAAGTTGATCAAAGAGCTGAGGATCATTTATTATTGTAGAAAAACTAAAAATATCTTGAAATAGTCAGGCAAAATAAGTTCATTCAGGTACAAGTGGTAGCTCTCGTTCCTTTTCAGTACCTTATACATGAGTTTATGTGTAGTAACAGCTTCTCTCAGAATCTGAATTAGATGAGTACAAATGAGAATCTGGGTGCATCCAGGCTGAGGGGTATTAGCTATTCAATTTACTAAATCAGATTATTAATTTATTTAAGTTAATTTTTTCTTGTGGTAAAAACCAGTGATCTATTCTACTGCCAGAAAGCCTTCCAAAAAGTCCCCAGAGCTCACCTCTCTGGCATGTCACTTGAGTAATGTCATACAACTGTGTGTGAGGGGAAGGATAAAGAACAGAGACTGCAGTAAAACTGATTGCACCAACAACTCCTGAAGGTGTCCGAAGGGTCAGTGCTGCATCTCACTCTAGGCAAGAACAGTATTATTTCCTGTGCTTTTTAGGAATAATATCTGGCAAGCACAGGCATTTTTCTAAAGGCATGCACTTATGGACTTATGTTAGAAATAGAACAGGAGCTTCTGTCTTGTAGGACTTCTGTCACAAAAGATCAGAGCGCAACTGTGACCGGATATAATTAAAAGGAAAATTCAGTAATAACATAATATACATTGCATATAGAGGAAGAAATCTAGCAACTACAGTTCCTCTTCCGGTCCCAGTAGTAACTGTTTGACTGGTCCTAGAGCCAAAAGAGTATATTTCATTTTTTTAAACTGCTTAGTTTAGCCTTTCTGATGGAAGTGTTATACAAACCCAACAAAATCAGTCCCTGGAGCCAAACAAAGATGAGTTTTAAATCAGAGGGAAGAGAAAAAGTTTGGGAAAGGAAGGAAATAGTTAAGGTGAGAGCAAAGATTATAACCTCTGTCCGTCAATCTGTGTCTGGATGTTTTATACCAAATGAAATAGGTACAAAACTCTTTTCCTTCTGCTAAAGCACATTTCTCTTGTATTCCCCTACTGCACTTCCAACCTCAGTCCTTTAATAGAAAGAGTAAGATCAATTTCAGCTTGCTTCTGGGCAGTGGGCTTCACCCATTCTCATTACAGTCCTATTACAAATAAACAGCGCAATTCAGGAGAAATGACATTTCTGTTCCTGCACAGCTTGATCCAGATGAATCAGGGAGGTAAACAGACAAAAACAAAAGTGAGAAAGCTTTAATAACACAATTAAAATATAACTTTATAAGCTTGTGAGCTGATGTGGTAGGCTGCTTTCAGTAATTTCCAGAGGGAGTGCTTATCCATGACTACAAACCAAAGCAATCTAGAAACTGGCCAGTTAAAGCTGTAAGAAGAGATACTGCAACCAAAGGCAGCTTATTCAATCACCTGGAGAGCTCTCTTTGGCTTCCAAATCATAAATTGAAGTCTACCTCTAATTTTGCTCCCTCAATTTCTCAATACCTCACTCTTTATTTTTTTCTTCTCTCTTATCACTTCTTGGTAGTCTGGATTCCCTAGTGAGATGCATTGCAGAGTGGTAGGACTCTGCCAGACATTAAAAAGCAGTCAACAACTGTTCAAAATCTTCAAATCACTTTTTGTCTGGGTCAGCCCCCCCCAACAGCCTGTGTTACAGCAAGACATATTTGTTGCAGTCAGTCTTTTTCTTCTGCTTTTCTTATCCTTTTGTACCCGGCAACTTTACATTGTAACTCACCTTTTCTGCTAGCCAAATATTTTATGCAAATGCATCGGCCTCTGGAAAGCCAGAAAACAGCAGCTCTTACAGAGGAGAACCTTCTTCAACAGTCCAGTGAAGGACTGGACAGCAAGCAATGTGAAGATCCCCTAATCCCTAGGATGGGTCCGAGTCATTATATCTCTGCTCTCTTGGACAATGTGGTCTGAAGTTTGCCATGCCAGAAGTTACCTCCCTTCTCTCCAAGCATCACCAGCTGACTTTAGATGTGCTCCAGAGCACTAGGAAACATTTGGACAATGCAGACAATTTGGAGTAGGGCATGAACGTGAACAGTCCTTCATTATCACCAGAAAATAAACATGCGCTTCCTACCTCTAGAGAATGAGTCAGAAAACTCACTCCTCCTTGAATAAGATGCTCTTTTTCTTCTCTTGCAACCATACTTTCCGCCTGTCCATCTCTTCATTTTCTAGCAACACAGAGAAACATATTGAACAGGAACAGTTCTTATTCAAACTTCTGTAGGGTAACTTACTGAACCTAAACATTTACATTTAAGCCACTGATACCAATACTCTGCCTGCCAGAGCTGAAAAAAATCAGTTCCCACAGACCTTAGGGAGAACTTAACAGAGGCACTAGGAGGTAGCTTGGAAGAAGGCAGAGATTGTAGCAACAACTTCTGTTGATTACACTGTTTACTTCTGCTTTAGTCACCTTTGAATTTGGGCACAAGACTCCTGCTGTTTCGCTGTGCACTGCACTAATTTCTCACATACTCAGGTATTTAACCTCAGAAATGTCTCGAAGCAAAAATAGTCATGTCATTAATAGGAAACAGAAATGTATTTTGAAGATTCCAAATCTAGTTAGCAGAAGTATTAAATCAGTCCTCAGAGAGCTGACTCAGCATCTCAGTTTCTGTGCAGCCCTGTACCAAGCACCGTGCTGGGGCAGCCAGCCCAGCTGCTCCTGGTGAACTGTGCACAGCCTGGTTTGTAAATACACATTCTTCCATGAGCTACTCTGTGCCCCTGCTTACTTAGTGCTCTGCACAGTAATGTCCTCCCTGGTTGCAGGTCTGGACTCTCACAGTGCATTGTCATTTGCACTTTGCATTTTTCAGTACTCTGAGGGAATCACAGCTGCCTGCTGAAGGACCTGCTTTTAAAATAATCAAAACACCTTTAGTGTCTATTCCTGAAATCTGTAATTTTATTCATGGTGTTTCTATTAAATCCATTCAGAGCCTTAGGTTATGGATAGCACCTTTAAATAAGGGAAAATTTGTATGTCTTTATTACAAGCATGTTTTTAAAATCTTGTCACGTTCCACTGGCAATAATGGCATTCATTTAAGACACCTAAGTGCTGATAGATAGTCCTCTAAGGGTTTTTTGCATGTCAACATGTAACTGAATTTTCATATCTTAATCACTTCATATTACAGTTAATACTGAATGCTCTTGTTGGATAGATGTGTCTGTGAACTTCTGATATTTGTTATAGAAGTCACTCCTTCTTCAATGAAAGGCTCACAGGTCAATATAACCAAAAAATAATTCAGTTTTATTTTTAAGAGAGATCTCTCTACCTCTTATTCATAAGCCCAGCACAGTTTAGACCGCTAGACATTTCCTATATAATATCTCTTGCTGGGTCTGAATTTTTAATTGTGTGAATTATAAAAGATTGAGGTACCCATGTCCAAAGTGAAGAAAATCTACCTTTCAAAATCCAGTGATATACCTGTTCTAAAGTAGCTGTATCAACTCTACGGGTGCTACAAACAGACTTTCGTGCTAAGGATCTATACCACAGCACTTTGAACTTCAACTTTTAGACACCTCTTTCTTTTCCCCACCTCCCCTCCAAATGCTTAATGTTTCTGATAAATCATCCCACTTCTCTGGTTTAAATTCTGCCAAAATACTTGAAACCTAAGAAAAGGACTCTGTTACTTCTTTTATGTGTCCATCAGTCATCTGGAAACTATCTGAGCTCCAGATTTGGATCACCCACACATTTGTTTTGCAACATATGTACAGGCCTTCCCTCTCACAGTCCAAACCCAGCTTCAGGTTGTTTATTTTGAAAATGAGTACTTGAAAAGAAAATTCAAATGGTTGAATACTTGCAAAAAAAGCTCCTCCAAAAGCTATCTATCTATATATGTGTGTATATATATCTACAGGAAGGAGAGATCTGCATGCAATTTGACAGGCAAACTGTTCATACTCCAAAGTTTCAAAAGTTTAACAAACTTCTTTGAAAGTAACGGGCAAATTTGGTGGATGTTCTGTAATGAAAAATAACCAAAAAGACCTTGATGAAAATTTGAACAAACTAGATGAGCTGAAAAAAGTCTGTGTGAGCTTGCCAAAGCATTTCTTCAATGACAAGAGAAGCTGCTGAATAAAGGGCACAAAAACATTGAGACCTGTGGACTAGACTCTGGGTCTGAGCTGCAGGATGTAATCTATTTCCTCTATAAACTAATTTCAAGTCTGTAGTTGGATTCTCCAACTCTGGACCTCAACTTTGTAATTTAATCCCATCCCCCTCCTAATCAGATGGAGCAAGTGCAAGGTTAGACACAAAAATTGCAGACAAGGAAGATACTTTTGGCATTACCCTTTTGAAAGAGTGACCCTGAGCATGTAACACATAATCAAATTTGATTAACAGAGAAATCCAATTACTGTTTCATTAAAAATCTTTCATTAATATAGAAAACACTTGTAAAACATTAGGGCTTCATTTCCCAACAACTACAACTTGAAAAAAAACATTGTTGAGGGGTCAGATCCTATGACACAACTGCCATCTCAAATCTATTCCTCCTAAACCGAGGTTTGAGTGCCTTTCTTGCAGCATGTCCATTTTGGGCATCATGCAGATCTGGCATGACCCGTTCCAGAGGCATGTCCAGCAAAGCTGTGTTGGAATAAAAGGTCCTGGGTAATTCAGACCACCAGACAGGGATCATCAGGAGCTGCTGAAGCCAAAATTCCTTGATAGTCCCAAAATCAAGTTGACAATGCTGTCTGGCTCTATCGAGTAGCAATGCAATGGTACCGAGGATATGTTGGCATGTCTGTTAGCTGTGAACACCCCCAGGGATCGCTGTTCCCAACCTGCTGCTCCCTGGGGTGTAAGCTCAATATCAGAAAGGTGTCACCCCCAGAACCTTGCCTCTTGTCTGGCTGGTGGTTCTCATCTCTGTGATCAGCTGCATTCAAATATCAGAAACAAAACCAGGAATGTGGCTGGCTGTGCTCCTTGAGCCAAGCAGCCCATCTCTTTGCAGAGATCCACAGCAGACTGACACTACAGCGAAAGTGATTCCAGAAAAAAAAGTGCACAAAGCTGCCCCAGCCCCTCTGACTGCCTACCATGTCTGTAATCAGTGGTCCATAGCATGGCTTGGCCCTTCCCAGAGTACCCTCTCCTGATCTTTGTACTCCCTCACATAAAGAACCTGTGCAGGGCTGACTGTTTATGGCTTTTCCCAAGATAAAAGGGTAGAAGAAAACATTATTTTTGAAATTCTGTTCAGGAATACATTATTCGAATTTTCCTCAATGCTCCTAAATTCCTGATAGTACGAAGCCCTTTTTTAGAATGTGACACATTGCAGACACAAAACAGATCTGAAAAACACTTAAAAGCATTTAGTAGTTCATTTTTGGGGGCCATCATGCAATCTAAGCAGACAGGAAAGGCATTACTATTACCTCAGTCACACACAGAGAACTGAGTCAGGAAGAGGGGGAGCTATCTGATGAGGTACAATTGTCTACGTCTGAGGCACTTTACTGGAGTCCCTTTGTAATAATGGAAATGGGTACTTCCAGATTTGCGTCAACTCATCTAAAAGTTGGCTTCTAAAATAAGTTAGATTAATTTCATCCTGATAGTGCCTGCACTTGGCTAAGAACAGGAGCCAGAGGGCTTGCCAGCAGAGGGCTTTCCTTAACTGTCTTGACTGATGTACCACCAGGCATGTTTAGCAAAGCCAGATTCAAGACCGAGAGCCCTAAACCGCAGTCCAGGTTACTTCCTATTTACATGTTCTTTCTTCCAAGACAGGCTGTTTACCCACAAAATACAATTAGTTTTACTTAGGATTTCATAGCTGCCTTAAAATGTCTGTTTCACTACCCAGAAATGAGAACATTTGATATGGGGTTTTTTTAAGTATATTTGACACAGTCATCTATCTTGCCAATGTTTTGCATTCCTTTCACTGCTAATTTCCCTCCTAACACCTTTAATCATATTTTTTTCACTCAGTTCAAGAGCTATGTGAAGAAATGTAGTCAGCCCATTCAGAGGGAATGTCACTAGTTTGAAAAAAATGGGTTTACTCAGGTTTTGAGCAACACTGCAGAACCACCCACAAAACAGAGCCTGGCGTTGCAGGCAGATGTGAAAGTGCTGCTGAAGCAGTTTGACCAGCGAGGTGGAAATGTGGGGGGTTTGGAATACTCCACTGATGGGGCAGACCGATAGACATCAACTCCCATGGAATAACAGTTCAGGGAGCACCCTCTTTGTGGGCCATCTGAGCATAATAGGCTCTGGAAATCCTGCAGCCTCTAGGCAACTGATCAGCCCCAACTTTACATGCCAGCACTCCTTTGTCATCAGACCACGTGCCAGGCAGATGAGCTGGCAGAAGATCAGACAGGTACAATGAAAACCTGCTAGTTTTCCATCACACTTTCCTCAGAATAGGCTGTCACAACGTTGCATCTCAGCTTTTCCTGAAATCCAGTGGAAACATGTTCACCTGGAGATTCTCCAGCCAGCAATTCAGATTAATCCTGAGCAACAACTGCAGCCTGAGATATTTGTGGGCACAAATTTCTGTGCAATTGTATGTTTTCCTATCTATTTTATATTCTATATGAGTATAGAGTTAATTGGTAAAAATAATTATTTGCAATGTTTAAAGACATGTTTTTACTAACCTTTGCACTAGCTTCCCTTGAGAGGTTTCTTTCACCAGTCTAAATATTTAATATTGTATTTGCTGTCCTTGATTTTAAAGAAATATTTTAACAAAGTGTGTAATGACTTGCAAGCCACTGATTGTCACAGTAGCAGGACTTCAGAGACCATTAAAAGAAATAGAGAATCACCTTGCTAAAGGTGGAAGACTCTACAGCATTTTTGAGCTTGTCCTGTAATTCCATACTCCGTCCAGCTGTCAGAATTTTATGAAGTCCACAAAATGTAGGATTTGTGTTTTCTAAGATATGGCACTATAAGATTTCCAGAGAGTACTTTTTGTTTGCTAGTAAGTCCTCTCCTTTTTCCTGGCTATACTTTTTTCATGTAACTATTTCCTTAGTTTTACA
>JAWWMO010000174.1:51972288-51987288 GCA_035047845.1 Dendrocincla fuliginosa | reverse complement strand
ACTTCCCAGTGTAGCAGGGTGCTCTAACCTTGCCTGATCTGGCTTAACTTGAATTCACTGCATTTCCCCAGCACAGAGCAGCAGTTTCAGCCTGGGCATTTTTATCCAAAACCGTAGCTGGAGAACCTACTGTCTCCTTTTTGTAAAAATCCTAGTGATTAGATATTTAGAGCAGAGAAGACTTGAGATCATATCTCTTTTCACTCTAAACAGTTTTGACACTGTAACTCCCACTTCACAGAAGAAAATCCATGTTGCCAGGCTACAGGAAGGAAAACTGACCAAGATGAGTGATGAGTAACAAGAACAACAGGCCAGAAGCAGAGCAAGTGAAAGGTGGTATGATGTGGCAACATCATGAATGAGGACATGTAGAAATAAGCAGCATGGGTTCTCATTTCCCTGTATAATATTGGAGTTTAATTCACCAAGAGAAATATAAAAATTAAATGATTGCATTAACTGGAGCTGCATTATATGTCTGAATTAGAATATGTTATTTTAAGTGAATATAACTACAAATGGTAATCTAAGTATAACTGTAACCACGCAATATGTGCAATTGAAATAGAGCACTGTGTTGGCAAAACATTAGGCTGTTCCCTAGCTCTAAGCTGCATGGATCAAGAAAGCAACAATTGCAAAGCTTTTGCTTTAACTCACTGAGCTCCTATTGTAGCTTGCAGAGGAGAAGCTAGTCACACTGCAGACAGCTCAGATAAGTGTTTCTTGAAGATTGACATGTTGTTCCCAAGTCTCTTGTCTAATTAAAGACCCAAAACATTATTCAACTGATGCTGATGGCAGTACTTGACATCAAAGGGAACCAACATTTGCTATTCTTTTACGAAGAATTATTTTTACCATATGATTACAAAAACAAGCAAGACAATTCACAGTACACCACATGATAGCACTTTGTCTTAGGGTGATGGCAGGCTCCAGTTCCATAAAGCCCCAGAGGTCCCACCTGAAGCTGAGAGAACAGCTCAATACTGAGATTGCACTATCTGAACCAAGCTACAGTCCCCTCTAGAGATCCCAGCTCTGATAGGACTCCCATCCTGCTGTTCCACTGGTAAACATGCTAGAAGACTGAGGAGCTTACAAACTAAATAGACAAGGATAAAAAATCTCCATTGTGCAGATAAGAACTGAGGCATGTTCAGACTGGCTCACCTGTACTGGCACAGCTAGCTCCAGTAAGGCAAGGGAGAGACCCTCAGGTTTATTGTTGCACATCTAGAGGGACTATTTGGATGCAGATGGTACATGGGCCTTCATGATAAAAATTTTGCTCGAATCCCCTGGCTTTATGCTATCTTATGTCATCTCTAAAATAAAAAAGTGAAAGCCTTCCTTTCTCCAAATTCTGTGCCTAGTGTTTTGTTTTGTCAAAGAGTGTAAGTAAAACTAGCTTACAATCATGACATAAAATCTTTAGGGAAAGGACTGTGAAAAATTAGGGATTACACTTGACTCTGGGAAGTCTTGGCTCCCAAATAAATTGAAAAAAACGGAAATAGCCATAATCTTAAAATTGTGATTATATTAATTACCATTTACCAGATGAAATGCTGAACAACAATTTCTCTAGACCAGGGATTGGGGTGGAAATGGAATCAAGTAAGACAAAATTTTCCTCCTCCACAAAATTGCAATTTTGATTTTAGTCAAGGAAATATTTTTGCATAGTTTATTTAGAGTTGCTGCTCTATAGATACCTGCTACTTCAATCATAGTACGGTAAGATAACTCTAAATGAAAGGTCCTATGTGAAACCAAACTCTAGGCTATTTTAATGAAGATTCTTTCACAAAGTATTCCATTATGGATAATGAGCTAGTAGCAAAGAATGCACTAGAAAGGACAGATGGGAAGATAGTCAACTGACTAAACCAGAAAATTTTCAAAGTGCAGTAAACAAATTATTAAGCACAGTTCTCTGGCTTGATGCCAACCTGTACTTTAGGGAACTGGACAAAGAATGGCTCATGAAAAGCTTTTTGGGAGCAGCTAAATTCTACAGCTGTGGTCTTTGTTTTTCTAGCACTCTGCAAGAACAGAAGGGGGAATTACGAAAGCGTCTATCGTACACTACCCATAAGCTGGAAATGCTTGAAACAGAATTTGATTCTACACGTCAGTATCTTGAAATAGAACTGAGACGTGCTCAGGAGGAACTTGAAAAAGTAACTGAAAAACTGAGAAGGTTAGTAACTAACTTTTTCAAATAAACAGTTATTAGAAATTTACAAGAGACTGCATTAAAGACGTAAGCAAAAATAAGCATAGTAGTAAACAGGTATAATTCATTATTTACTGATTACATATTGCATTTTCATATTGAACATTTGTATTTCACTTATCGAAATATATATTACATGCCACATGGAGTTATTTACCTGTGATATATAAGATGTCTCTGTACTAAAAGCAAACATGGATATAGAAATAATGCACCCATATAGGTGCATATATGGCATTGTTTATGTGCAAATCTACATGTGAATTAGTGCCACATTGTGCTACAAATGCAAAGGTTATAAACGCACTACATATATATTTATTTATACTGCATATATAAGGATTAATCTTTTTTTAATGACTTTGCACATTTTCAGTTGTTACTCTTCATTGCACTGATATAAAAGAATAGAATTGGGTTTTCCATCACTCCAAGCTGAGACTGTGTTCAATTCAAATAATATTAAGACATTGCACATTATGCTATAGCAAATAATTTCCTATTTAGTCTCGAGTAAAACAAAATGATACTGAAAAGCTATTACTTAAAACTGTTTTAACTGTGATCCAGCACTGTTGCAAATCAGGGACCTAGTTAATATTAATGATTAATTATGTTAAGCATGCATTCCTGACATTCCTGGCACTGATTAAAATTGTCTGTAGTCTAGCATTAAATTTATCAGTGATTCTTAGTATCCATTTTTTCATTTGTTTGCAAAACTTTTGATACTAGAATTATCCATGTATGCAGGAATGTATTTGCATATCTTGTGAGACTTTCTTAAACTGATGTCATAATGGAACTGTTTGATTTGGTTCATTGGATGAACCAAAAGGAAATTCAGAACAAATCATTCCAGGGCTATACCCAAAGAAATATTTTTCATTTCTTGCAGAAGGCAAAGGCCAGACCAAAACAAAGCCAGAAAACACCAATAAATGGAGTCAACCAAACCATTTAATGCAAATTTTAAACAGAATAAATCTGTAAAATCTCAATTTAGGAGACATCCTAGTGTGATCTTATAACTTAAATGCTTCTCTAACTGGGGATGCATCTTAAGACTAAAACATGAAGGTGTAGTGGTGATTGTGAGATCTACATACATCTGTCAAGAGCAGTCTGGGGCGATGGGTCTCCATATAGTTTTCTTGTCAACAATATTTTTCCTATCATTTCACTAAGAGCAGAGCCATTGAAAGTAACTTCATTCTTAACCTAATTTTTCTCCCATACATTCCAGGACAGGCAACACTGGTACTCTTGTCTCTTGAAGCATTAACTCAGACAGCTGTCATAAAGCAGTAGAAGGGCTGACCATCCCACTTCTGTTTAAACCAAGGGGCTTCCTAGTCAGTAGGAAGCCTCTTATCAACTTCACTGGGCATTAGTGAGTTAAGCACCCTTTGAAACTCAAGCCAAGCACTCACAGCACTCAAACCCAAACATCACATTAGCAGAACTGACTTTCCAATATTCTAATGGAACATTGTACCATATTATGAAGAAAACTTATATTAAAAATTATGTTTCAGGCAGGTGATTACTCCCCTGAAGACATATCATAATGGAAGCCAAAAATATTTTCCGAGGTGAGCTTTAAAAATGTTTCTATTGAGAATAGCAAAGCATACTGCAAGTTGAACAACTAGATTTCTCAACCTGGAGAAAGACAATGTCTTAAAAAAACCTGTCATCCAAAAGCATGTCAGTAACATGTCACAGAGGAAAATCAATGCGAGAAAAACAAAGAACTAGAATTAGTTTCAATAATGTGTCTCTTCATTTATGCACTGGACAAGGAGAGAAATTCAACATACCCTAGATAAATAAGCCCTGTGTAACAAGGTCCCACTTGCATACTAGAGAACATTTCTGTTATTAAATTTCTGTTACAATAAAGTACAAAATTTTTCCAAGAGACTGAATGGCCATCCTTTTCTAACGCTTTCTGAAAGTGTTTGTCTTAATTTATCCAGAACTACCTGTGTTTCTCCTAGACTTCCCCCCTCCTGTCCAAGTGAGGAGATCACTTTTGTGGCTGAATGGTCAAGTTTTCAACCTCAATACAAATGCTTAGAGGTAGCATCTTTCTTTTTTCCCAGGGGGAGCAAAAGCAGAACAGTACTGAATAGGTCTGAAAATATTAGCTGTAAAACATAAGTTCAGCTTTGAAATGAGACTGAAAAGAAATTGTTGATTTCATATACTTCACAATGGTCCCTTATCTGACATGACCAGCATGGCTTTTATAAGTTAAACTTTAAAAAAAAATTAAATTCAAAAACAATCTTGGAACTAAATCTGGACTTCTAAGTTACTTTGGGTTTCCTCTTTGAGAACCTACTCTGCCTAACAACTTGTTGAGGTCCCTATTCTATCTCTTTCCAGAAAATAGAATTATTTTAAGGCATGAGAACTAAACCCATACAAGCGTATATTTAGCACTCAGATTAGCCCCCGCACATAATTGTTTCACCAAAAGCAAGACATTTCACAGTCTGAAGGGGTGTTGTGAACAGAAATGCTGGGGGAAAAACTCTTGTTTTCATATGAATATTGGTGTAACTTGTGATAACAGAGAGATAAAAGGATTTTTTTTTTTTTTTAACAAGAAGCTACTATTTTAACAGTCACTCTTCAAAGGTAACTGCACTCTGGGAGAAATTCTCTTTAAAGAAAGTCAGCCCAAGCCTGGGTTTTACTTTAAATATATTTCATGGCCTTAAGAGGGCTTGTGACTGAGTGGAAGCAGAGAAACAGAGGTTTTTCCAGACTTCTCTTCAGTGGTGATCTGCAGTCTTAGGGAGGAGTGTGTTGTCTTCTGGCTTAAAGCACAGACACTAAATGTTCAACATGGTCAGAGTAATATTTCATTAGGCCCTAATTTGGTCAAGAATCTAAACATGCGTTTAATGGGTGCACATACATGCACCTGGAGTCACGTATCACCTAATAATATGAACAACACAAAAATCCATCAATAAATGATAATAGGTGTGCCAGGGAAAGAGGGGGATCCGAAAGGCTGTTGGAACTGAAACTGGGACACCACTGAAAGCTTAACCCTAGCAATACTTCTATTACCAAAAGTGGCCAAGTGAACAGGAAGAAACGAGAGAGAGAGAGAGAAAAGGGAAAATAAGCTCCCAGGTATAAACACCCAAATTTACAAGGTATTTCCCACAGGTTTGTCTTACCAACCCCAGAATTCCCAGACTTCCCAGAGCAGTGGCTGCATCCGCAGAGGTCAGCTGGCTCCTAGCAAAGACGGGCATCCCCACCAAAAGGCAACATTATCCTGTCTCGTGAAGCGAGAAAGCTCCCAAGCACAAACCATCTGCTTTTTATCTATTTGCCAAATCTACCTGGGCAGGTGTGGCCAGTACCACTCCGGGAGAGATCCTTGGCCCCTCCCACTGTGATGTAAGTGGGACCCTCTGTGCATGTGTGGATTTCTTTGCCCCTGCGTAGTATATTCCAGGGGGTCTTATGCAATGGCGCTGGGGGCTTGTTTCATCATCCTCCTCCTCTCTTTCTTGTTCAAGTGCCCTTGAAGGGCCATCAGCCAATAGCGAGAGTCCAATTAATTTTAGTTTACACAAAAATGCCTCCTTCAAGGACAAAGTCTGTATTTATCAGCCTGTGTTCCCATAAGTTGTCAGGAAAAGAACAACTTCTCACATGTAGCTAGGCCAAACACAGACCAAAAATATTAGCATTTAATTCAGCCCGGACACAATAGGTTATTGATTCACATGACTATCTTTATAGCAGTTTCACAGGGCAGTGAAGCTGATCTACTCTTCACTTGGTTTACAAAGCCAGATTTACAATATTAAAATATTTCATACCTCATAATGTTCAGGCTGCCTGGGTGTCTTTTTTTCTGCAAACAGTGTTAAGTTACCTTTTGTTCATCTGATCATTTTCAAATTTTAATAATTTTCCCTGCTCTTCATTTCTCCTTCCCTTTATTTCAGAGTTTTGCCCAAATATTTATCTGCCTCTGTTCCTCTTTTAGCACTTTCTTCCATTTATTTCTGGGTCCACTTCTCTCCTTGTCACCTACATTTGCTGATGCTTCTTTTGGCACAATCAATTTCCAATTTGGGTTTTATGCATATACATGCATGTGTATCTGCTCGTGTTTGTGTGTACGTGTTTGTGCTTATTTTGGCTACCTTTGCATACTGTTCTCAATAGAAACACTTTTTGAAGCTTAGCTTCCTACTTACTGTGGGGTTTTTTTTAGATTGTATTTGACTGTACTGGGAGGCAGTCAAATTTTTCAGTGCAAAATGAATGTGTTAGGGAAGTAATGTTTGTGGGCTACTTTCTTCTAAACACACAACGGGTTTGATGGGCAAGGGCAAAATAGATTACAGACAGGCAGATCGTGATAATTTCTTGCAAGAACCCTCTACCACCACCTATGGCATGGAAGTGTTGTCACTGAAAAACAATTATATTAGTGGTAGTCAACTTTTCAGTCATCCATACCCAGAGAAAAAGTGAAAACAGAAGCTGAGCAAAACCAGTGATGCATTGTCACCATTATAAGTCTGATATTAAAGTAGCAATTACTGCTGGTTTTATTCATGCTCACAAAGTTATGGAAAGGGATCCTTCAGCTGTGTACATAGGTCACCACTGGAGAACAGACTGGGTTAGAGAGATGCTTTAGCTAGGAAATCCATGAACCAATTTTTTTCCCACCTTTCTTTCAGGAATTTATGCAGATGCTTTTGAACCCATAAAAAATCTTTTAGGAAGTTGCAGGTGCTAACTGTTTAAATCAGTTTTTATGCCACCTCACATTGAGCCATGAACTGTCTGGGTGTAAAGCAAGTTTCACCTGTTCACCTGTGAACCTGCAAGGTTCACCTGTATTTTGCTTTACTAGACAAAAAAATGTAGACCATGACAGAGAAGATACCGAGACACTTCTGGTCTCAGCCAGCAGGCACTATTTTATTTTTCTAAGTCCCTTCTTCCTGCACCACGGCATGCAGCCTTACCAGCAAAAAAAAATGTGCACAGTAGCTGCAGGCAAAGCCATTGTAAACCTCCTTGTTTCCACTGTTTTATCAAGATCATCTCTGCCTTCTCCTGTGCTCTGAAAACCTGGGCACAGAGTACCCTGAGATTTGCCTCAGTCGTGTTGACAGCTAAATAGCTGTGAAAATCCCAGGTACGCCTAGAGCTGCCAAATAAATGTTTATAGAGAGGCTTAGTGGTAAATGCTGTGAGGAGCATGGACAACACAGAGCATTGTAAACCTCAGCCAGTCCTTTAAGTCACTTGAACAAGAACACAGTGGCACTATGAGAACTGGTGGGTGATGACCAAGTCTCACAGATTTTCAGCCCATTTGGGTCACAACCTTAGCAAGCAAACACTCTTTACCCCAGATCCTCCTCCCAGGGAGGAAGTCTCTGCTCAACAGCTCTGTAAAATGTAGGTAACATTGAAACTTTCCCCGGGCTTACAAGGCATGTTGGAAATGGCTGTCCTGAGTCTGGTCTGACCCTCAATATCCCGGGGGTTGTCACCCATGGGGATGTCATTATTTATATCCACAGAGCAGGTGTCCTTGGCACAGACATTGCCTCTCAGGTCCATTCCGCAAATGTTACTCTATTGCTGGGAGCTCCAGCCAGAGCTCTGCATGTTGCAAGAGAGGCACTGCGAGCCACTGGCCTGCCCTGAATGGTGAATTCTGATCATTTAACTGGAAAGAAAATCTCCGTGGAAACAGAAGCTAGGAGAGACCTGAAGCATCATGTAGCAGGAATGGGTGAGCTGGACCCTTTGACTCAAATACAGATCTTCATTCCAGTTTCAACAGCCACTCCTAACCAAATGAGAAACCAAAGAGATTTCTTCAATCCCAGTCCCTTCCAGATCACCACGGAAACTACACTCAGATCCAGCCTTCTCAGTGGAAGAGCCTTTCTGCTGCATATGTGTGTATTACATCTGAGTTTGCTCTTTCACTTGCACATTAGCTAAAATCACCTCACTGCTGAAAATACTTTGACCTATTGATCAGTACAAACATATAGATTTATTCAGACAAAATTTCACAGCTGAGCTTCTAACATTTGCTTCACATTCGTAATACACCCTGCTGACGTGGTGGGTACTAACAAGGAGCTACTCTCCTTACCTTCTGTGAAAAGACAGGCATGGCTACTACCAAAATAGCAAGGTTTTTCCCACAGGCAATGCAGCTTATTCATTACAATACTGAGGTTGCCATCTAAGCAGCCTAAAGATGTACAGGCTGAAACTTTTCTTTGGTGTATCGCTCTGGAATAAGCAGGGAAACCTCATTTTGTGAGTCTGTTCATTCTCTAAGTGCTGATAAAAATAAATAACAACCTTTTGCCAAATAAGATCTCTAAATATATTTCTTGGAGAAAGAAGATGCATCCAGGTCTTGAGAATAGTCAATTCCTTGAACTTTTGTTGAAAGTAAGCGTATTGTCTTCTGAGTCACATGTTGATGATTGCATGTTGCTACGGTCATTAGGATTCTGCTGCAACTGTTTTCATTAGGAGAGCTCCACAATTTATTTTTTTCTGCTGCCTAAGCCTACAGCTCAAGCTTCCTCTCTAACATATTACTCCTGAGCCTGATATAAAGGTAAAATTTCCCTAAGTTCCTAGGCTGTAATATATATCTGCACACAAATGCAGAATAACCAACAAATTTTCACTTCTTGCAGGAATTTGCTGCTAAATATAGTAAGCAAACATGGCAAAGAAGTTTGCTTAGGAAGCAGGTGGTAATTGCATTACAAAGGCAACCACTGACTTGCAACAGGAGTGATAAATAAATAGATTTCAAATAGTGCAAGCCAAGGTTTTGTACTGATGTGAACATACAGGTAAAAAACAACATGAAAAATAATGCATTCAATTACATGATATCATCTTTGTTTTAGGATACAAAACAATTACCTAGCCTTACAAAGAATTAATCAGGATCTGGAGGATAAACTTTACAGAATGGTAAGTTATCTTTTTAATATATTAAATGTCGTTTTATGATTTTTAAATCATAGGAAAACAGGTATGTAGCTGTCACCAAAAATCCTCCCATGCTCTAAGTACAAGCATGCTTAAAAAAGATGTATGACTTTATCAGTATCATGATGTAGAGCTCAAGCTGGGTACAATGACATAGCTCCATAAATTTAAATGGAGATTGCCTTGACTGATGATCTGGCTGAGTAAATTGTACCTTTAAAATAATTCTGGTTAATTTAGCAAATGACTTTATGGGTTTAAAATATTTATGTTTTCATTAAGTATCAAATTTAAATAAGGTAATTCAAGGTTTTCTCATGCTTCTTAGATACTTTCACTCAGCCTTTATTAAGTGATTTAATAGAGCTTGGATGGTCTGACTTTTAAATGCTGTCATAACTATCAATCTCAGTATATTAATTTCCAATCTGCATGTGTCTGCAACCACAATGTCAATGTCACTGTCACAGGCCAATTAAAACCGAGCAAGAAAAACAGTGCATCATTTATGAGCTCCACATTGCAAGACACAGCACCGATTCAAAATAGCTTGAAGATGTTAAAAAGAAATGGCAGTGCCTTTGGTGCCCTGGCTCGTTATTAATGCTGCTGGGGAGGAACGTGGGGATAATATTTAAAGGGGAAAGAATGACAGTTTTGAACTCCCAAAGTTCCTCTGGCCACAAGCACAGCCCAAACTGCTGCCTCCTCTCCTCTTCTGGCTCAGAACCATCAGTCACTCCCAGCTGCTCTTCTGTTCAGCCCCAGACCTGACATGGCCCAGGCAAGCACAATGCTCGTATGTTCATAGACCTATGCACAGAGATAAGAATGACAGGATAAGCCCTCATTTTAGACAATTCTCATGTAGCCTTTGAATGAATGGCCAGCTTGGAAAGAGGGGAACAGATTATTTTGGGGTTTGAGTAAATAGGGACTATAGCAACATACAGGTCAGACACCAGCCTTTAATAAGAAAGGGAAAAAAAGTATTTGAAAATGTGTTTGTTCTTATCTCAGAAGCCCATTTAAATAGCTAATAATGAATAGGGGACCAATGCTTTTGCTGGGTAACAACAGAGCAAAGTTACAGCTAAGTTGTAGCTGACATTTGTTCATAAATATATGAATAAACACTGTAAAAGCATCAATAACATTTGATCTTGGATTATTGCTTTTTTTTCTCCACTCTTGTTACTTTTTTCTTTTACTGAAATCACTTCAGGATTTTGTCTGCATCTGTAGCCTAACATTTATTACCTAAGCTCTACAAAAGATTAATAAAGGAGAGCCATTCAGACTGGTAAATGAAATAAAAATTTTAGAAACATAGAAAGGACTCCAGAAAATCCATGTGTTTTTATCAGGTATTTCAGACCAAAGCAAAGAATTTTTAGACTGCTGTTTCAGCATCCACTGAAATCCTTGAGAAATTATTTCAGAGCACAGCACAGAAAGAATGAAAACTGGTCCCATGGAGCACTGTACCTTTCTTTATCTCACTAATATGACAGTCATTGAAGAGAGCTTTAGAGGCTTGAAGAAAATCAACGAGGCTCTGTACACCACTTAAATCCAGACTGCTTTGCTTTCTGAAACATTGCAACTGAAGAAACACAAGCAAAACCAAACAAATGTCAAATGGAAACTCTATCAAAAGGAAAGAGATGAGGAAAAAAGCACCATATCTGATTCAGATGAGGCAAACATTTTGATTTTCAGGGCACTCCAAAACCCCTCAATACTTCAGAGGAAGTTGAGTTAAATAACAGCTGGTCTGGTTAATCAACAGCTTATGGTGGACTGGGCTCTTGGAAACATTTCTCTCCCTTTCCTTATTAGGAGGACCAGCTGCATGTATTTTTTATTTTCTTTTTTTTAATCCAGTTTGCCAATCTAAAATTAAACACCTTTCATTTGTCTACTTTTACAAATATCCAAATATATAAACCACATGTTTATTTCCTCACTCTCTCCTCTCTCCCAATTCCTTTGTCTACACTCGTGTATGTAAACACACACAACACACTGTGACAAAATTTTTAACTATTTAATGTGTTCAAATGCAACAAGTAGCAAAAAGAAGACCCTCAGGCAGTGGTCCCCTTGCTCCTCCTGCCTGCAGATATCCTGGGATGTTCCCAGGAGACCAGTTACTCCCTGCCCTAACAGGTGACCCACAACTCCTCCTCTCCCAGCTCATCACAACTTATCTAGGACTCCACGGTGGTCTTCCTCTTCTAATATTTTTGGGTATGCTGAACATTAAAGCCTTTCATGCCTGTTATTGGTATAAGGAATATAAAAGAATAATCATTAATTCATCGGCAGTCACAGAAAAGAAGCTGATGTAGCAGTTATTTTTCTTCAAGGCTCTGCTTCCTTTTGGGTGCTAATCTATAAAATATTTAAAAATATTTGAAAGCACACTTTTGATCAGAGCAAATGTCATCCATTGAAACCTCTGTCACATCAGAACTTGAAGTATAAGTGTAGAATATAAACCACAGTGTCTGTGGTTAAGATCTAAAAAATGCAATCCTGAAATCAGGAAAGGGTTTGCCATACTAGACTGGGCAAGACTAAGCACATGGAACAGTAGAGGCACAGAACTAAAATTCTTCCATCACTCCTCAAAAACTCCTGTTATTACCACAGTCAGAGTCTTCAGCTGGAGAAGATTTCTTTGGCCTTGTAAACACTGGTTAAGCAGTGGAATATACAGTCTGTCGTCTTAAATAACTAATCTTTGTAGCTCTTTTCTCCATTAAGATGTGGGAAAAGACTAAGCAGAGCCCTCTTACTGCAATTCCATCACAGGACTGTTCAATTAAAGAACTTCTTATAATATTTATTTCCAGTTGTTGTCAGTAATCCTCACTTTCCCTTACGCTTGCTTAAGTTTTCGGGGCATGCTCTGCTGTGGTCTTGCTGCTCACAAACAGCAATTAGAATTAGATTATGCAAGTCATCCCAACCACATGTTAAGAAATCCTTTATATGATCTCAATCCAGCTGTATCCTCAATATGATCCTCACTGGAATTGAGCAATATCTTTTAAAAATCTTCTGAAGTTTTAAGGCTTTTGGTTGCAGTTAGCCCTGTAATTTCACCTTTAGTACCATAGGCCAAATTTTTAATGATATCTACATTTGGGAAGAGCTGGTACCTAATAATAGCTGCGTAATAAACCCACCTGCTAATGAAAATTGCACCCATGTCTCATCCCCCATCTGCATTTTGAATGTTCTTGAAAACATGATCTCAGAAATCCAGCTGCAAAGAGCTCAGCAGACCTTGTTCTCCAGAAACATCCTAAAATATGTGTTTTGTACCTGGGAAGTTTGACAAACAGACTGCTGGTTCCCACCTCTGCAAAACTAGCACCAGCCCTCTAAACACAGTGAATTACACCTTTCATCATCTGTCATGATGAAAACTCTTCCCCTTTTACAATAAAAATATATAAAATTACACACCAGTGTCTGATTCTTTGTATACATTAAGGCAGGCTGGACATGTGACTCTACCATAAAGTCAGAAGAAAATGTTCTATATACCATCAGTAAAGAGGGATTTGTGTTAAGGGTGATCATGTCTGAAATGCTGCACTATCTGAGCACTGCACTGATTTTTATCCTGTTTCTGTCTCTGCCTATGAGCTGGAGGAGGACTAAGAGGTACAGAAAATATTTTATGCTCCATAATCTTAAGAGTTTTTTTATCCAGCTCTTGAATATCTGGGGTTTTCCAGTCTGCTGGCCATAATATATACTTAACCATCTCCAGCTGGGAAATCCAAACATGAATTAAATGTGAGCTGGGCAATATTAAGTGGTGCCCTGAGACTTTGTGTCAAGGGAAGGCTATTTTAAAAGAAGCAGATTGCTGGGTATTCAGGCCAGGAAGGTAAAGAATATGGAAAGTGGTGGGGAATTTGATGAACAATTTCAGTCAGGCACTAAAAACCTCTAACTACCAGCAGCATGACTTTGGAATTTGAACCAGTCACTGAATTGCACCTGAGTCTCCTATGACAGCTACCAGTCACACCCCCAATATGGTTTAAATTATAAATGAAAGGTGAAAACAATGGAGAGAAATCCTGTTTCTCACACAAACATAAAGAAAACAGAGGCCCAGTATCTTTAGGTTCTTGTGTGTCGCATGATGACTTTGATGGTGACTTTGAACAGTGATTTAAAGCACATCTTTTTCATTTTCTTTCCTTTATAATGTTTCTCCCCCTCCCCCATGTCCCATGAAAATCAAATAGAGATGACCTAAATATACTTAAAAGGATTTGCATCCCAAAGACAAGAAAAGTTTAGAGTCAGCTCAACCTGATAGGCTCATTTACTCACATTCAGTGAGGACAGCTGTGAATTTCAAGAGAAATTTTGACTGGTTGGTTAGTTAAGGCAAAAGCCAAAGATGGTCTGTGCTTTGTGGACTAAACAACTTTGAAACAACATTTCTGAGGAAGGAAATGACCGTAAATGCCACAGAAACAAGTAACTTATAAAAATAGCACTTGAAAAAATGCATTTCTAGAAAGACTTCAGGTTACACGTTTTTATGCTTACAGGCATTTTGTGCTAAAGATCTCCATCTCTCACTGTTTTCACGCTCATTTTCCAGATTAAAAATTATTGCCAAATAGGCAACAGGACTTACACACATTAACACCTGTAGCAACTACACAGACTCAGACTGAGTAGGTTTATTAGTTTTGCAGTCAAATAAATGAAATCTCCTGGATAATCTGGGAACATGAGCACCCAGGCTTTCAGACATCCTCAGTCTTTACAGTCTCTCATTTTCCATTTTTCCCCTGTTGTTAAGTGGTTGGTAGACCAGTCCTCTTCCCAAGAGACATGTAAGGCAGACCAGGCACTTCCTAATTGCTGTACAAGAATATGACATCAGGAGAGACTGTTCTTGAAACTACTTTCCATTTTTTCCAAAGGCATGGGGCATTTCTGCTCTGTCTCTTCCTCTTGGTGGGGCATCTTCTACAAGTATGAGCAACCTAAGGAAGCTGTAAAGTGACTATTGACACTTCTCACTCCAAATATGGTCTCTCTTGTATGATGACAGAACTCTTTCTTTCTTGACATATGTCTTACCTCTTGGCCACTGATTTGTGATACTTGACATTTTCAACCATTTTCATTCATCCTGAGCAGCATGGTTTGGTCTCTGTCTCTCAGGACAATCCCTGGATATACCATCTTGACCAACTGGAACTAGAAAAAGTTGTTGTTTCCAAAGTAGCTGAAACAAACAGAAATATGTATGGGATGTGGGTATCTTTGACCTGTGCTTTCCTTGTAAATGCCTTGGTCTTTTGTGATTATCTGCCAATTCACCAAAATGAAAGGGAAAGCATGAGCAGCAATAAGCCTGAAAAGGTTTCTGTAGCAGGCATTTCACATCTCAGATCCTTCACAAATGCAAAAGTGTCATCTGTGAACGTGGAAAACAAGGCATAGAAGAGCGATGTGTCTTGGTCAAGGAGCAAATTTCTGTAACTTTTGGGTCTTCTCTGTCCAAATCCACTGTCTACAAAAAACATCAAAGGACTTCCTAAGTTTTCTTAGATCCAATTTAGAAGTCCTGTTGCTTATTTTCCACTATACAATAAATAGAAAATGGCAAAGATGGGATTTAGGGAAGGGAAGGGAAGGGAAGGGAAGGGAAGGGAAGG
>JAWWMO010000174.1:51872066-51972161 GCA_035047845.1 Dendrocincla fuliginosa | reverse complement strand
AAGGGAAGGGAAGGGAAGGGAAGGGAAGGGAAGGGAAGGGAAGGGAAGGGAAGGGAAGGGAAGGGAAGGGAAGGGAAAGGAATGGTATTTAGAGTCTTCAGCCTTAGTCACTATAGGAAGTTTCTATCATCTGTTTCATAATCTTTTTCTTTTTTTTTTTTTCCTAAATAAAGAAAAGTACTTTTTGGAAATAGTATTGCATCTACCAAACTCAAAACCAAGTCATTTTGTCTGTACAGGAGGGAATACAGAATTATTGAGATAAGACAGCCACTTTTGTGAAGTGGAAATCCAGAGAAGGCTGGAAAAAGATGGATTACTATATTATCATGTTCTAATTGCATAACTTGTGCTCACAGTGCCGTACTAAAGGTATGAAGGATCTTCAACATCATCTTTTTTTTGTTATCACAAGTGGTATATACCTCCAGCAGAATCCTCTTTGTTCACTAGGGATGTAATACGTAATCAAGGACTCTTTTCTTTTTTTTTATTCCTTCAGAAACAAACATTTCTTCTTTCAACCTACTGTCACTAACACAGCCTCAGAAGATACTATTACACTGACTTCAGGGAATTAGTATCAGTCAACACCATCTCTAATCCCTCCAGCTATAATTTATTTAGCATTTTATTGTCAAGTGGGAAACTACCCTGGCAAGGCATGCGAGGATATGAAATGTGGGAGATGATAGGTACATGGAAAGACTATAAGCACATTTTGTCACCTATACTGCCAGTAGAAAGGGCACAGGCTGTGAAGCTGACTAGCCAGCTTAGAAAGAGTTTTAACAAGCTAATAAGGAAGATATCTTTTTCAAGCATGATTTCAATGCTGTAGGAGACAAGGATGTTGATGGAAAATAAAACTACCCTCTGTCTTCCAGCAAGTTGGTCCTGCTGTCAGTGGGGTTAGGTAATGAACTGATTATGTTCATTTATGAACAGCAGATCCTCAGTGCCGCTGGTTTCCTAAAGAACTGGTCCTAAGTCAGCAAAATAAAACAGTTGTCAACTAGGAAAAAAGTTTTTGCCACAGAAGATATCTAGTGCCTGGAGCAAAGTCCTGAGCACTTGAAAAAGATGAGCAGCCAGCTAATTCCTGCTTAGAGGAGCAATCAGCCTGTGCAGTGATACTCTGTTCATCCATATTTTATATCAAAGAGTACATCTCAGCTGAACCCTTGCCAGGAATGGCAGGACCCTTCCCCAGCCTAGGGACAGTCTCTTTGCATTCACTGAATTTAGATAAAATATCCCTGTTTATAGTTTAAATTGGCTGCTCAGATTTCCATTCCTAAAGAGCTGGATAGGAGGTGACAGGTGCCTTTACCCTGAGCTCATGTTAGACACAAGGTATGCACTGAATTGGAAACTACAGGAATATTTCCAGATGGCACTGTGACAAGAAGACCTTTAGCAGGGGGTGCAGGTGTAAGCAGTTTTTATTGTAATGTCCTCTTACACAGTGTATGTCATGTAGGTTGGCATTATTTCAAATTAGGAGCAAACCACTACAGTTGTCAGTGCTAAGTTTTATGTAGTGACATACCCTGCTCAGTCAATGTATGCTTGCCCCAGTGAAGAAACATTATAGACAGACACCAGTACTCTTCTGTACCAGGAAGAAAAGTAATCATCCTGCATATCTCTTACAAATCATCTGCAAAGAAAAGCATGCATTTACTTCACAAGCAGCACCTTGACAGCGCTATGCTGAACCGATTTCTTTCTGTGATACGTTATTAATTATACACCAGTGTCAAAGGTTTTTTTTCCTTTTACAGCTATGGAATTACATTTCAAGTCTGTGACATGGGGTAGTCAAGGAAACAAATCTTTATAAGACCTTTGCTAGTACAAGGTTGAGAATGATATTAAGAGTAAATCACTTTTCAAGTGAAATGCCATAGAGCATAATAACAAAATCCTCAGACAAAACACTATAGCCCCACAATGTTATCTTTAATAAAATTGTACTGTTTGGAAATCAAGAAGAGAAGTCAGATTCTGCTGCAGGTCATTTTTTAATCAGAAACAAGTGTTGTTTACTAAAAAGGATAAATTCTATAATTTAACTGTGATGGACAAATTAGATCAGGTCAGCAATTCTGACAAGGCAATGCATCATTTATCAGAGAAGAAAATGGTGCTTGTTTCCATATTTCTGCTTTGCAGAATAGATCTTTTAAAGTATTATGGGCACAGAAGATGCATTGGTAGCATATCCATTTATCCAGTTCCTCTGATCTATCATAAAAAGAAGAAAATATCAGGTTTGAACATCACACTATGAATTATATTCCTGTAGGTCTATTCTATCAAAAGGTCCACAGTTATCAGAAAAATGCATTCAATAAGTAAACCTCTGTGTGCCTAAACTCTATCCTCCTCCTCTCACAACTCTTTTAGTAAAGGAGCAAAGTGGGTTATAAAAATTCCAGCTGACAGATAAGTCTCTTCCCTGAAAAATACCTTTATTCCTTTGTCTTTCCCTTGGTATGTCTTCTTGAAATCCATCCCCAATTCTAACTGATTTTTTCCCCCCTCATTCAAACCAGATTTTTTTACCTTTTATATTTTGGAATACCTTTCCGTGATTCTAGACTTTCATCTTGGAAACAGTTGACAAGGTATACGCAAGCACATTGAAGTGTCCAGTAAAGTATTTTCTCGTTCCTCTCTTTGTTTTCTGTGTCTTCCCTCTGATATCTTCATTCTCCATAAAGGCACTTGAGAGCAATTGTTTGAAGCGACTTGCTGGTCATGTGGTATGAGGATTTCACTATCTGCTGTATAAATTTGCTGGATTTGCTTAAAACTCTTTCCTTCCTAGCTAAATTTTAAGTCTTGCTGCCTCTATACACTTGTTAATTATTGCAGAACAAATGTATGGAAGAATACATCTCTTTATTTTTGAAAATTATTAATATCCTAAACTTTCACATGACTACAGATTTCTTCAATGGTCTTAAATTAACTAAATTCACACTTGTGACTATTCTTCCCCAATGTACCATACAATAATCTGGCATGAGAAGTATTAGAAAGGACTTGATTTAATTATATGATTTGTCTGAGCAAATACAATTCAATTAAGGAAGATGTGATTATGAAATCTAAAATGCATTAGCATGCATCAATCAGCTATATGAGCTTTAAATTAATAAATAGTTCTTTCACAGTTACCCAACTACTAGACAGAGAACCAGAATTAAAACCTTTAATAAAATTAGCCCAAGTCTCTCAATGCATTTTTAAAGCATAATTTACTGAATGGATCTTTATACAGTAACTGCAGCAATTTCTATGCAGTTTGTCCCAATATTGGGTGATGTTAAAGTGGTAATGGGTTCTGTTTCATCACAAAATCTAGTTTGCTGTGGTTTGGGATTAATTGAAGAGAACACAGTACAGCATTGGCATATTTTTGTCTCAAATTACCTGATACTAGATGGTTTCTATCAAAACTTCTGGTGTGTTCCTGTTTAAATATTTTAGCTATTTTTCTTTCATATTTTTAGTGTGGATAGAGAAAGATGTCCAAAATTTCAGTGAATACATGGAAAAAGGATGCCTAATAAAGCAAAACTTTAATTTCTATTCAAGATGCCAGGAAAGCAGATTAAAGACTATCAGAACTGTTTAAGTTATCAGTTATTAAATCTATCTTATTAAGAAAGATTTAATTTCTTCTCATAGAGTGCAGCCATTCAATACCCAACTCAAGATGCTAACGAGTGGTGTCTCAATGAAGGATTCAGTTTTCTTAGATCATAAAAACAGCGTAGTAAGAAAATTTAAAGAATTAAAAATATGACCATGTCAACCTGCTGCATGAAGATTTTGCACATGTAAAGCTCAAGCCATCTGACTTCAGAGAGTTGACATGAGGAGCAAGCTGAGCAAGTAAAACTCCAGGGGCAGCAATTTCCCTTGTGCTTGGCTGGAATCTGGGGATAAGGCCACCCTGCAACCAGGAGAGGCTCATGCCAGCACACTGCACAAAGCAGAACTTTTGCTCCTCAGGCTGAATGTCTCTTCTTACTCATTCCTTTTTTTTTTTTTTTTTCAGCTACATATTTCTTCCTAGAGTGCCCTGGGGAGGGAAGAGGACTGTAGGCAGGAGAGATGCTGACAGTCCCGAGTGACTGTCAGCGCCAGGGAAAGCAGCTGTCTCCTCTTCCCTTCCAAGGGTGACTGGAGAATTATCTCCCCATTAGATGATTCCCCAGTACATGCTCTGCTCCTCTGTGAATTTTCATAGTGTTATATTAATGTACCTTCATCTCAGTGTTCCCAGTTACACTGACGCAAGAGCTCAGTAAATATAACATCAAGGGAAGAAATTTCATTTGAGCAAGGCTTATTTTACTCCTCAGTGACACATGTAATTGGCTTTATCTGCTGCAATGAGATTTTTCATAAACCCTCACTACATGGTCTTGCTCAGCTTTCCACTATTCAGCTTCCAGGAATTTTTCTTTTGGCTAAATAGCCAGAGTTGAAGAATAGAGATTGAGAATATATTCCACGAGGAGGAAGAAACACAGGTCAGAAACCCTTTTGGAAGACAGTTCTAAAGAAGCATGAGTCTTCCTGCTTCTTCCAACACTTTAACTACATATACTCTTCCTTAAGCTGATTTAACACAATTCTAAAGGCTCAAAGATTAGAATGAGGAATTTGAATGGTAATTTCCCCACAGGTGCTGATGCCAGCTGGCTTTATTGTCTCTAAAAAACTTCCCAGTACACTGCTGAAAGGCAGGAGTCATTCATACAATTCCTCATCAGAGAGCCTTCCTATACTACAAGGAAAACAGAATAGAAAGTGGGAAGAGAGCTGATAACTAGGTTTGTGGCTTTAGGTGGCAAATCTGGGCTCTGTGGAATCCTAATCCATTTGCTGTGAGGAAGAGAAGCTGCTTGGTTTAGCTGTCCACATCTAAAGCAAATAGAAAAGTACTATCTGTGGAACTGGTGAGCTATACCAGGCAGGCATCAAAGTAGATAATAAAAAGGGTATTGAAAGGCAAAAATAAAGTATTCTCATTTGCCATACAATCAAAGTGTCAAGGATAAAGCCAATCCATTGACCAAGGTGTATGAAAAGAGACCCTCTAACTGACTATGTGCCAGCACTAAGAATCTAGTAATAAACTAGAAGATTTGGAATTAATGTCCATGCCTTGGTGCCTGAGCTCAAGGAAAAGACTTGTGGAACAAGGATGGTTAACTAAGCTTGTTTGGAATAGATCAAGTGGATTGCAGAGCTTGGGAACAGCACTGTATTGTGCCTGGCAACTCTAAAATAGTAGTCTTGAATATTCCTCAATTATTAATAGACAGCACAGGCAGATCACATGCTCGTCTGTGCCTGCTACAGGCCATGTAACACTGCAATGAGTTGTGCAGTATCTCTAGAAACAGCTTTTTGTAGTACACAGGAGGAAAAATTCTGTCATCTTTGGCATTAGCAACCTATGCTGATGGTCACTTACAGCCAGTACAGAGCTCTTTAGAAGTGGTTAAAAAATTGCTGTAACAATTTCCTGATTATGAAAATGCTGCATTAAACATGAAGGAATTATCTCCTTGCCTTCATTATGATAAATTCAGGGATTCATCTTTGAACTGAGTTGTAGTTTAAGGGAAAGAGATCATGAGTTTATTATATTTCATCCTGGTACACAGAAAAAAGTCCAAACCAATGATATATGTTTTCAATGTAAGAGTGAATCTTCCAAAACTGATAATTATTTTGAGCCAAGCCATCTGGGAGAAAAGATTTTAAACACTTATCAATCACTGTTCACATTGTTTTGCTATAAAAAGATCTCACATTTAGGAATAAAAGAATAGAAACCTATCATTAAAAACTTCAGGAGAAGACGTAAAGATTGTTCCATAAAATGGAAGCTGTACAAGTAGCAAGTGGAAAGAAGAACAGATAGCAGCCACTACCAGTTATAAGATCTGAAATATAGAGAATAGGTAAAGAAAGAAAAAATAAACAAGAAAATAATTTGTAAGATATTAGGTATAATAATGCAGCTGAAGTTCATATAACTAGAAGAAATTTAAGCAATTACTTTGATATTTTTACCTACTAGGAATACTGGAGTGTGTTGCCTTTAGTACTGTAATGGAAGTGAAGTCAATGAGCTTTTGGGGTTCAGGAAAATAAAATAGTTCTACATTGTGAGATAAAATGTTTTGTATTTTGACTTAACTAAGTATGACAGGAAATATGGATAACTGAAAATTGGTGGGTTTTGCTTCAAAACTCTTTTAAAACACAGTTTTAGGATTTAAAATGACCGTATCAAGCATGCATTTGAGGTTTTCATATGTATTATGAGGAAATCAGAGAACCATGGAGAATTTCCCGATGATTGAAAGAAAACTAGCATGCCATTGTATTAAAAAGGAAAATGCAATGAGCAGTGAACTACAGGTCTTATAGTGTGCTTTTTTTTTCCTAAATGTTTCCTTCTCAGCCACCTAATATATTTTCAACGTAGTTAATAAAAGGAAACCATAGTCAGAGCTTAAGACAAAACTTGTGCTTCATGTCTCCTATTTCTAGCTTATTAAGTATAAGGACTCAACTAGTCTCCAGGCTCCTCTATTCCAATAAGAGATAAAAGCACCTCTACAGTGTGACTGTCATTGTAAAACAGGTGCCTAAGTACATGGGCATAAACGTTATTTGAACACATCTCTTCCACTGAGTTGAGACTAGACAAGCAGTTTTATCCAGTGTCTTACTTGTAGATGAGTTTAAGTTGTTAGAGATGAATACCAGACTCCTGTGACTGTGATGATCCTCTGTCATTCTAAGTCCACCTTGGATATCTATGTTCCTTCTTTTTGACCTGAAAGGGAAATACACTTAAAACTATCCTTCTTGCCTGGTTGGGGGGGATCAGGTCAGATAGTCCAATCTATTAAAAACTTGTGATGTGAAATTTTATTTTCTTGAAAACAATGTATCAAACTGAGTAGAACAACAACACAATGACTAAAACCAAGTCATTATTTAAGTATGCAGAGCTTTTCTCAAGGATGTGAAGGTGCTTCCTATTCTCAATACGGTTTTCATATTTACCGTGCTCTGTTTACTGTGCAGAATTAGTGGATAGCTACCCAGTGCTAGGGCAATCATGATGAGAGTTTCAGAGGGGTTTCTTTTAACAGGCAGTATCTAAACACTATAGTAATGTTCAAGGCATGATTCTCTAAGTTTAATGTCAACAAGTGCTTGGTAACATGTTGGGGTGAAAGTATAGATGACAATACAAGTAGCATCCCTAAGCATACTCTGTTTAGTAGGGTACAAAGTCTCATATTTGCTCTTTTCTGGCTTAGATGTTCCTGTTGTTCCAATGGTGTTTTTTAAAGCAAAACAATTCCTTTACCGAGACCTGATGGTTATAAAAGCTTTGATTCAATATGAAGTGAGATCAGATTTAACCTGAAGCGCACAAAGGCTTTGCACAACCTGAAGGGTGTCTCCATGTCTTAAAGTCTGTGGTTTTTAAATCAAAATCTAATGAGCTCTAAGGGCTTAGATCATCCTCTCTTCAACTGTTGCAGAAACTATCAAAGGAAGGTCATCTCTACAATGATCCTCTTAAAAATTTTCTGAGCCTCTGTACCTGCTCTTGTCTTGGCTTGCAAAGCGCCTTCTACCAGATGCAGTAAAGCCAGCTCAGCTTTGTAGCAGCATATTTGGTTCTGAAGAGAGTTGCTGTATTCCCATGCTGTGTGATGAGGTTGTAGTGTGTCCAAACATCTTTTCCCATCCTACTCAGACTGTGTTCCCTTCTCCTGCATCAACAACAGATGCCCTAAGTAATTCTGCAGAGATTTCCAGTACTGCAGAATGGGAAGCTCTTGCTCATGTTATCAAAATTTGCTAATGCAGCTAAGAGAGACTGAGATTCCTGACAATGTCTCCTAAATTATTGACTTCTTAGGACTTTCTACAGTACCATTACACTGTTGAGCCAGTTTCAAGCAATTACATGCCTCAAGAAGAAGAGTGACAAGATCAGGTTTAATAGTATCAATGTAGGCTTCATGATATAATTGCAGTAGTTATTTTTAAACATAACTTTGCACCCATAGGATTCAATAGCAGAATTCTGGGGGACAGATATAGATATATAAATCAGCTTTCAGATGCAACTTTTTCATGTTGAAGCTCACTCAGTAATTAGATTAATACTTCCTTGAATGTGATCCACGACTTTTCAAATCACAAAGCTCTGCCTCGCATCTCTCCTTCTGGAGTATGGTTTTATTGGCATATTGCTGTTGAAAGAAATAGTAGGCTAAGGAGTTCTCAGCAGGGGGTTGCTGGTTTTTTGAGTTTCATTTGGGCTGTTGTTTTGTTGGAGGTCTTTTTTTTTTGGGGGGGGGGATGTTTTGGTTTGGTTTGGGTTTTTTTAGCATACCCTTTTTTGTATAGGCTGAAAAAGCCTAAAACTCCTTGTAAAGTTACACCACTTTTTATGGAGTAAAAAACACTGTTTTTTCACATTCCCCCTAGAATAGAAGTATATCAGAGGTATATTTGTTCTGATAATGCAGCCACCTGTGAGGAAGAAAGCTGAAGGTAGAGCATGAGATGCACAAGAAAAATAGCCTCAGCAGGTGCCCAGGTACAAACAGGACCAGTTTTTGTCCTACAGAGGACAGTGGGGGTACAAAAGTAAAGAAATCATGCTTAGAGTGGACTGAGGAGAGAGCAGGTTATCAATAGCGGGGAAGAAAACTTATGAGTCCAAACAGAAAGATTGAATCCAAGGAGTCTTCAGATGATTGACAGCCTTAATGGAAGCAGGCTGGTGGGTGGAAAACGACGGCTAGATAAAGAAGAGGAATGGTTTCTCCAGGACTACAGTTTGTTAGTAGGAGGTCTTGTCTCACACTGGAAGAGTGCAATGGATTGTGAAGTAGAGAGAAGTAACAGGACTTGACAGTAGAAATGAAGAAGGAGCAAAATAGTGGTATAAACTACTGTCTTTATAATAAAAAGGGACCTTAGAGAGTAACCTGTTTTCATGGATTTTCTGATAGAACTTCTGGAACAAATGAAAGGTGCCAAGAGGAAGGGAAAAGGCTCTTTTTTGATATCTTCTACTTTAATGTGTTTAATAACTGTGTAGCTGAATAGTGCACAGCTTGGCTCTGGCAGCCAGGGTTCTTTAATACCATGATAGACAAGATAACTGACAATTTTGTAGAAAACATTAACATTGCAAATGTAGAGATTAGGAAGTTGGCAACTTTGATAGAGGCTGTATCAATCATTCATATTATTGTTGTGCTCAGACTTTTCTGCCCTGAATCCCTGGGTACAGTATAAAGAATTAAAATTCAGAAGTACAAATATATTAGCATGAGCCAAGTTGAACAGAGGGAGATCTTAAATCGAAACCTTCTTGGCAGGACATTGTCGTGCCATGAGAGAGTTTTTAAATGCAAAGTAAAATATCTTAACCTAAGTGAATTTATACAAGCAATTAAGGATAGCCAGTGGGCAACATCAGTAGATATTAAGGTATAGTTTATTACATCATGCACTGCACATGAAATTCTGAATTATATTAAACTGTGATGCCAAGAATTTTAGGGGAACATGCATCGTTTCTTAGGGAAAAGATATGAAAAATCAGTACAAGCACAGATGGAAGATATGTCTTGGACATGGCATTTAAAGAAACTTTGAAGGCAAAATTTTATATATGATCTAGCTGTGGAATGACAATTCTATAAAGTTAGGCATATAATAACTCCCTGAAGTGATCAGAGTAGGAATAACTTTTTAGAACCCAATAGATGCAGACAGAGTAGAAAGTCTAGGAACACAGCAGTTAAAATATCACAAGCATCTGTCCATCTTCTCTTGTGTTGTCCATTGACAGCAGACTTACTTCTTCTCTCCCTGCTAAGGTATCTTTTAGCTATCTCTAATTATATTTACTGTAGGAAGACAGATGGTCTGACTTTTCAAAAATACATATTTCCCTTATTATACCACAATTGGAGAATCTGCTGGTGGAGGGAGGAATTTGTATGCAAAGTAGTGTGAATGGGATTCATTCCTAAATAAAATGTCTTATGACAATAGTAACTAAAAGCAGACCTTAGCCTTCTGAGCTAGAAAAAACCTTGAACACACTTTGAAACTTGCTGGAGCCCTCCCCATTAAGCTCAACATATGCTAACTCTCTCCCAGCTAATCAGTAGATACTGCCATCCATTCTCATTAGACTAAATCAGTTCCCTGGGAGATATCCCAATAAACCGGTGATCCCAATTAAACTCCTTCTAATTAATTTGCACTTCATGAGGGTTTTAGTGTTACTTCACCTAAATCCAGTATAAGACTTCTGCTATCCTGTATGACTTCACTAGCAATTTTCCTATAAATAGGGGCTAAATAATGCATTCCATAGCAGGGATCTATCTTATGGAGATGCTAGTTATTAAAGCATTCCCTAATATTTCAAAGTGAGGGTGTTGAATGGCAAAGTGCTTAACTAGATCTGAAGAACCACAGTCTCACCACTTCCCGTGTGTGGTTGTCCTATCACCTCCATGGACTCCAGACTTATTTCTCCCAGATATCTTCCACCTTTCATCATCATGTCCATCAAATTTCTTTTCCAGGTATTCTCACAGAGAAAGCCTGCAGCTTACTCAGTAATTTTCAACTAGACAGGGCTGCACTTAAGCCTCTGTTAAATGTGTTACATACAAAACCATCACCCTTTTACTGACCATAATAGTGATTACTCATGAGTGACTGGCTGTGTACTGTCAGCAATCATCTAGTTTTAGGGCTGAAACTCAGACACCTGTTTTGCCATAATGAAGTATGAAAAATGTCCAAGACAAAGACAGTTTCATTTGCCAACACCCCAAATGTTAAATTTGTTTTTCAACTGCATCTGCCCTCAATTTCTTTTTTATTTTTTAATAAACAAGTGTTGAAGTCAAATGATTCAAAAGAATAAGGTATCAGGTGTCTACAAGATTAATTACATCATGATAATTAAAAATACACCTCACATTTGCACTATCAAAAATAAAGGGGGGGGGGCAATTTGAATATGTTTTTTAAAAAGCCAAAATAAACAGCAAGTAAATCTTGTATTTCACTTGTCAAGTCAGGATGAATTTGTACGTGGGAAAATACATTGAGTACAGAACAACAAAGGCTACTAAGGAGGCTTATGACTCAGGCCAGTAGTTACTATCCTCCATTTCCTGTAGCAGATGTCTTCTGCCTCTCTTCAAGCACGTATATAATGATTCACATATTAGTCATGGCCTGAAGGTAGAACCAGCTACCAGTGTGGTGCTCTTACCAGAGTTCCTTATACCTGGATCCTGCTGCATTCAGCTATACACCAGAAATGTGTCTGAGATACACATGGCTTTCAGGCACCTAGTGTATCATTTCCACGTGAAAAAAGGACAGAATGGACCAGTGGGGTGATAGATTTGGGAAAATAGATTAGTCCATGTTTGGAATTCGATAGACTTAGAAGGGCAGATACAAAAGTAATTGGGAAAAAAATTATCGCATGACATAAAAACAATCATCAAAATTACCATTTTTATAGGGTTCAGTCACCATTCCTGGGAAATAGTACCACTGAGAGCAAAATTAGCAAAACCTGAAGTCTTGCTGTCTGGAAAAGGTTTGAAGTGTGCTGAGTCAGGAGTGGGGCACAAACACAGGAAGCAGAAGGTGGTGTGGAGGGTATGCATTAATGGTGGGGCCTGGGGGACACACAGGCCGGTAATCAATACATTTCTCAAGAAGCCATTTGTCCCTACTACTACTACTTTTAGTACCAGGATCAGAAGCCTTACACACCAATGCCTTTTCTCATCCCCTTACTGCCCTTTAACTCTTTTCCCACTCAGGAGGCCCTGGCCTTTGCCTACTCCGTCCTTACACTGTCCTAGGAGCTTGGAAGGAAGGAGGGAGACCAAGGGGCTTCTTGTGGGTAATGACAGGGATTGTCAACTGCACAGTAGTGAGGAGACATGAAGTCCCATACTACAGAGGAATGGGACAGAGAGGGTAGAAGCCTGAGACTCTTGTGCAGATCCTTCCTGAACACTTCCTGGTCTGTTTCTACTCCGTCACCTACAGTTCTTCCAAAATACCTGTATGACCCATCTCAGTGAGTTGCTTGGGCCAGTTTTGACGCTCAGATATGAGGCTGGCCTTAAATTCCCAAAGGCAAAATGAAAAGACTGGCTTGATGATGGCTCTTCTCTCTTATTTCCCCAGCCCCCTTTCTAACAGTATTTTCCTCTGTCTTCTCTGTAAATACTCCAGCTGGGAGAAAAAAAAAATGTGTTATCCTGTCAGCCTGGGAGGAGAAAACACCAACAGAAAAACAGATACACAGAGATTTTTGTAGAGGAATAAAAATGATAAGACATGGTAGCAGATGAGGGCAAAGTTAGATAACTGGCCAGGGATGATGAAAAATTCCCAAAATTTTCAGCTACCTCTAATTTTTGTGCCTGAGATACATATGTGTAGGGGAAAAAAATAAAGAGCAGAGAACACAGGCACAAGAATATAAACTTACATACTTCATAGATGTTCCTCAGCCAACACATATTTTGGTCTTAGTGTAAGACTGGAATTCAATGAACTAATTTATAGATGAGATTACATTAGCTGATTAAACCTTATCTTTGCGCACTAAAATCTATGACTCAGTCAATTTTACATATCCTCCATCCAAAAATAAAGTACACATTGTTCACATTGTTCAAATATTTGCTTATAGCTGAAGCCTTTCATAATAAATGGGCTAAAATTGCCCTTTTTTTTTTGGTTGTTGTAGTTTACCAGATAATAGAAGAATCATTTCAACAGCCTTGTGATTTTTCTGCCCTTACACGAAGAGCTTTGCTGCAGACAATATTATAGAATTTTTTCCTGAAATTATCCCCTCAGGCCACCACTAATATAAACCTAATAGATAAATCGCTCACTTTTAGGATGCACCACATGAGAAAGAGATTAGTAGTTACTATGAATTTCAGTAACATGAATAAAGCTTTTTTGGGAAATCTTTGAAAAACCATTTTAACTGCTCAAATTTAAAGTACCGGCAGGGTAAGCAAACAAAAGGAAATTCCATTACCAGGGAAAAAAAGAGAATTTTACAAGAAATATTAAATTACAGAAAAGACAATCCCAGTGGTATATTGGTTTCCACAGGGGGTTACACTTCATTAGATGTGCAGATAATTACCAAGGTAGCATGGACGGTTTTCAGAAGCCTTTGATTCCCATCATTTTAATTTTCCACATTTGTCTGTTGTTTGTGGAATTACACAGATCATAATTATTTTTTACAACACTACTAAGCAGTACTATAAACTTTTGAATGACCTTGGAGACTCTACAGCTTGCCCACTTATTACCAAAGTGGCTCATTCCATCAAGGACTGAGAAGATGTTCAGAGCTATTTTGGTACCAGATATGTCTCTAGGGCTGAGGATTTCTATAGTGAAATAGAATCACTCAATTACTCTGTGTGGGAAATACACCACACAAAAGCCTCGTGTACAACTTAAGCTCCACAATGATGATTAAAGGGGTTGGAAGGCAAGAGTAAATAGGCCATTATGAAGGCTCTTTGCACCTGTATGAACATTACTCTAATTGCTTAGGCTTATTTACTTTTTCTCTCACAGCCAGAACCTAGAGATAAGCTTCCACAGCAGATCAGCTGGAGTAAAACAGTTTGCACCAACAGCAGAAGGAATTGAGCCTGTGAATGTGTTCTTTTCACTTTACAGGCATGAACAGTCCATTATTACACTCAGTTACTCCTACTGCTTCATCAACCAAACACTAAGCAAAACATGTAAAGTAAAGCCTGCAAGTTGGCAGAGCATGTACTTATCCAGAACGGGATGTCAGGCAGACGACTGCTGGACCCAGGAGCAATGCCATGGCCTTGGCTTTCTAGGTTGTCTTTGACAGTTAAAGACAAAACTTCTTCAAAATAAAAAAGAAGAGGAAACACACAGTATGAACAGACATGACACACGGACAGGCATGACACAGTTATACATCTTGACAAACTGGTCAACTTCAGATTGATATCTTCATACTCGTTATTTCCAATTGTCCACACCAGAAGTGTCTGATTTCCCTTGTAGTGCTTACTGGCAACCAGAAAAAAGGCATTGAAGTTGTTATTGTTATAAACTTGCTGCACCTTAAACAAAAGTTCTGTGAAAAGAAGGTACAGAAAACATGAGTGGTTAAATTATTGTATAGCTGATAATGCTTATATAATGGTTATAAATCATATTTTTCTCTTCTTAAGAGATGCTGAAAAGTTGGAAATGAAATGTAAGTGTAGTTGGTTCATTTTGTCAATGAGAAAAAATTATATTTGATCTCAAGTCTGTGAGCATTTTGACATAACCTGTAAAAATTAGTTGATCATTGCAATGAGAGCATTCCCTGACAGCAGTGAGATACTCAGGGCCATGGGGCTAAAAGGTGATGGCAACAGTCTGCAGAAGGTTTTCCAAACAGTGACTGGCAGCATATTAGAAACCCAGCACTAACCTCACACATGCCCTGAGAGATTCATAACTAGCTATTACCACTCACAGTTTTAATAGATATTTCTAATAAAACACTAGCTTAAAACTATTCTGTATATTATCATAGAATCACAGAATAATTTGGGTTGGAAAGGACCTCTAAAGGTCCAGCTCTCCTGCAATGAGCAGGGACACCTTTAGCTAGATCAGTGTTGCTCAGAGCCCTGTTCAACCTAACCTTGAAAGTTTTCAGGGATGGGTAATCCACTACCCCTCTGTGCAACCTGTGCCTCTGTTTCACCATCCTCACAGTAAAAAATGTCTTCCTTGTGTCTAATCTGAATCTACTCTCTTTTAGTTTAAAGCCACTACCCTTTGTCCTATAGCAACAGGCCCTACTAAAATGTCTGTTCCCCATATTTCTTAGTAAACCTCCTTTAAGTACTGAAAGGTAGCAATAAGGTCTCCCTAGGCATTTTCGTATCCAGGATGAACAATACCAACTCTCAGCCTTTCCTCATAGGAGATGTGTTCCAGTCTTCTTGATTAGCTCAGAGCTGGATGCAGCACTCCAGATGAGGCCTCACAAGTGCAGAGTAGAAGAACAAAATCAGCTCCCTCAACCTGATGTCCAAGCTGCTTTTGATGAAGCCCAGGATGTGGTTGACATTCTGGGCTGCAAGTACACATTGCCAGGTCACATCCAGCTTGTCAATCACCAGCATTCTATAATATGCTGTAATAAAAGTCAATGGTGCATCCATAAGATGATGATTGTATACAAGTTAGGTTTCTCCAACTTTAATGATATACAGAGTAGAAAAAATACAGTGAAGAGCAACAGGATGAAAACCCTGCGGAGCACTTTCCAGGCAAAGTGCAAATACACAAACAGGGCTCTTTGGCTTGTTGAAGAAATGACAGAGAGAGGGGGATCTCAGGAAAGACACATGAAATGCCATAGAAAAGCAAGGAAGAAGTAAACAGAAGTTATTTCTCATCATAACCAATAAAAGAACCAAAGATCATCAAAATGGCAGGGGCAAGTGATAGATTCAAAACAAAACAGGGGAGCACTTATCCACATAGCACCTAGTAAAGATCATCCTGCCACTATGGATTTTAAAATCAAATATGGATTAAGAAAGTGATAGGAAAATACTACTTTGTTTTAATATCATCTATAGGTAAGGGAGTTCTTGAACTGAAAATTCCCAGAGGCTGAGGGATATTCTGGGAATTTTTGACTCTGCCTGGTCTGTTCTTGTAAACTATTCTGGGCACCTGTGCTCTCAGTCAGATAATAGGCTGGATGTACACCTGCCCTGAGTAGTACAATTCTTTTGTTGCTTAGACCTTTAATTGGTTTCAGTAAAGTAGTTTGGAAAATGTAAGCTGATGCAATCTGTAGACCAGAAGGATAAACCATGAAAACACAATAAATCTGAGAGAGAAACAGCTTGTATTTCATTCCTTCCTGGTTATGTACCTTACCAGGACATTTTTATATCCATCTCCTGCAGCTTTTCTGGACCCACCCTTTTCTACATAGCCCATTACCAAGTTGCAACTCCATTCATACTGAGTGGCTCAGCAGTTAGTTGGGAGCTATCCCCAGCTACTCACAACGTGGAAATGCATAAGTAAAAAGGTATCAGGAAAGATTCATCAGAGCTTGGATATGATTTAGGAACATCCAAGACAACCACCTTGATCTCTAGAAAAGCAGATAACTTTAACTTAGTGGAAACAGAGAATAAAAGCCTAAAAGCCGTTCATAAGATTGGTAGAAAAGTTTTTGCTAAACATCTTTTCTGTGGAAAATTACCCAGCCCGATGGTTGATCTTCCAAATGATGATGTTGGGCGCTTTTTTTTTCTCAAATGATGTCAGCTTTTAAGGGCAAACTTCAGCTTTTCATCCAGAAAGTTATCAAAAGGTGTTTGGTTTGTAACTGCAGACTCAACAGAACACTCTGTGTCAGAAACAGCACCAAAGTGTCTCAGGGATTTACCATTTGGGTCCTTGTCTGGCTGACTTCCCTGCACCATCTGCCCTGAATGAACAACAGTTCCCATGAGGTACAGCAGTGATTCAGAGCAAAAATAGCCTACAGAACATATCAGCAGCCCTGGGATCCCATTTCACAAACAGAAACATGCAGGATCTATCTACAGTGCAGTTTTATGGAGGGAACATTTCTGAAATGGCATTTTTGGCCAAAACCAGAGAGTTCACCTCTCTCACTCATCCTTCATTTTTGCAGCAGAAGTCCTGAATCTGTGGAAGCCTAAATGATTTGTCAATGCTGACAGGCTATTCCTTAAAACCTTGGATGCAGAGATCGGCGAAAGTCAGTGACTTTAGGAAGAGTTAGGAGTGTCTCTAGTAAGAGTTCTCCACAGTGACTAAGAGTCATATCACCTAAGTTTTCTAGAGCAGAAGTCATGATTCAGTGAAGCTTTAATTCTACTACATCTTAGTGGTTTAATGCAATATGAATTCACAAAAGTCAACAGATTTTAATCTGGAAACATCAAAAAACATGCTGGTTTTAAGGTATTATTCTTCTCCCTATCATCAGGTTTTAAATATTACAATTGCTTTTTCTAAGCTTTTTCTAAAGCACTTTGCTTTATTAGTTAGCATCTAGGTATTAAGTAGTAAATGGAATTCAGTCCACTGGGGTTTGTCATGCTCTGCAGTTTAGAGCAGAAGTAGCTGAAGCATCATTCTTTAATAGTGGTGTAAGTTCTTGTATGAGCAATAAAGGCTGCCACTCTCTTTATGAGGCAAGCTAAATGCTATTAAAATGATGAATGAACTAGTTCCATTTTATTTGTTCAGCCTTTCCCAGTGCTATTCCCACAACCCAATTTAAATCACTAGCTTGTATTCTGCATAAGTTCCTATGTGCTTGAAATGCAGAGACACCTGCATTAAAGCTCTTCAGAATGGCAGTAAAGGTTTATCTTCTTTTCCAGTGAACAAACAGTTAAAGAACCGAAATTCAGCTGAAATACACAATCAAGACTAATCCCCATGTTCTCAGACAGCTCTTAAGAGAATTTTCCAGGTAGTTTACAAGACCATCCTGCTTTGCAGTGAACTGCTGCTGGTTATCCATAGGAAGCTGAATCTCAGACTGATCAGTCCCTTTGGACTCCGATACAGAACAATAATACTCAGATCAAAAGCATCTTGATTAAATAACCTAATTAAAAGGTACATACATAAAACTGGTGCTGTAGCAGATTTTTCCTCCTTTGAGGAGGAAAAAAATCTCCAAATTTACCTTATTTTCAGAATTAAGGGTAAACATTTGCTTCCAGTGACATGTTTATGACCTCCTAATTAGTTCCTACAAGGATAGCTAAAATCCCAACCCTGCTTTAACATGGTTCAAGGAGATAAAATTACCTTCAGCTGAACATCCCAAGACATAAACTGCGAAGGAAACCAAACACATCTCACTGAATTTTGACTGGGTGATCAAATATAGATCTCCAAGTTGCTTGTTTTAAAGTCAGTGGAGAGGAAGAGGGAAGAGAGGGAGACAAGGAGAGAAAGAGAATGCAAGTGAACACACCAGAGCAATTAAACTGCCAACCAAATAAGCTGCCAACCGAGGTCCATAGCCCATGGTTTATTTTAAATGAGCACATACATCTGTGGTATGTCACCAGGAAACATAAGTCTGCTCCAGGCCTTACCTGTACAGAAGGATTTTTAGCTCAAGTCTTGAGTTTTAAAGATCCTCTGCTCAGTCTCTGGTGTATTAGGACCAACACATATGCCTGAGGAATGGGCCTAATTGGGTAAGAAATTGTAAGAAAAAATAGAACTGGGGTAGTGGATAGCACTGTAAACCTAAAAATTGAATCCCTAAATTCTCTAAGTTCTTTTGCTTTTACACACCTCATAATTTCAATGCAATTAGTTTAATCTGATTGAAAGTCACACAGTTAGATGACTGAGTTCTGTGTAAAAAAAAAAATAAAATCCATTTTTTATTTCTTTCCCTCCCCACAAACCCAAGAGATACAATTTTTTCTGAGCTGTATTTATAAATTTAGAAGAGCTGTGAAATTGTTCATCTTGCAGTGATGTGAATGGCCTGAAAGAACAGTTCCCATGATATAAGAGCTTTCTTCGAGAGTTCTCCCCATAAAATAAAAGAAGTAACTAAAATCTAGTAAATAGATATGTGAGGTACTGGTTAGATTGAAACTAATTTGCTAATTGTTATGGGAACAGTTAAAGCCACAGTTAAAAGTGTAACAGAAAGCAAGTCCATTTCTCTTCTTCCTTATTTGCTACTAATTTTTATGAAAATATCTATTAAAGATGCTCTCCACAGAGAGCACAGAGTGCAATTAAAGGAGGTTGCTTAGTCCTATAATGGCACAGAGAAGGTCCATGCAGTTTTAAGTGGGATATGGTCCATATTAAGGAAAGGTAATTTGAGAATCTCAACCGCATTAACTTGAGGAAACACTCAAATGGTTGACACTAAGGAATTATTTTATAGAAAAACACTGTTCTGTCTTTTGAGAGATACCCTAAAGACAGAGTAATGGCAGATTTGTATGGTCAGATCTGACTTTGGATTTTACAGTGGAAGTCAGAGAAATTAAGAAGATATTTATTTGGATTGACAGAATTCAGAGACATTAAGAGGACAGTTTAACTGGACTAAAGCATTCAAAAATCTGACATGCGGAAAAGGCCTGAAGCTCTCAAAATTAGAGATGCAGGATTATGTACTGTAAATTGGAAGGAAAAATTGTGTAGAGAAGTTCTGAAATTCACTGAATGAGTGAATATTTCTCCAGGGTAATATTTTGAATAAACAGTATCTGAGAGGCTTGGAAGGAGAAACTTATATGTCATAAAGGATAGAAATAAATTTAAAATTGCCAAAACTCAAGGTAAGCTAAACTACACAAGGCAAAGCAAAACGTGTTGCAAAAGGAACTTTGACTGTGTAAGTAGCAGGACAAGAATAAAAGAAGGTGCTTTAAGGAGAGTGAAGAAATAGATGTTCAGGACAGCCCGAAAAGAAGTGAGGCAGTCACTCATTTGGAAGAATGCAAAAAGAATAACTGATACAAATGAAGATATGAAATAGAAACTGCCACATGGCAGTGGGATATAATCATTCTAATTGAAAAGGCAGCTGAACCATTGTCCTTCTCAGGACCCAAGGATGCAGTTTTATGATCAGAGAAAGCAAGTAAAAGGCCTTCCTACAATCAGAGATCACTTGTCCTACATCAATTCCAATAATTGTGCTGCTGTGGCAGGAAATGGGAAGCACAGGAGAGAATGGATGCCCCTAGCTCATAGGAACAAGATGAAATTTTGCAGTGCACACTACAGGGTGGGTACTGCACCTTTGGCCACACTCAGCCCACCTAACAAAGCAACTAAATTTAGGAACACAAAATTGCAATGCTCCTTTTGTAGTCAACAGGGGGAAATTGGCAATTCCAGCTTCAGATAGAACAGACTCAATCTTTTGGAGCAACTGGTTGTGTTACTCTGCTGACTACATGAGCAGCAAAGGCACTGTGCCTTTCACAGTTTGCTCAGGTATGTGCCCACCCATAGGCAGGACAAAGCTATGCCACCAAACTAATGAAAAAAAAATATGTTATAAATCGGGGATCACCCACCAGAGGTGCCAGAAAGCAATAAAATACTGCCTTCATTAGTCAATCATAGCTGGAATCATTTGGTTTCAGATGTCCCTTGTGAGGCATTTTTAGAGAACAAGACCATGATGAGGCCATCTGGAATACAGTATGCAGTCCCGGGCATCCAGATGCAAGGAAGATAATTCACTCTGTAACAGAACTACAATAATCAAGGAAATGAAGAATTTATCTTCTGAAATGAGATTAAAAGATGCTGGCTTGTTTAGCCTAAGAGAATAAAGGTTGTTGGGATTCTGGCTGCTTTCTATAAACTCATCAGTCTAAGTTTCTAGAAACTTAGCAGATGCTAACAGCTATTTAAACAAAAGACACTGCTGCTGCAATAACAAATGGATGGACATTACCCTTCAATAAATTTAGCCTGAGTATTAGACAAAGGTTTCAAATCCCCGGAAGACTAGAACAACTTTTATTAGGGGCAGCTCCACTGCTTAGTAACATTGATGCTGAAGTGTGATCAGTTTATAGTCAGGATTTACAGCCCAGCTGCCTGCAAAGCAAGGAGTGGGACTCATTAACTCACGGCTTCCTCCCTAGTCCAATGCACCTTTGGTCTCAAACATTTCTCTTTGTGAACTGAGTGTTTTCACAGCACTGTTCAGTTCTCAATGCATTTATATGTGTAGTGCCAGACTTTCAAAGACCTTTGTGCCTCACCAAGACAAAGGCCAGACTTTTAGTTCTGCAGACATAAGACTTCTCTCCTTGGATACACAAGCTTGAGTGTATTGACTTGTCAGCAAATGATGACTTTTGTTTTATATCATATACTCTTTCAGGGAGCGTGTTCTGTGCCAGAAGTGAAAATAAAGGCCTGCTGAGGGCTTACAACAAAAATAATCTAAGCTAGAAGAAAGAAGTCCTTTTTTTCTTGATATTTCACAGAAGTCAGGGAGTAGACTGAATGCCAGCTGGCTGCAGGCAGAGTCTGGCTAAGGCAAAAGTGACAGGGGCTGGTTGGTTGCAAAGAGGAAGCAACCAGCTTTCCTTGGGGTGAGAGAAAGCAAAGCACAGCAAATGCTAAGGCTAAGAGGAGAAACTGAAAGTTACCACCACATCCAGCTTTCATTTAAAATTATTATATCCAGTTAAAGATACAGAAATTATGCCTAAATAGAAAAAAGTAATTTCTCTTCTGCGTGCCACCATCTAACCAAACTTTTCAGTAAGCATCATGATGCATCTCTGAGACAGCCCCTCCTGTGCAAGATATCAATCCCCACCCATCACTCTTGAGCATCATTCATACAACAGCTGTATACATTAGCTGACATTTTAGAAACCTGCTAGCTTTTCCAGAAGCTGAAGAGGTCTCAGAATTCTCTGTCAAGAGTCATCTTTTAAGGAAAAATTCAAAAGAGTGATGCAGATGTAGCAGCATGAATTCTGAAGTGTTCTCCTAGCAAACAAAACCAGACTGCTTTCCACTAGAACACAGGGTGTGACTCAGGTATGCTTAGGTGAGTGAAGCCTGCAGCGATCCCCATTGACACTGGGATCTCTTCATTTTTCTTCTCAGCATGGCATTCCGCTCTTTACTGGGGCCTGATCCATGAATAAAACTCCCAGGCACTACTGCAATGCTAGGGAATGCAATAACATCCCAGCAGTAAATTTCTATTCATTTTAGTGAGTGATCATCCTTGCAGTGCCTGTATATGCCATAACACCATATGGCACCTGGTTTTTTTCTACCAGTCATAATTGGCATTGTTTTTAAATTTTTCTTAAAAGGTAAAATACATCTTTCTTGTCCTGATCTCAAGGTAGGAGTATTAATTAGCTCTTCTGTGCTCTCAAGCCATTCATTTTCCAAATTCTATTGCCAATGCCTTTGAGCTCAACCTGGAGGAACAGGAGTCTATTCGGTACTTGTTAACCCTTGGGTTTCCATAGTTAGAAATGCCAGTGCAACATGGCTTTCAGGATCCTGCCACAAGTTAATATACAGAGTAGCATAGAGTAACTTTGAGAATGGGGCCTGGTAGTAAACATCATCAAGAAGTACTGTTGCTTGTAGTTGGGTAGCTGAAAAATTAGCACATTTCTATTCTGACTCACTTTTCAGTCCTTACTCTTATCCAGCAGTTCTTTCCACAAGTCAGGAGGTGGCATCCTCTGCAAACACTATAGAAATAGCCAATCACTTTTTGCCCACTTTTAAGAGAATTGAAAACTGCCCTTAAAAATGTGATTTGGAAGAGGAGAGAAATTAACATCAGAGTCATGAAAAGGTTCAGGCTGGAGGGATTTTACTCACACATACACACACACACACACACTTGACTCTTTAATTTGGAAATTCTTGTTCATCCTCAAAACAAGAGGTATGACAGTAAAATGGTTCTCTCATCAATGCTATTCTGACACCATACTATATCCTTATGAGATTATGGATTTTTAATCCTCTTCTGAAAGAAATGTGTTGCATCTCATTCATGTTATGATCACAGAGTAATGCTTTTCAGTTTTAAGCCTGGAAAGCAAATTCTATTTTAAAACTCTGACTTGTCTGTTGCATTTTGAAATACAGATGAGAGCTTTTAACAGTGATATTTTGAAAGAAACCTTTTAGCAACACATCAGTAATGGAAAATGAACCTTAGAGATAATCCCTTAATATTTTTTAATGTTTAGGCCACTTTATTTAAGCAACACTACAACAACATAAAAAGAAATACACATCTACACTAGCTGATCTTTAGGGTTGCTTCCAACCCAGGCATTTCTTTGATATTTCAGAGATGTGGAAGCTGTTGAAGTGGTATGAGATGCATAGTTTCTGGTCAGTGATTTACTGCTTCCAGATTGAAGATAAATCATATCTTAAGCTCTTTTTCTTCTGCATCTGCATCACATAATCATCAAAAAACTGATCTGAGACATGATTTAGGGCTCTCTCTTGGCATATAGTTCAAACACTTTCAAGGTGTTGCTTCCATGTCTTCCTTCCTATTCACAGAGCACTTGAGCACATTAACCTGCTCTTCTGATGCTGCTCCACATTTTCCAGACAATCCTCTGATGCAGAGTTTAGATGTTCTTGAAAGGTCTTTTCTTAGACTAGAAATGCAAATAAGATTTCAGCTTTCATTCTGCAAAATTTGAAAGGAGTCATCATCAGTTCTATTGTATATTTAAAATATGGCTAGAGACAGCTGCAAAGGTGGATGGAGATGAATGCATACTACAGAAGTCTCTTAGTAGGACTGTTTCCAATGATTGCAATTAGAATTAGGGATTTGTAAAAATATGCCAGTGAAAAACAGTGGTATAGATTGCAGTCCCGCAGCAGCAGACCGGTATCATAGGACTTTTTAAATAATGCATATAGAAGCTGAGTCACCTGTAGTAAGAACATTTTAGGCTGTGCATAATTCAGGAGCTTTTGTTCCTATAAAGAATACATTAAGGTTTTCAATTCTAAATTTCTAACAGGTCTATGGTTACTTGACAGTGACAAACAGTGACAATTAACATCTTGTACAGTTTAAAGATGTCACTGTTTGACTTTCATTTATCATTTCCATTTCTCCTATAGTTCTCACACTCCCATTCACCCTTGAGACAATGACCTGACTCTAGGCCCCATTCACTGGCAGCCTTTCTTCTCTCTGAGGCTGATGTGGAGTGAACCCTGACAAGGATTTCCTAGGGATGAGTGGACAGACTCATATAGCCCATCCAGAGCAGACCACCACAGCTCAAAGATTTCACAAGATCCCAAACACAAGGACTAGACAAGCTGCTCTCATAATGACTTTCAGCCACACGGAGCAGTGAGATGCCTCTGGGGTGGTTCTTACTGCACCAGGACGCACAGGGGACATGTACAGACACAGCTTTCTACAGCTAGGTAATAATCACCTCATAAAGTGTCAGTCAGCTTTCTGCAAGTTCTTCAGGCAGTTACTCACAAATAGTAAAAAAATATGTATTCTTCAGACACAGAAATTGCTGACTGAAATGTTTATGGCATGAGCTAGATGGATCAGATGAGTGATCACAGTGGTCTTCTTGCTGGCATAAAAAACCTATTTAAAAAACAAGTTGTTTTGACTGGGTTGCCTAAACTATTTATGAATGCCTGGATTTGTCACATAAGACAAATCTAGAGAACCTAAAATCTGCCATGTCACCTCATGCCAGCTCTTAAGTTGCATTTTTGTTAGCTATCAAATAGCAATTAGGACATTGCTTAGAATCAACCTTCTGTACCTAATCTGCTGGAAAACATGGGCTTTGAAATCATGCCAGAGTGGTAGGAAGTGTTTCTGTACCTTCCAACAGTGCCTAGTTTTATCACCAAAAGCAGCTAGTACAGGCTGTGATGAGGTTTAAATAGTATAGATCTTCCTTTGCCTGCAGTGAAAGCGGTTTTTTAATACCTATGTGTATTAAATTATACTTTAACATATTTAAAAATATCTATATTAAGATGGGTTTTTTTCCCTACAGCTGTAAAAGATAAACTGAGAGAGAACCAAACTGTAGTTATGCTGATGACTTTCAGCATTTACTGGAGATACATTCTGAAACACACCAAGAATTTTCCCTACCACAGCAGGTTACAGAAGGGAATTTTAAAAAGTTCTGATTCAGAATGTACTGGATCTCCTCGCCTTTAAAAACAACTCCTATCACTCCTGATGAAACTTGAGACTAGTGCCCAGATATCCAACATTACTTTCTAGCTGTCAGGTTGCCTGAAGGTTGGCATCTACCTTGCCTAAAATATGCTCTTGGATGAGGACAGTATTCATTCTCTTATTTTGAGTGGCAGAATAGAAAGGGTGTTTGTTAAGAGTCAAATTTAGAGCTAAAAAATAGGATTAAAGAACCCTTGCAACATCACAAATTTTGTCTAAAGCCTTGATACCGATTTCTTATGGCTCCTGAGAATTAACAAAACTCTTCAGTGTCCATCCACATTAGCACATTTCTCTCAATAAACAGACCTCAGTAGCTGAAAAGAAAATTAATTATATCTCTCGTCCTCAAGCATAAGATGTTACGACAGGAAACATTAGAAAAGGACTAGTAAATTAGATGTCAATTCTGAAGACAACTAGTACATGCAATGTACTACATTATGTGGAGGATAAATTCAAACAGAACAATGTGGAAATACAAAGAAAACAAAAGCAAATAAACAAAGTCATAAACAAAAGTTGTAAACCAAACACTGAGGACAAGGACTAATTAGATTAAAAGTTTCACTGAATTTAAAGCTATGTTCATAGAAATACTTTATATGTTTAGCAGGAAGTTCTGGGGTTTGGTGTGGTTTTGGGATTTGGGTTTGGTGGGTTTTTTTTTCTGTTTCCCAGAGAGCTGTGTCTGAAAGTAAACGAATTAGTTATAAACAGTAAATAATTTTCAAAGCAGTGTCACTCAACAGGCACTGCAGTAAAGAAGTCAAGGGTGTTAAGGTTAGAGTAAAAGGTTCATTACAGACAGTTCCCATCTCTGATGCTTTGCAGAAGAATTTATCAAAATCACTTTGTGTAGCATGCAGAGATATACTAAATGTTTGTGCTGTTGAGTTACCTCAAAGCCCAGGGACAATCATGTTGGGCAAAGTTCCCCTGTCTTGTCCCCATGGCTCTGTGTTGTCCAAATGTGCAGCAGCTCCCTCCTGACTACACAATAATTGCAACGTGCTTCCTGCACCAGCTTTGCAAAGCGACTGTCATAGGCTGTGTGTGCTGGGAAACGTCTCCTTCTGACCTAACTGGGCCCTTCCATGGCACTTCAAGTACTTGTCTTGCCACATGGGCCAGAAAACAGATGAGTATCTTTCCCTTTGCACCTGACTGCCCGTAGCAGGAGGCAGAGCTCTTGTGCCATGCTTTGTTTTAAGCCAGAACATTTTTTTTTTACTACTGACTGCAATCCAACTTCCAAATTCAATGGAAACTGCAGACAATGGTGAGCAATATATCTCATGGATATAGCAAGAATACTTTTTATAAAAATCAGCAGCCTACATAAATTTCCACCTCACATTCCTAAAAGAAGCAGCTGAACAGATGCCCAGCTTCCTACTCCAAGCTAAATTAAAAATACATCCTAATGTGTTAAGCTGCTGTTCAGTTTAAATAAGACTCTGAATGTAGGGATAATTCTGAAAGGTTGAAAACAATGTTCATCTGTACCAAAATCCAAGAGGTCAAGCATAGAATGGGGCAAATAGAGGTTGAACAAAATGCAAAGTCATTGTTTATCTTGTTCAGCTACCGGAAAATTAAATCACAGGAGTATAAATAATGGAAGCCAACACATTTTTATGAAGAAATGTTAAATAAACCACAATTTCTTTTGTAAAAGCAATTGAGTAGATATATTTGGATAGTAAGACTTGACAAGTACCACTTCATAGGATTGCGATTACAAAACTAATATGATACAGTATCAAAAGCAGTGAGTAGATGGTTTGAAAAGTTACTAAAAGTCACCTCAAAAAGTAACAGGCACTGGAGTATTTGCCTTATAAAAGAGTCTGTTCAGAGGGACAGGTCAGTGACTGGTACAGGTCTCAGCATTAACCAGTGTTTTCAACAGTGTCCTAAAAGTAAACATAAAATTATTGCAGATAAAATGAGATAAGAAAAGATTAACAAGGTTGTTAAATGTTGATAAGTAAATCCATCAGAATGACAAATGACTTTCATAAACTTTTCCCATTCAGTAAAAATATAATTTCCCACAGACATCTAAAAGCATACAATCTATGAAGGTGCTTTGGAGATCATATTGCAAAAATAAGAAAAGTGAAGTAAAGGGAGTGGATTATGCTCTGGAAAGAAGAAACTCAGGGAAGGTCAATGACTCTGAAAGTCAGACTGGTTGAACAACTCCACATGAGCTCCCAACAGCAAGCAATGGCAAAGATGATATAAGCAGCATTTGTATAACCATGGAAAAAGTGAATAGAGTAGAATGATGATTTTGCCACAATTTCAGACAAGAGAAAATCCAGTTTGAAGACCGTGCTAGAAGTTCTGATATTTACAGTTTTTTGAAGAGTGTGGAAAATCATTCAAGCTATCTAAAAACTGAAAAGACTGAGAAGTAATGAGGTTGCCTCAGAAAGACACTAAGGCAGGTCACATGTTTAGTGCAGCAAAGATAACCAACTCATATAAATGTCTTCACATGGAGAAAATGCTAAATATCAGACAGCTTTTTAATCAGGCAAAACAAGAACTACACTCAGGATCCAGATTGGTTCAAATGGGGAAAGATGTTTGCAAATGCAGAGGCATAGAGCTCCTATTACCCAGGGAAATAGCATATTCTCCATTTCCGAGGTCTTCCCATCAAAACTGGCAACAGGTCATTTCCAATCAACTTACTGAAAACCTGTCTCAGATAGATTCACATTAGTCGTAAAATCTCTTCATGCTGCTCTTCCCTGGGGACAGTATGAGACTCAGAAAAGTGAGCTTCCCACAAAATGCAAGATTTATGTCTTGGGAGATATGGATTCAGTCCTTGCCTCTGCCAAACCTGATTTATGTTTCATTGAGATAGTTACTTAGAGTAAGCTTCATTTTACCTACTTTTACATATCTAAAGACTAGATGTCTATTCAGTATGTATGTGTCTGAAGCATTAATATCCTAAGTATCTCTGTCAGTCAGTGGAGAGGAGGAGGCACCATTGGAGAGGTGTTCTTTCAACAGTTCTCAAAAAAAAAAAAAAAAAGAAAAAGAAAAAATCACCATACAGTGAGAAATTTCATGCTTTGAAGAAATCTCTATGCTGTTGAAGGAAGGCAGGAAGGTGACAGGCTTAGACTTGGCCAGTGATACCCTAGACATATAAATAAGGGAAAGTTTGCCTTAACCTCTGCTCAAGAGGATATTAATATATTTAAGCTGCTATGAAAATAATACCTTAGAGACTTAATATTATTAGGAAATACATGAATAGTTATAATAAATGGAATCAAGAAATCACAGTCTTCAAATTTTTGCAAGGCTCCAGGGTGAAAGAGAACTGAATCTTGAGAGGTCATTGGAAAATATTTAGACTGTGAGCCAGATCTCTGAATGCCATGGAAAAATACTCAAGGTATTCAATCCATGTACATTTTCCTTAATGGTAAAAACAGCTTAAAATATCTCTTTCCCAAACAAAGGAACCCATTTTGAAGGGTTATAGTTCTCCAGCCTGGCTTTCAGAATGGCAACAAAGTTGTGGAAGCAGAGTTGATGGGGCCATGAACTGCTTTGTGGCAGCAAAGGTGTTTTAAACCAGATTCATGACTGAGGGGGGGGGGGAAAAGGAATTTGGAGATTTGGAGTTACAGTATAACACAGAGTAGTTAAGGAGACAAATGACATTCCAGCATAGCTGTGAAATGGCACAGAGTGCTGATTCAAGACAGTTGATCTTATGGCATGGAAGAAAGGTTGTGACATTTCACCAAAAGGTAGAGTCTCTCCCACCTACACAAACTCTGGGGGCAACAGCTAAAGTGACCACCCTGAATACCAACACAAGGAACATACAGCAATGAGTTTCCTCTCTGTTGTTCATAAAAATATACGTGTTTTATTTCTTTTGGATTTGATCCCAGCAGTCAGATGGGGAGGAAGTGCTGCAATTCCCTTATAGTAAAACTTAATCAGTACATTGAACAATCCATTCTGCAGCATTTCCTTAGACCACGAGAGTTTACTCCTCAAACACTAATGAGCAGGAACAGTGGCCCTGTTATGAGGATCAAATGTGGCTCTATCTAGCAAAGCTTCACGTCACCACAACAGTGCAGCAAACGTCACTCCAGCACTTTAGCACACTCCTGCCTGTCCTTCCCCTCAGGGTATCTCAGCAATTCCAAAGAGCAGCAACTAAATTCATGTAAAAAGAACTAAAACAACAACCCCCCAAACTGCATTTGGAGACAAAGACTTAAATAACATACTATCAAGGCTTGAAGAAAAATCCTGTCTTTGTTCAAGCAATTTGCATAATGACTCTTCCCTTTTTGACACCTTTCACCTTTTTTTTATTTTTTTTCCATTACTTACTTAATGCAGTCATTATACATGGTTATGGCAGTTTGAACTGGGATACTGCTAAAAACGCATTATTTAGCAGGGTCTGAGAGGCTGGATATTTGAACAGAGCATTTTACTTTAATGAGTTTCCTCTGCTCTGCCTTGAAAAGAGCTTATAGGGATTTTCTCACAATGCTCTCAAGGATCTGGGGTTGGTTGGGTTGGGGGAAAACACCAAACTTCAAATACCTTTACCCAGAATGAGATTTGACAAAGTAAATAGCTGAGATTTATCTTAATAAAAAAGGAGAGACTAATTCACACAGAAAAGACCCGAGTACATTATGTTTATTCCCTGTACTACACTTACAATTTTTCAGCCAGCTTTCCAAATCTTTTCAATCAATATCCTGTTTGGTGTTTCAATGTATGTTAAACAGATATAAGAGATTAGAAGAGCAGAATATAAAGGTATATGCACATTAGACATAATCATGTTTAGAAAGATCAAATTCAACAAGAGGAAGAGCCCAGGATGTGAACTGGGGTAATCAGGAGAGAGAAACCCACAGCATGACAGTAATGTAGCAATAATACTAATAGCAGGTTTGCCATGATGACAAGTGTGGCAAGAGCAGACCTGCTGGGGCTGGCTCTGGGCTGGCCAGGCACCACCACACAGGGCTTGGATACAAATCGGGCTTATCACAGGTCTTCACTGCAAGAATGGGGTTTGTGCTCTCAACTGCAAGGATAAAACCAGCAAGGAAAAGTCAGCCTTGCCACAGGAGTGTGATACATCAGAGGAAACTTTTCTGAGAGAGAGGTGTCTTAGATCCCAAGAGAGCATTTAGCTGAACGGTTATTTTAGTTGCAGGGAGACAGGGCGGGGAATTTCAATTTTTTTTCTACCCAACTAATTATTAAAAGAAAATGTGAAAGATGACAGGAAATGTGAGTTTCAAAATTCCTAGAGCAGAAGAAAATACTAAAGAGCAAAGTACTGTAAATAATCTAGCCATTACTTTTTTTTATTTGGTTGGGAAATTGCCCTTGCTTAGGTAGTTGTCTTTAACTAGAATTCATTTGCATATTAAATCAATCTGCAATTAATATGAATTAATTTAATATTCTAAAGTTTGGAATTCCAAATTTTCCTTCCTAAATCATTTTACTTTTTTACTCAGAGGAATTAATGCCACTATCTCTTCCCAGTCCATCTAAGTAGTCCATTTAAGTAGTGTTCTGTCTCCAGTAGTCTCTCCACTTCCACAGATGAACCTGTGTGGCTAGAAAGTTTGAGCATCAGCCATCAGAGTGACAGCTTCATGGCTGATGAGCCTACCTTGTGTGGCCTGCAGCAGTGGCACTTCTGTTTTTCTACCCATTACATAACTCCTTACCAGTAGCTCAGCTGAATTCTCTGTTCCTTTCATTTCACTATGACCATATGATTCTTTTAAATTATTTTGATGAGCTCCTAGAAAGAATTACAAAATAAGTTAAAAAAAGAAAAATTAAGCTATGGGCAAGGACAGATAATATGATCTCTTCCCGAGCCAACTCAAGGGTCATACATCTGTCACTTCCTTTTATCCCATGTTCTCATTATAAGAAAGGCCTGTCACATTGGAATAATGTTCTTGCCAGTTTCTTCTTTATGTGGAAGGACTCCAACATGACACAGATTTTTGCAGTAGGTTAAGCCTAAGGCAAAAGACACATGAACAACACATTTCCTCTGGCCTGCCCAGAAAAGTGAACATTTTCATAACCTTGGTGCCATCCATTTGTCTCTAAAGAATGCAGCCTTGCCTGCAACCCTAGCAGCAGAGCAACAGAAAATCACTTTCAATAAATATCTAATATACTGTAGAATAAATATAATGAATTAGTCATTGCTCCTTACCATAATGTAGCAACATTCCTGAAAGCCAGGCTCTATTAGCATTTTGAAGAGGTATTGAGACAAGGATGGGTGTCCTGGGGATTGCTGCAGTGGGAAGCAAAGATGAGACAGTGGTATATTATAAAGTGCAAACAGGATGCTGCCACAGCCTCTCCATACACCCCTACACACTCCTGCATTTGTTTGTAACTTGACAAAGAATTACCTAAATAAATTAGCTAAACATTTGTCTCTTTTCCTCTACTTGCTTGTAAAGATGCACATTTGTAAATAAACTTGTGGGTTCAGTGAGTCTGTAAGTGAATAGCTCCTTTGGATACTCATTTTACACTTAAACCAAAACAAGATAGCTATGCAAAGTAAAACTAAACATGCAATACATATTAAATGATGCTCTCAAGCAATGTTCAGTACCAAATCCTGCACTCTTAAGGATCATGTCATGAACTGGTATCAGTTGATACAGTTTTATTATTCATTGACAAGTCTTTCATTATTCTTACTTGTTCTTCTCATCTTGTCAGTTCACTGTTTTTATGACAGATTCTGCCCATGGGTGCAAGCAAGTGTGAGGAGGGGATTGGCTCTTAACTGGCAGTTAAACTCACAGAGCTCCAAAGCATCCATAAACAGGCTCACATACAAACACGTCATCTGTCATAGTAACATGAAGATCTGCAGAGCAGAAACCAACATGCATTAATGACTAGAATCAAGAATTACTGCATAGAATGCCCAGTAATACCTACAAATCTAAACCATATTTTGCTTTTTTATGAGCCTGTGGATAAAACAATTTTTTAATATGGTCTACGGGGAAATACTGCAAATAGAGCAGCTGCTAACTTTGAGAGTTACAGTAGAAAAAAAAAAGTTTTATTTCCATGATGACTTTTTTTATTCTTCTTTTCTTTACATTGTTGGATATGCCCCTGGTCTAGACATACGTACCACCACATACGTTTCTATTTAAGACACTGCCTGAAAGCTCAGAGGTCTTTCACTTCAAACGCTGTGCCTTGCTCAGTTGAGACCACGACACACCTGCATGGGAACAAGACTGCATATAAGCTTGAACTAACCTACATTATTACCTTCCACAATGTGAAAAGCCTCCACATCTGGTGGGAGAGACCATTACATGCTCTCCCAACCTTCAGTTCTACAAAAGATGACTATTTTTATGTATTTCTCACCTGTATATGAGATATGTACAGACAGATGCTATAAAACAAATTCATCCTCTCTCATCATTTAAGTACTGTCATTGAACTATCTCTGAGATGCATGGGGCATCTGGGAGCCCTTTCTTTGTGATAGTAAGACACTCCCATCCTCCATGAGTGGTGTAATTATCAGTAATAACTGCATGTTTTGTCACTGACTCCGAACAACATTTAACATCAAGTTGAATCTGAGGTCTCTTTGAAGTCTTGATGGAATACCAGGGAGAAACATATGTTATATAAACATATATATATATATAACTTATATGTAACATATATAGAAACTTATGTCATATCCAATGCATACTTGTTCTCTATTTTATTTTTACCTGGAGACTTATTAATTATATATTAAATCATCTTTAGATAACAGTAGAAACATTTACTTATATGGCAGATACCAATATTTGCTAATAACAGAAATTTAAACTACTATATATCATAACAGCCCCAGTTATCACAGCAATCAGAGGGCATTCTCTAGGACTGTGTCCAGATAGTCTTTTAATATCTCCAAGGATAGAAACTCTGCAACATCTCTGGACAACCTTTTTCAGTGCTCAGTCACCCTCAAGGTAAAAGATTCTGATGTTCAGATGGCACTGCATGTGTTTCATGTGTTATACCACTTGTATTGTGCCCATTGCTTCTTTTCCTGTCACTGAGAACCACTGACAGAGCCTGGCTGTGTCCTCTTTGCACACTCCCTTCAGATATTTGATGAGATCCCACCCAAGCCTTGTCTTTGTGAGACTAAGGAATCCCAGCTCTTTCAGTCATTCCTCATAATAAAGATGCTCCAATCCCTTAATCATTGTCTTGGCCATTTCTTAGACTCTCTCTCCAGCATGTTAATAACCTGGATTGAGGAGCTTGAATGAACACAGCAACTGTGTGTTCCTACAGCAGTGCAGAGAGGAAGGATCACCTCCCTTCACTTGCTGGCAACACTTCTCCTAATGCAGCCCAGGGTTACCTTTGGCCTTCTTTGCAGTGAGGAGACACACTAGCGGCTTATGTTCAACTTGGTTTCCACCAGGACCTCCCCATCCTTTTCTGAAAAGCTGCACTGTATGCTGGGTGGCCCTGCTCCTGTCAGCCCATTTCTCCAGCCTGTCAAGGTCCCTGCAGAGTGCAGCACAACCCTCTGCTGTACCAAACACTCCTCCCAGTTTTATGTCATCTGCAACTGCTCTGTTTTGTCCTTCATAAGATGATTTCCACGAGGTTATAAAACATCACCATGAAATATACAGACTTTGTTTTTAAAGTATATCCCTGCAGCATTTGTATGCTGATTATAACCCACAGAACAACAGCAAATCCACTGCAGTTGCTCAGCAGATACCTTAAAGCATGTGTAATGAAAAGATCAGGACTGCTAGTCTGTGAGAAAAGTGCTGAGTTAACAGTGTTACACTGGTCCAAAAAGTGGGGAATTTCTCCTGTTGCAGTGTTGTGTTCCTTCTGGACAAGCAGAGTAGCTAAGAAAAAAAGGAACAAAGTTCTGCCTGCATTCTTCGTCCAAAAAGATCTCTGGAAGTCTCTCTCCAGGCATTCAGGATAGGATGCCAGTGTCTCTTCAGTGGTACTTGTAAGAGGATAAGTCTCTCTCTTCTGTCTGTCATTTGGGTATTAATTATTGAGAGGTATTTCCAAAAGAATACTGCTGGCCACTGATGCCTTGAGGGTTACTTCTACCATTACATTATTGTCACTGCAGCATTGAAATTCTATCCATTGAAATGTTCCTTACAGGAATATCAAGAACAGATTTACTTTGCCATGTTTGAAAAGGCTGAAATTTCCATGGACCAACACTTCTCATTTGCAAATTTCAGGCTGATTTCAAAAGGTCTATACACATCTCAGAGCTCCCTCAGCACAGCAGAGATGACAGTAAGCAGCTAAGCCTTGACTAATAGGCTGATACTGCTCTATGGTAGGACACCCTCCAGCTGCTGAAAAGCAATGAAGGGAGACTGAAACATTACGAGAGAGACAGACAAGTTATAGGCTGTACCATTTCTGCAGAGGGACTTGAGTAGGAACTTTTGTGGATCCACTAATTTGCAAGAAATGTAGATCTTTTCATCCAGCTTTTGTTACTTTTCACAATACATTTATCTATTAATTATTTCATGCTGTAACTATATACCAAAATTCCTTTCACCCCACTTATATTACAGATTATAGATGTAATCTGTAATATAATCTGTAATGTAACCTGTAATGCAATGTAATCTGTAATCTGCCACCAAACATTTTTGAAAGTGACAATTTATCTCTATGGATTTGTAAATATATGAGGAATGTTGTCACTGTGATAGATACAAATTATTGAAAAAAAAATCCCAAAAGCCCAAAACCAACCAAACAAAAAAAAACCACAACCAACAAACAAGGTTCCAGAGAGAGGTTGTTTCTTTTATTTTATAATTTGGTTCCTTTGTGAAGAGCAGGTATTCAATTCCTTCATCAGATCTGAGAAAGAAGCACTGAGGCTCATGTTAAATTCAGGCTAGGAGTAAGGACTCCCAGCTCTTGGCCCCCCCAACATCAGTGTCAGTGCTGTGATTGCTGGAGTCACCCAGCAGTACCAATTTGATCTGACTCAGACGTGGGCACATGATTGCAGTTCTCTTGTGTTAGTCAGACACTACAGAGCTGTATTCTTGTATGCTGGCTCTGTCTCAAGGGAGGAGGCAGGGGGAAAGATGCACTGAGCTGACTCAACAAAGGTTGAACAAGGATCCACGAGCTGCTCAGCCTGTTGCAGTCTATAGCTATGGCATTTTGGAGTGGACTTCAGAAACCCTCAGCCCAGCTGCAAGCTACTGGCATATCAATAACACCATTGACTTAGTTCCCTGCTGAGTTTGAGAGACAGGTTGTTAGCACCTGCAGAGCAGAAAGCAGTACCAAAAGGAGAGGTCATCAGCTTTATGGAAGAGCAGGAGCACCAAGTATCTATAAGCTACCAGAAACAGAGGGATATGATTGTTCAACTGCAACTGGAGAGCCAAAAGTTGCAGTCCTCAATAAGCAGCAATCCTTTTAATACAGTGATCTAGCACTGCCATACTGTCCCTTCTAGGTGCACTATTTTCCCCTAAGTGTGTCAGGATTAAGTCTCTGTCCTTGTTTCCACCACTGGACCACAATAACATCTGACTGAATTTTCAAAGATGGACACCCCACGTGTGGTCAATATGATAAAGGCTTTTAGAGTCCTGTCCATCCCTAGGCTACCTTATTTTACCACAGTGAAACAGATTCTTTGCTCGTGTCAACAGCATTTTATGTGAACTGATGGAGAAGACTGGGACTTGCCTTTCTTTCCTATGCCTCCTCCTTCACAGCACTGCTGAGATGTTTACTACTTTGGTGTCCACCTGCTGACCTATATAATAAAAATTTGGACCGAGGCAAATTTTACAAATTTGCAAATTTTACAAAAATTTTACAAATTTTATTCAACAAATACAGAATATATTTTAAAGTCACACTTGGCCAGATGCAAAGTCTGGAAAACATCAGTTTAAAAGTTATCATAACTGAAATAAAATGAAAGCATAATTCAGCCAGATTCAGCATTACTCAATGCAGTGGAAAGTACTGCTTCCAAAGCCTGAATCTGCTGCCCTTTTATGAGTTTCTCTCTGCTGAAGACTATAAATTCTTGATCAGATGTTCTTTCCTGAACTGTAAAATAGATTGAGTCAAGTTCAATTTGGCTAAGCAAGAGCAACAGTTACTGAAATCAGAGAGATTTAGAGCAACAGAGCAACACATCAGCTGTCCTAGCACTGACAACTTGTCATACAAGGACTGATAAAATCTTCAATACAAACGGTTATTTGGAAGATTAAGTCTGTACCCAGTGGACCTGGGTCCTTCAAAAGCATGAAATGACTTGGAAAATTGAGGGGGCACCTTTTTCACAGGTACTTAGGTAGTCACTTTACCTCATTACACAGCTAAATACCTTTGAAAATGTAATCTTCAGTCATACTCTCAAAGGAGACAGATTTTTAGAGGTGGACAGGAGGTTTACAAAGTGCCTAGGTGTTTAGTTCACAATAAAGTGGGTGAGAGGCCTCATATAAAACCACATCGATCTGCCTAACTAAAAAACCCAGCTGCTAAGATCATGTGTCTAGTTAAAATCAGTAAGGTTGGAGCTCTTGCAAGCTCTCAAAGGTATTTTTTGGCTTTCCATGAGGCAGTCCCCAGGCAGCCAGCAGGAGTACCTGATCTATGGGAACAAGGAGGGAAGATGTGTCAAGGCTGAACCAGCCTCCAGACACAGCTGGACAGTCAGGACCGAGGTCTGGCAACAGCAGGGAACAGACAGTCCATAAAAAAGCTGATAAAATAGGCCAGTCCAGACCTTCACAGAGACACTTCAATCATATCTGCACTGTTTAAAAAAAGCTGTGGGTTTGCTTAGACCATTTGAGAAGGTGTTTTTCTTTAAATAGCAACTTAGGATGAGAGCTGCCACTTCCAATTTCATCGCCCTTCTTTAATACAGCCTGGTGCTTTGCAGCTGGATAATTAACCTTGATATTCATTTGGACTTCAAAACACGCAATTCCCATTGCTGTCAATTAGCTGACAATGTCAAGTGTGTATTGATAGAAGATTTTTGTGTGACCCTGGCAATATAGCATTTGGAAAATTTCAGTACTTCATAACTAACTCAAACAATTTTAGAATGGGGAGTGTCATTCACAGAATGGTTGAGGTTGGAAGGGACCACTGGAGGTCATCTAGTCCAACCTACCTGCTTAAGCAGGATGCCCTGAAGAACTTTACTCCCAGTTGTGTCCAGGCAGATTTTTAATATCTCCAGGGAAGGTGACTCCTCAGCCTCTCTGGGCAACCTGCTCCAGTGCTTGGCCACCCTGACAGTAAAGAATTCCTTCCTCATGTCCAGGTGAACTTCCCGTGTTCCAGTTTCTGCCCGTTGCCTCTTGTCCTATTACTCAGCACCACTGAGATCGTGAATTTGGCACTGGATTGAGTTCACTAAACAGAAGGGATGTACATTAGGCTTTACCCTACTTTCTTTTCTTATGGCAATGCAGCTTTCTAAAAGATCCTCCAGATAATTTTCAAACCTTCTTGTACAGCTCTGAGTGCATGGAAGATGCCTTGATCTCAGAGCATTCAGAAGCTATCACACTTTTTAGCACTAAGCTAAGGCTGGAGGCAGGGTTATAAATGATTGTTACACAACAATCTTTGATATATGGGGCCATACAATAAACACTACAGTACGAAAATGAGACAAAGTATGATAAGAGCCAGTGGCATTTTATTTGTCCCACTGATTTCTTTGTATTTATAATAAAGAGTTACAGTCTGCCGGTAACAAGATTAAATTAGCGGGCAGAAAGAAGTTTGAATCAGGCCATTTTTCTGATATCTGACAGTGGGTTTCATTCTCTTGATGAGTGTTAGCCCAGCAATCAGGCAAACATTCACCTGGAGAAATGAACAACCTTAATCGGGGCTGTAAAAGCAGCCAGAGCATTCAACAGCTAAAATCAAAACAGTTTGAACACAACTGTTTGGTTTTTTTTAAATATTATTCTTCCTCTCCTATGAGAATGGGAGATAATAAGTGAAACATTCTTGTACCAAAAGCCAAGAGCAGCTCCAGTCCCTTCCAGGCTAGAAATCCTGTCTTGTGACTAAAAAGGCATAGCTGATGCTCAATTGAATGCTTTTGCACAGGCTAACCAGAGCCTTTGTGAAGGTTCCTAATGTGAGCCCAGTTTGACCTCCTTATTTTCAAAGGACTTTACCTCATCTGCTGAGGAAAAATAGAAAAAAAAAAAAAAAAAAAAAAGGAGAGAAAAAAAATATATATCAGTCTGTGTGATTTTCCCTGGATTTGAGAATGACATCAACCTCTGGGCCTTTATCTGAAATATTCTGACATTAACAAAAACACTACTCCGTTTTCTACACAGGGTCAACATTACGAAGAGGAAAAACGGGCTTTGAGCCATGAAATAATTGCACTCAATAATCACTTAATAGAGGCCAAGGTGACGATAGATAAGTTGTCAGAAGACAATGTAAGTATATAATTATGAATATATCTTGAGATTTTATTCAGAAATAAATTGGGTCTTGCATTTCCCATGAAATTATAGAATAATTTGTTATTATATATGTAAAACGTAACTTGTCATTTCAACAGTTAAAATTTGTTTCTTTGTTGGTTCCCATCATTTTGTAAATTCAACTCTTCTTATCCTATGAGGTTGTGGTGAGACTTTTCATTAGTATCTTTTTTCTTGTGCTTAACCTGAAACTGGTGAAAAATATGCTAAGAAATGACAATATTCCCACATTAATTTTGCCATCAGTACAGCAAATTGGTGCAAGCACATGCTCAGAGCTGTTGTGGGGACACATGTATAGAGTGAGGACTCATTATAAGGATTTTTAGGCACAGTGCAGAGCCCCACATTTCCTGCAGTTCCTCTGATCTTTCAGTCTTTGCTCACCGAAATGGGATGCCCAGCACAAGTGAGCTCTACTAACAGCAGATAGTATTGATCCAACCTGGTCATTCAAATCATTGCAGACAGCAAGAGACAGATTATCCTCAGTGGTCATTAATATGGAAAAAATTTACCTCTGTCTGTGTGGAATAAAGCAGAGAACAAATCTGGTGATTGTCACCCTGCATCTCGCTAAACACTGCTGAAAACTGGCGTGCATACTGCAGCTGGTAACCAAGCTCATTAAATCCTTCCAGGAACAAACCTACAAAGACAGCAAGCAAAGGAAGATTGCAGGCATTTAGTTCATTACTGTGCCATTCCTTCAACACTTAATAAAAAATTCATCTACAGAAGATATGTTTCTTTTAGCACTTATTTTTTCAGCATCTTACATTCAATCTTCCCATATTTCCTATGAACTCTTAATCATAGCTGGGAGCATTTGATCCCATTAAAACGCCTGTTGATGTGAATTGTGTCTATGCAATTAACAACTTTCCAACAGAAACAGAGTTCACAATCTGATCCCTTGCTTTTATAAAAGTTGAGTTAAAAGAACCATTACTTCATAGCTGTAACAGCTGTAACTAATGGAGCATGGTCAATTCAATGGGCTACATTCAGGTTTTAGAACCACAGGTATACATCCAGACTAATTCAGCTGAAATCAGTGGAGCTATTTCAGATTTAAAATAAAGGTGGAAAAAAATTGTAAAACTGTCCCTGTAAGTATTGCGTTCATTTACACTACTTCATATAGTCAGGGATGAACCACACCTGAAGTATTTTCAATATACGTAGTTTTACTCTGAACATTACAGTATGGTCCAGCGGCCTCAAATAAAATATCACTTCTCCAGACTTGCAGTTGGTTCACAGACAAAATTCTGCTTTTTCAGGACTCAAGGAAAGGGCATGAATACGGGTCTGGGGAGGTTTAGTTCAGATACCAGGAAAAGGTTCTTCACACAGAGTGGTTGGGCACTGGAACAGGCTCCCCAGGGAAGTGCTCACAGCGCCAAGCCTGACAGAAGCATTTGGACAATACTCTCAGGCACATGGTGTGTCTCTTGGGGATGGTCCTTTGCAGGGTCAGGAGTTGGACCCGATGATTCTTGTAGGTGCCTTCCCACTCAGGAAATTCTATGATTCTATATGTGACTCTATGTAACTCTATGTAAAATAAAAGTAAAGGTTAAATTCCAAATTTTAAAATAAAGAACTATGAAACAAACCACTAGTATTATACCTAATAAGTAGAGGTAGTGATAAACTGAAGAATCCATCATAGGGAGAGCATGTTTTCACCTTAGCAATTTTTCTCCCTTCAGTTATATTTTTGCTCATTCTTCTGACAGAAATGTAAAATGATGCTTTCAATGCAAAACTATGTTTCAAACTATGGGAAACGCTTCTGGCATTAATTGCTGGTTATTGTTCGAGTTGCCACAGACATGGCTAGTTTCCATTCAAGCACACATTAAAGGAGAGAAAGTCACTCCAGTCACATGGCATGGCCCAGAATTTTGAGAACAAAGTACACGTGGCACATGGAACTCACATGTAATTTTTCTGTAGTAATTTTTAAAGCTGCTAAAAATAAAGTGACAGAAATGCTTTTTGTACTCTCCATGACAACCGCTTCACAGAAACAGGCACACAGCTTTTGAAGAAAGGATTAGATTTTGGAATTGCATCATTTTTTTGTGGCTAGTAATGCCATATGGGACTTGGGATACCTGTCTGTCCTATACATTTTGAAGCAATATATTTTGGGAATTTGTGTGCATGTAACATGTCTGAATCACAAGCACACACAACAGATTTTGCTTCTAAATTGAATTATTGGATTCTTACTGTTTCAGGAATTAAAATTTTGTGTACTAATATAAAATTTTAAGACCCACATAAATTAATATGCCTGCCCACTTCAGGCACTTTCATGGCATGCATGAAATCTCACACAGACACAGAGAAGATTCACAAACCAGTATTATCTAAAGGCCCTTGAACATAATTATGAACTAATGATAATAGGGAAACTATCCCCCATCCCTCATAGGATCACAGGAACATCTTGTTGCATCTGTTACTACAGAATACCTTAAAGTGGTATTTCTAAATGGAAGGAATTCCCTTTTCATAGAAAATTTCTTTATTTTTAAAAGAATAAGTGGAGTAGTAAAAATTGGCAGGCAATAAACTTTTAACATTAGCACCAGAGAAAATCGAAATCATTGCACTATTCAACACCTTTTGTCCATAAACATGTTCTAATTTTTACAGATTAACACAGCCCACTGCCCACAGTACCTTCATGTACATCTCATCTCTGCCCACCTATAAAGTCAACGTCTGAAACCAATTTTGTTTTTAATGCAACAACATAAAGAGAAACAATATTCAACTCTTACCTTCAGGGACCCAAAGATACCAGCTGAAGGATAGTTACACATTCCTGTATGCTAAAGTAAATTAGGTAAAGGGCAAATCCGTGTACTGAATTTTCCCATTAATCAGGCTGTGGGAGCCATTCAATAAGAAGATTGTATAAGCGGCTTGCTTAAATTCTCTCCTTTCCTGTGTGGAATTCTCATGGTAATTTTGTGCCCAGTGAAATAAATACTCTGTTCTGCAGCATCAAATATTTGCAGTGAGATTTAATATATTTCTATAGCTGCATTCTGCAAGATATTAAAGGAGCCAGGAACTAGTAAGAAAGTATCATTAGGAGTGAGAGACTCCCTTTTTAAAAAAACAACACAATGTATATTTCTGTAATTAATTTCTCCCACAGTCTCATAAGATTATTTTATCTCTTTCTACAGTAGTATTTTAGTGCTGATCTGGATAATAGTAAAAATTGTCTGTTCTTAAATTTTCTTTTTTGCTTAAAAGATCATGTTTCTTTTAGCCTTCACAGTACCATGCATGTTAACAGGGTAAAGTCCAGTTCCTGATGGTAAGTATCCATCTTCTGAAATGCAGATTACTGCTCTTGTTGTAACAGTTCTCAAAATTTTATTCTTAGTAATTTTATCAGCCCTCACAAAGCAAAGGGCCAAATATCTCTGGATCATGCGAGAAACACAGCATCTTAATGCATTTAAAAGATAAAGAATCTCCAAATTTGCCCAAAGTCAATTTTTAAAAGATTGTTCACGCATGGGATAAAGGATGAAAGCCAAAAGTTCTCTGCAAACTTTAAAAAAGTGGCTATTTTTTGGGTTTTTTTCTAGGAGCTCTATAGGAAGGACTGCAATTTAGCTGCTCAGTTGCTCCAGTGCAGCAAGAATTACGACAGGGCACATAAACTTTCAGAGGTAATGTTACTGAACTTCAATATTCATAGAAATAAATATTGTATCTAAAACAGGTGACTTCACATATATCAATTCCAGAACTTGGTTGCCGTTAAGGTTTTTATTTCCCTACACCCTGTCTTTAAGCCACAGGACGCCTTGAGCACCTGCTGGTGTTCTGTGCTGCCTAGGGAGGTGCTGGCAAAATCACAGCCAGTGATGAAACTTGAAGGTACTTTCTTCCCCAAAACTTCTCCTATCCAGTAGAATGGGCCTGCTCTGATTGCTTGAAAAACAAAGGTTTTAGCAAAAACAAAGTGCTACAAACTCTAGGATACAAAAGGCTGGGGAGGAGCCGTGGGGTGAGAGCAGGGAAATGACAAGCTACAAGCGTCAGAGGTTCTGATATAATCAATTTTTCTCCTGAAGCTATTTTCCAGTCCAGCTAGCTTCCAAATCTGAATTTTAAAATGGGCTGACAGAACAAATATAATTTTCCAAGGAAACCAGAGCACCAAATGATTGATTTCCAAGGTGTAAACTTTAATTAATAGTCCTCGCTTCCAAGGAAACTAAGCTTGAGAAACAGGCTTCCTTAAAGGGGAGGTAAATATTATCTTTGTGAACAAGACTGTCTTTAGGGATGCAGGCCCTGCTCAAATCAATAGCACCTTCCTCACAAATGTTACTTCAGTGAAGGTCACGGAGAACAGCCTTTCTTTCATCAGTCCCATCAGGTCAACATTCCCCAAAACAGCCTCTCTTTTGCAGTTCTGCAATAGAATAATGCAAAATTAAATGTGGAATGTATAAACCATTTTGTGCTTCAGTGCACAAAACAACCCAGATTAATAAAGATGAAGCGAGACTCCTTTGTCAAACAGGCAATGATTTTCTGGAATGGAGACAGAACTTCCAAATTAACCAGTATCTTGGTCCTGTTATTTTTTCCTATTAGCTGACTTCCCTTAGCAAATCGTATCCAGGAGTTATCATGACATTCCTAACAACAACATACCTGTTAGCAGCAATTAGGACCGTAAAGGTATTTAGTGGTTCACTTGCAGAGGACTATCACAAATGTGGGATCTCCACACAATTTCACAGACTGTCAAACACTCAATTAAATAGGCAGTCTTCACTCATAAGTCCAAGTATTTATTAATTTAGTGAGTGTGAATGTGCTGTCACAGACAATAAATTCCTTACAAATGCAAATATTGCCTGACAAACTATTGTATGTTATCCAGAAACCTAAACTGTAGTACAATATAGTAATGTGACAGCAATATCATTTTAGTAATTAGTTTCCAGTCCAATACCCAGACAATAATGATCTTCTGAACACATTTCATAACCTTAATAATGTATATAAAATAGATCAAACAGTCACCCAACAGGATACTCAAGTAAGAGCTGCCCCATACAGTACTTTCATGTTAAATTAACTGTATTTTTTTTTCCTCATTTTTGTGGCAACTTATACTAGGCCTATTTTACAACCTGTTTATTCAATCTTTGTTGCATCTGTACTTACTATGACTAATACTGCTGTCTGCCAGCAGACTGGCAATATCATACTCTTCATTTCCAATAGAAGACATATGAGCTAATTAGCAACATAATGATTAATCCAAAATATCCTGGAAGGCCTGTTGGTTGAAAAAAACACTCATCTTACCTCACATAGTAAGAATACCGTTTCACTACATGCCATATTTTGAACACACTGAGTTCAAAAATGGAGGATTAAACCAACCTTAGAAACTTCCCAGGGAAGCTAAAAGAGGAGCTCTATACCTTATAGAGTGTGAGACCATGACAAGAAGCAGGCTCTGTAAATTTCCTTTGCCAAAAATAAAGGGAAGGGGGACAACTTCAGTAATTCTGTAATTAGAAATTACTTCAGTAATTTCTGTAGAGGAGGGGTTCTCTCCTCTGCAGAAATAAAGTTAAGGAAGGAGTGAGATTATTAGGGTCATAAGGTCAGCCACTGTTTAGTTTGTAAAGATGAACTTGATTTCTAGTTACAAAAAGAAAGTGCAGAGTAAATCAGAGTTCAGTCAAGCATTCAAGGGATAAATTCCCAAGTGGCGTAAAGCAACAGAGATGTCAAAGGAGCTATCACAATCACGAACTCAAAACTTATTCCATACGTGACTTCTTCTGATTTCTAGCAAGAAATACTGAGAGACAACCATCACACAGCTCTCTCTCATACTGCTGTCAGATCAATAGAAATCTGAAATAAGCAAGGCAGAAACAATTTGACTGGAAATCATGTTTAGTGATACCTCAGTAGGCATCACCTACCAGACTTTTTATTGCATCAAGGAATGTGGCCTATCTCTTCAGGTCCACATGGCAGAATGGCAGATGGAACAGAGTTGATCCTGACTTTCCAAAAAAAACCCCTATATGATTTCTGATGCATAAAAACATTGATTAATTCTTTCACAAAAATCGCAATGTAAATTCAGGTCTTATGATGATAAGTCTGATGCTTATTTCCATCAGAGTGTAAGAACACGTTGAGGCCTATGTGGATGGCTGATCTGACAAGCAGCATCCGACTGATGGGGCAAGGAAGCGAGTTTGATTTCCTTCTTCCCAACACAGGAATATTCCTGCCACAGTAGCCCGTGCCACTTTTTTAAGTGACAGTGAAACCAGGTTTTCCAACTCTTCAAACAGCATTGTTTATCAAATGTGAGACTGGAGAGCAGGAACCGATTTGGCACTGGCTTGGAGGCAAGATGAGTTTGAGGAAAGGCAAAAGAACAGAGAAGATCTGATCTCTTCCTCCTCTTTCCTCACTCCCACAGAGACCTCCACACACCCACACTCCAACTGCAAATTTCACCCATGCAGGCAGTCTGGAGTGTTGCTGTAGGCTGTAATTCCCCACCTGCCTTTTTAAGACTGTTGTTTACTACATACTTCATATCAGTAAAGTAACCTGGCAGTGCTGGGTTAACAGTTGGACGTGATGAGCTTAGAGGTCTTTTCTGACCTGAACGATTCTATGATTCTATGATCATTCCTATCCAACCTCAATCAACTTGGAAGGAAGCTTTTCAGTTTCACAGTGTTGTCCATGAGGGAAATCAGAGGAAGATTGTCAAACATTAAGTAGATAAATGAAAGTAATTTGACTATGGTTGTTTCCAAAAATGCACAAAGATTGTGGCCTCACATTAGCAGAAGAACCATGTATCGTAAATTATGCAATGACATGAACAGCACTCATCTGATGCCAGTATTGACATGTGCCCTTTTCTCCTTTCTCCTTTGCCGTCTCTTTATGTTATAGTTGCCATCTGACTTTCAGGAGAGAGTCAGCATTCATCTAGAAAAACACGGGTGCAGCCTTTCTGTCCCCTTGTGCCACACTTCTTACGCTGACACCATACCCACTTGCGTCATTGCCAAAGTGCTGGAAAAACCAGATCCAAACAGCTTGTCTTCACACTTGTCAAGCCCATCTACAAGGGATCTCAATTTTCAGGACTCAGCTGGAAAAGTCGGACAAAGGCCCCAGTACAAGTCCGATATCTACTGCAGTGACACAGCCCTTTACTGCCCCGAGGAGAGGAGGAGGGAGAGGAGGCAAAGTGTGGACACGCAAGTGAAAGACGTGGGGTTCCTGCGGTCCCAGAACTCCACGGACAGCACTGTGGAAGAAGATGGTTTCCATTCCAGCTTCTCTCATGAAGCCTTCCCAGAGTACATTACCTCTCTGCCAACCTCCAGCTCCTATTCCAGCTTCAGCGTCACATCCGAGGAGAAGGAGAATGCCCAAGCCAACACTCTGACAGCCTCTCAGCAAGCAATCTACATGAGCAACCGAGACGAACTGTTTGAAAGAAAGTCCCCTGCAGGTTATGAGCACCAGGGAAGCCCTAGGTTTGCCAAGCCCAAGCCTGCACAGCACATGGAGCTTGCCGATGACAACGAGAACTCACCCACTTTTACTAGAACTCTGCCTCCATATGCAAACGAGCCTTTTCATTTCTCAGCCATAACACAACAGCAGGCATTAGCAAATCAGAAAATGAGGAACGAGTGCAGGAGCACCCACCTTTCAGAAGAAGACTTGCCCGGGCGATGGAGGCAGTTGAGCGTGGAGGACATTGGTGCCTACTCTTACAGGAATGCTGGCAGGCTGTCACCCTGCAGTTTTTCCGAGCAGTACTACAGCAGCCCTATTAAGAAGGGGGACAGTCGAACAAGCCCCATCTATGCTAGTTACAAAGCAGATAGCTGCTCCGAGGGAGATGATATCTGCCAAAGCAGACTTGTGGATTCTTGCTTCCTGAGAACAGACAGTGGCCTGAATATTGACATCAGCACTAGCTGTAAACAGGACAAATTGCCCACTTACAAAACAAAAGAATCAAGAGACCAAAAAAATGAAAGGATCACTGTCCAGTTATGCAGTAGCAAAAACATCGAAAATAGCCCAGTATTGAAAAGAGAATACGTGGACGTGAGCCCAAACAGCTCAGCAGAGTCACTCAATCAGAGTTCAGTGGAGGCTTCAGAAATCCACCAGTCTTCCATGGATCAAGGAAGCCATTCGGGTATTCACAGCAAACAGCAGCAGTTTCAACGGACTGGGAGCACTGGTTTGAGTCGGAAGGACAGCCTTACAAAAGCACAATTATACGGAACCCTTCTGAACTAGGCATCTTCCAAAACGGCAATAAGACAACAAACAAAAGGAAGCAAAGAGAATTTGATACTTCTAGTGAACAATAAGGTTCTAAGAAACAGGATTATTATAAAATATATATTCATAATGGTACTATATGTTTAAAACAAAATCTCTTCAAAAATGTTATACAGCACTTTTCACTTAACATCCTTTCCACAAGGGAGACTGTCCCCTCCCCTCTTTTATAAACCTGAAATATTTTTATAAACAAAATGGTATTTATTAGACTATCCTAAGATATTTGAGCAGAATTCTTTTCCCTTCAAGCAGGTTTCTTATTTATTTTTGTGCATGAGGCCATCTGTGCCTAAATTCTTGGAGGAAAGGGGTAAAATCATGATGGCGGTGATTAAAAAAAAAAAATCCACCTGATAAAATACCATAAAATGTCATGTGAAATCAAAACAAACCAGAATGGTGAATTTGAAGAAGTATATTTTTTAACAAGAATGGAATTGTATCTTAAGTTATTTCATACAAATGTATTTATGAGTGACTAATGTATGCACAAAGTGATACTAATATTTTGTTCTTTTAATCCACTGTGTTTCTGCTTTCCTATTTTTCCTTGTATACTACCTCAAAAGTAATTGAGGGTTTCTTTGTCACATTTTCTGTAGGCTTGCATTTATATTGTCTAAAATGCATGCAGTGTCATAATTAATACTGTATTTTGCATAACTTAATAAAAGACACCAGTGGATCTATTTTGGGGTTGTTTTTTCCCTTCACCTAAAAAAAACCCTGGACAATAGAACATGGAATTGCTCTGAGTGGCATTCAGTCTGGCAGAAGGTAATGATTAAAGGTCCTGAATTAGATTACTTTCTAAAGGAGTCTCTCTGTAAGCTCCAGAAAACTGGTTCAGAGTCCATGGCCTCTGGGTGTGGAAGGAAGACTTCTCATCAGCCTGTTGAAAGCAAGCAAGGGGAAAAGATTGTTTATCCACAGGTTTTAATTCGCTAGGCAGGGTTCTGCACACTGAAAGAAAACTGAAAACTACTTGAAAACCAGTGATGTTAACTCCTCCTCCATTACTCACATACTTGATACAATCTTTTAGGTGTTCAGGGCTGTTACATTCCAAAGTTGCCCTTTCTTCATTTGTAGCTTGGTATTTCTAACAATGATTTTTCTAAAGCCTGGGGAAAGTCTGGCCTTCTGTAGCCTATGGGAATTCTACCCAAGTCTAAGCAGCTGTGGTTTAATCTGTACTTTGAGCATTTCCTCTATTGATTGTTCTGTTTCTCACCATTTCACCATTATGGAGTGTACAGCTTGGAGAAGGGAAAGAGCAACAGGAGAAGATGAGTAAAACAAAAAGGAGAGAAAGAGAAATCCTGTGGATTTTCTTCATGGCTTCAGTATTGTTCTTTGGTAAGAGGCAGAATATAGCAATAAATATTTAGTACTTCTTTTAAGTCATGTTCATGAAACACATATCCTATACTTAAAATACTGACTCCTGACAGCTCGTGTATGGGGAAAGACCTTGCTTAGTGCAATATGTGGTAATAATCAGTGAGATCACTGTGAAAATCTAAACTAGTTCTTTATAAATCTAAAATAATGATCTACCATTCAATAGCTATTAAGAAAATATACATTTTCTGCTGATTTTCTGAAACCAGTTACCTGGCAACTACCTACAGAACTGTTCATCTCCTGCATAAGTATCTTCAATCATGAGGCCACAGATTCGATGCATTTGGCACCAATAACTCCCATTGCTCTCCATATCCTTCATGGATAATATAAAAATTTGACCCTTACTGATGTGTGCAAGTACTTGCTGTGCTGTTTGGAAGATCAGGCATCAAGTCCCCGCAGTTCCTCCAAGACCTGTAGCATCACCATGGAGAACAATGGCAGCTAATAATATCACACAGGTAAAGCACAACATAACTCTAAATTGATGCTCATTTCTGTATAAAAGCTGTAACACACCTTGTGCTTTTACGTCCCCATACTAGCTCCCAGTGACAACGCCACAACTCATTCCATGAAGTCAATACAAAACACATAGAATAAAATTTCCAAAGGCCAAATGTTTCTTATGGCAGGCTGTGACCCAGAGCAAATAGACGTGGAGATCCAGAAGAGCTGTTATTTCCCCTCTGAAACACTAAGACAGAAAACAGATGGGAAAAAACTTCACTGTTGACTCATTCAGGTATATAAAATTTAGACAATCCCTAAGGCAAGGCATTCATTTCCCTGGTCAATGAATACAAGGATTTGTATGCAAGAGGGGAAAATTAACTGTTACCTAAGAAAATATGTCGGCTGTGGAACAGCAAATTGTGTCATTTATGATCTGGAACACAGTGTCAGACTAATCCTTTTATAATATTGTTCATTAGTTGACCTAAAGTACTATTTTGGTAATTACACAAAATTGCATTTCTGCTAGAAATTATATATCTGATTATTTAATATCCTGTTCTATTATATTTTTTTCATACTACTGCAGTTTCACAGTCTGCTTCTATGCTTCACTTGACTCTTTCTCAGTTTATGTGCACCAATATGTAGATTAAAACCAGCCTCTTCAGCCAATTAGTACTGGGGTTTTCTTGTAAAATAACCTATAACTTTGTAACATTTTTCTGTAATGAATTCTGTTACAGAACAATATATAACCCTATAATTAATTACAACTGAATCAATAAAAATAGCTATAAAAATTCTTCAGCTTTAATGGGCTGATTTTAATTTCTCCTTAATTAGAAAAACTGACAGTAAGTTCGCTCATTTTCTATAAACATGAGAAAAAAGCTTTAATAATTCACATAAATTTTCTCAGATTTGCAGATCTAACTATGGTTTGGTTTAAATTTTGTTTAAAAAAAAAAAAAGAAAAAAAAACTTTGAAAGATTATAATAAAGAGTTTATTCCTGAGGTTTTAGGGTTGATTTTGTCACATTCAATTTAGATTTGTTGAGACAACCACAGAGAGAGACTTGAGGCATAAGGATAGAATGATGATAGGTGTTTTCACAACACATTTAAATTTTCTTCATGGCAGTGTCTTAATTTTTTGCTTACTTTCAGTTTTCACACTGGGAGAAAGCAATCCAAGAAAATCATGAAGATTTTTGGATCGTGTCACTGTGGATATTTAACACTGCCTGCAGAGTTCCCTTCACTTGGTCTCTCCAGACTCACCATGTTGCACTGTGTCTGTAGCAGGGCTCTGTTGTGCCTTTAGACAGCCTGTTTGGCCCATGTAGAGACTTACAGCCACTGCGATTTTAGGAGATTGAACCTGGATAAAAATAGACAAAGAAGGAGAGGATACGCTTTGACCCAGGGGAAAGGGGTGGTAGACCCCTCTGTTGCTTTGGTCCCCAGAGCTCTTCCCTTCTGTAGGACATTTCTAATAAAGAGCAGCATCTAAAACATTCTCAGAAGAGCTTACTTCCCTTTTGCATTCAAGCAGATGTGATTTGATAAACTTGACTCTACTCTTATGTTCATTTAATGACAAGTGACTCCAGAAATGCAAGCAACAGATCTTCAGTCAAACTGCCACAGACCCCTCTACTCCAGTGGCTGAGAATTTGCTGCAAATTACCTTTTCCCAAGGATATAAATGTCCAATTTTCTGCTAAGCATTATAAGAATGCCAGGGTGCCTCCATGTTGCCACAAAACCTCACTTTTCCAAGTGACATCAAATTTCATATGCAGGGTTTGTAGGTAACTATGGCAGGAATTTTGCTTTGATTAATTATTTCATTTGCCAAGAATAAGAACAGAAACGGTGAGCAAAAGAAGTGGCAAGTCCCCAACAGTGCAGTGAAGCAGAGGATGAAAAATGTCATTTTAATGAATAAAAACCAAAAGCAGAATGTATAAGATACAGAACACTGATCAGGGGAAAAACAAAGGAGGCTGAAAGAGATCAGAGTGAGGCATTTCAAATTACAGATTAAAACAGACAGGAATACAAAAATGTTATCACGGATATGGAATACAATTCACTAGGAATGGCACTGAAAAATATCATGAAATCATGAAAAGCGATTGTATTTTTTCAGATGTTTTCTCACTCCAAATTATAGCTAAAAAATGTGTAAAATTTCAATAATTATGAATAATGCATGTTACTTTCTTTTAAACATTTTAGAAGTTCAGAAATAGATGAAACTTCTAGTTTTAAACCATGCCAAGCCATAACATACGCAATTTTCAATTCAACAGTTTCTAACTTTTTCACTCAAACTAGAAAATTAATCTGACTAATTCTTTCCCCTTCCAGCACTTTTAATTAAAAAGAATTTTCCCTCCATAATCTATCACAGAGCATGATTATACAGCTACTTAGATTAATTGCCCTTGTTTAATTTTAAAGTACTAATTGACATCCTTTGGACATTTATATAAAACTTTAATTCCCCATTCATGTTTAGAACATTGTAATTCTTACAGACTATTATTATATATCTCCTTAAATACTGTTAAAATTGTGCAGATGTAGTCCTCTCAGTTTTTTCTTGGAAGATACTCCCTTCAGGACACCGTGTTCAATTCTCTCCAAGGAACACCCTCTTCACCTTTCTGCTGCTGAGCACCATAACGTTTTTTAATGTGAACACTGAATCGTTCAAAACCCCTGTACAAAAATGCAGCACAGGAAAGGAGGGGATTGCGCAGATTGGAGCAACTGCACGTGTGATGCTCCCAGCACTGAAATTCTCAAGTCATGGGATCCCCCATGGAGTTTTGCATGCAGGTCTAGGGTCCCCAGCTTAGAAGGATATGGACCTGTTGGTGAGAGTCCAGAGGAGGCCACGAAGATGCTCAGAGGGCTAGAGCACCTCTCCTGTGAAGACAGGCTAAGAGAGTCAGGGCTGTTCACCCTGGGGAAGAGAAAGGTCCAAGACCTTATAGTACCTTCCAGTACCTAAAGATGGGTACAGGAGAGCTGGAGAGGGTCTATTCAAAGAGCATGTAGTGATAGGACAAAGGGGAATGGCTTCAAAGTGAAAGAGAGTAGGTTCAGATTAAATATTGGGAAGAAATTTTTTACTGTGAGGGTGGCGAGGCACTGGAACAAGTTGCACAGAGAAGTTGTGGATGCCCCATCCCTGGAAGTGTCCAAGGCCAGGCTGGATGGGGCCCTGAGCAACCTGGTCCAGTGGAAGGTTCATAGCAGGTGGGCTGGAATGAGATGTTCAAGTCCATTCCAATCCAAACCATTCAACGTTTCTATGAAGGCCTGCACAGAGTTTCAGTTGCAAGTTTGTTAGGCAGTAATGTTTCTCCCAAAATCAATAGATCTGATCAATAGATCTCCTTAGGGCCAGGTTTTCTAAAGCTGTAACCTCCAGAGCACAGTTCCATTCCCAGCCTTAGAGATCTATGTCACTTTTTAGAACTTTTGGGGGTACCTTTGCTCTAACAACAGTCCTTGGTGCAACATTTCCCCACAGTAAAGAAACTTTAACAAACAGATCCTCAATTTAGGTTTCAAAGTGCAAAGAAATTTCTTAAGGTTTTAACTTATACAGTCTTTCTTTCAAAAGTAGCTTGTCTTAAAAACATCTTCAAGTACCCACAAAGCCAAATCCCCACAAACCTCTGACTAGTAGTATAGAGCAGATAAGAATTTCAGAATCACAAAGTAAACAGGATCCTAAAGTCCTCTTTACTGCCATATAACAGTTGGTCAAATTTTCCTAAAGCCTTGAAAAGTGTGAGTTAAATTGCAGCTTGCTGTAGAGGTGAGCAGCCCCAAAAGATCCAGCCGTGTCCACCTGCAACAGAGGAATGCAGAAGGCTCAGTTGGTGACCATCCATCAGCAGACTACGGACAGCTTTCCACCTCACAAGATCTTCTTAGACACCAGCATGGCGTCTAAGGCACCACTGTGAGGAGCCTGGCTCTGCCTTCCTGATCACCTCCTCGCAGGTTTTGGAAGGCTGCTGTTCCAAGCCCCATGAGCTTTCACTTCCCAAGGCTCCTGCAGCACCCATGCTGCAGAGAAGTTGCGTTCCACTGTCCACTGAGTCCCACATCCTACACCTGTGGGAATTGGCAAGGTCCCTCCCATTCCTGACTCCCTACAGACAGCTACTACACCCCAGAGTAGGGAGAACATCTGCAAGGACCAAAACAAGACACACTGATACAACACATCTATCACCAATAACACACACACAAATATTCTGGGATTATTCAGAAAAAAATTAATTTCTGAAGTCAGCTCTAATGACTTAATATTTAAATTTATCCATCCATCGATATTTTTACTTTGTGATTTATGAGTCAGAGCAGACACACATATGAGCTGCAGAGCCACAGTAGTGTTTACTACACCTAGCTGAGCAATGACAGCTCTATGATTTAGAAAAAGAGAAACAGCAGCAAGACCCAGATTCCAGGTCTTCACATGTGATACTGTGAAAGAGGCCACAAGGGAGAAAAGGTATCCTCAGCACATGAGGGTTATAAATTTCAGTGGGCTCCCACTCAAGTCCTCATTTAGCTTTTATTGTTATAGTAGAAATCCTCTTAGTCTGGACAGCAGTTGTTTAGTGAGGCATGAGGAGGAGCTCCTACACTGAAAGTCCCAACATCAAGGAACCTCTCACCTCAAGAAAGGTACTGTGTCACCAACCTGGGAAGGTGGGGCAACATTAACAGCACTTGTAAATTATAAACTATGAGTGTTGACTCTGGTGGGATTATTTTTGGCAGGGAGATAAATCCGGATTTATGGTTCACTTGACTATAATTTGAGAATTTATTTCAATGGACCTTTAGCACTTCACAGTCTTTATCCTCCACAAATGAGGGAAATGCTCTTATCCCCAAAGCCCTGAGAGTTACACTAAGATGACATGCATAATCCCAGTGAGATAGTAGGGAGTTAGCTATTCTAGTTTCAGCAGATTTTAAGGCTCTTGGACTTCAGCTTATGTTATAACTTGAGAAACAGATAAAGAATGAAAGCTCAAGTTCTCAAGCTCAGTCTTAGCACAGGAACTGAACCGTTTCCTGATTCATTCCCACTTACCTGTGTTTTCAGACCACAATAGCCTGAAGGTGAGGAAGGCAAGACCTGAGACTGGAAGAAAGAACATTCAAAAATTAATCTGTATGTCCAAACTATTAAAATGCCAAATCACTTCTAAGAAAGTAGTGCTCATGCACAATAAAGCTAGTTTTTTCCATATTTAGCCCAGAGAATACACAAGATGGAGCTGTCCAGGAAAAACATGTAACTGAGCTGGGAACTTCCATCATGCTGTTTTGAAGCAGCTTGAATTTTCCTGACAAGCTGCAGGATAGATAAGGGAATGGAGGCAGAGCAAGGATGATGGCTCTGTAAGCACAAAATGCAGCAAAATATTTACTGTCTTCCCCTGATCTTTAGGGTACATTATGAAAAAGTCCCAGGCTTTTAGCAACACAGACTATTTTCTTTCATTCTTATTTTGGCTTTTTTCCTCACCTCCTTTTAAAGAGAAAAATTAAAAAAATTGTGTTTTGCAACCTGCAGTGATATGGGCTCTTTTGCTAGAGCTGTCAGCCCTGCCTACAATGACCTGACTTGTGTCAGTAGGGAAAAACAATCCTGAAACTAAATCAGTTTAACAGAAGAACATTTGCTACTCAAGGTCTAATTGAAAAGAATGTCAGTAAACAGCTCATTAATGGTTTCAGAGCCCAGAAAGCCAAGGTGTGGGAACACAATAAATGCAGTGAAGTCACACTTTGCACAGACCCCAAACAAGTATTTTATTCAAAATAGGTTTGGACTGCTGTTTACTTTTCTTTCATTTTCTGTTGATGATGAAGATGAAATGCACTTTTTGGCACTCTATAAGACACCAATTAAACTTGATTTCTTTCTTGAGCTCCACTTGTCTCTGACTTCTAAGACTGTTTTGTTTTGAGCTTTAAATTTCTGCTTTGCTTAAAGAAAAAGTGTTGCTCCCACTCAAGCAACCTAACTTTCTGCTCATGAAAATAGACACACAATTCACAAGCCCTACTAAATATATAATTTGTCCAACATTTGTATTTTATTCTTATAAAAACTTAGGATAATTCTTCTATCTTTTTAGCCCTTAGGCTTATGAAGGATGGATTGTCTCTTATTACTTGATTATACAGTACTTGACATAAGTCTCTTGATTGTAATTGCATAGGCCATGCATATTGCATTACCTGCCTACCTTTACCAACTATCATGTTTTGTAACCCTTAGCCTTTTTTTCCCTTTGGATGTGAAATCTAACATTTTCTAGTCACAGGTCAGTCCTTGGGCTACAATATCTCACCACACACCTATGCACAACTCACTCATTAGATAAAGAGAAATGAAGTGAACTATTTGAACTACCAGTATTGGCAGCAAGTTCATTACTTTGGGCTCTCCCTCTCCCCTGCTAGGACTTTCTCCTTACACAGCTTCTTAAACTGAAACAGCAGAAGTCTCAGCACAAAGTATTTAGAAATTACTACAGAACAGCTGAGCTCAACTTCATTTTTCTACAGGCACCAACACTGCATGTATCACATTTCTTAACACTCTGCAGTTTATATTTATACTTGCTTGCAAGCCAAAGCTTTTTATCAATCCACACAAAAAGATCTATTCAGGAAAGGCACCACTCTGACCACAGACTACCTTGGCACATCTGTGCCTTCTTCCATTAGTGCCATCCATACTAACTAGATATTAACACTTAGGAAATATTTGGGTATTTTTGCATTCTCCTGCTGAGTGAATAAAGCTTGACACAACTGTTGGAAGAAATAGCTCTTACTGGAAAAACAAAACAAACAAAAAAAAACCCCAAAATTTAAAAAAAGAAAAACCAAACAAAAACAAAAAAAACCCACCAAAACAAACAAAAAAACTAAAACAAACAAATAAAAAAAAACAGGAAAGGTTTCAAAGAGTCAGAACTGCTCAGAGACCCCATTGGACTGGACTGGTACAGTTGTTAAGGAGGTGACAAGGAAGTACCCCCCATCCTAGAAAGGTTTTCCAGAGCACACACATTCTTGTAGAGCACACTGTGCAGCAGGTGGGTAATTGGCAAGAAGCCTCATGACTATAATACTGCTGACAGATGGCAAGTAGCAAAGTCTCTTTTTCAGCAGCTCTTTCAGAGGCTGGTGACTGTCAGATTTTGATCACATTTACACCAGTACAAATCTCAGATGATGCCTTTAAGGCTTTTGGTTGCTATACAGATGCTGTAGTAATAGTCATGTTCCACACAGCAACATTTCCTCCTTACACCTGTGATGGAGATTCCATGGGCTGTCCGGGCAGGTTTTGACATTTGTGGCATGCATAGTGCAAGGGACTGGACAACTGTGAACACTTGCAGAGGTGGGGGAAGGTAAAAAATAAGGCAAGAGCACTAAAGAAAAAGAGTGGTGTTTCTATTTCATGTCTTGGGGTACACAATCCTAGCCTAGGATTGTACAGTGACAAACAACAGTGACAAAAAACAGAATAAAGTGAGACACGTCAGAGAAACAAGGGAGAAAACAGCAACCAAACCTGGGGACTTCCCAGACCCCCAGGATCCAGGCTATGATTAGTTTTGCCCTTATTATTGCTGAGTTTGCTGCCTGTTGTCCAAGCAATAGAGACTGGAAATCAGGAGAGGGTTGGTTCTGTTTTCCTGCAGGCTCACTGGGCAGACCTGAGAAAATCATTGTGTCCCCTGATGCTGCAGGCCCACCTCTGCAAAGTAGGCACCAGGGCAGCAGCTCCTCGGAAATACAGAACAATGATGAAAAAAACCCCAACATAGTGCATAGCTTGACTTACCTATCAAAATTTTTCCTAATTAATGGTGGCGTCAGAGTCAGGCTTCTCTCTTATTGTGCTGGCTGAATTAATCAATTTTTCTCTGCTCCAGCCCTATGTGTGTCAGGCAGGAGCTATCCACTGCATTCAAATGCTATCATTTCGACATTCATCAGCATTTTCTCTCCTCCCTGGGTACTAGTGAAAGTTTTCATGCCATAGTTTATTTACAGTACATTCAATTCATGCCTCTAGCCATTCTAGAGACTTCCCACATACCAAGCCTTACAAAGGCTTTAGGGCTCATTTTAAACCTACTGAAGATACACAGACTGTGCTCTCTGGCTGTGGAACGTCAGATTTAATTGCCTTACACATCTGAATCACATTAAAATTATTCAGGAATTTAGACAAATTAGAATACAAACTGTAGATAAACTACTGATCTTGATCCTTGTCAGCATAACCCTCCCAGCAGCTACAATGACCTGAATTCTATTTAACAAATGATTTTCCATTGGACTGCTGTTGGATTGTTTGCCTAGAAAAATAGCAGAGATTTTTGCTGGGCCAGTCATTTATCTTTGCATGTGTGCCCACATCCTTAATAGCAGGAAGATATTTTCTACCAAAAGCTTGCAAATGTACATGTATTATTCCCAACACTTACATTATTATGACACTTTACTTTCCATTAAAAATATTTTTTTAATAATTTAGAGGAGTTTCAGCCCTATAGCAAGAATATTTGTTTTGAAACCAAAGAAGCAAGTTGGCTGCATTTCAAAAGCAGGGAGTACCCTTCTTACCCCAGCCACAGAGGACAGACATTATATGCAGGACGCTAACGCAAAACTAAAAGCATAATCTAAAGACAGAAAATAATCAGTTCAGAAAACTGTACAACATTACAGTGGGGAACATATAAATGTGTCTGTTAAGCAGTGCAATTCCTTGAAAGATGAGGAACTCTTTCCCCTGAAACGTTGCTCTCCTTGCAGCCCGCGCTCCTGCCTCAGACAGTTGCCCGTTGCAGAGTGGTTCTTGTGCAGCCCACAGCAGGCATGTCATTATGTCAGGCTGACATCTGATGTGTTCAGCCTCCTGGAGGATGAGACCTGCTTATTACTTCCTTCTTCATAACAAAGGTGCAAGGCAACCTATTAGCTCTAGTTCTCTTATTTATGGAACCGAAGTGTTGAAAACACTTCCTGAAAACAATACTGCAGTACAAAAGTGTTTAGCAGTTTGCACTCCTTCTCCCAGTGCTAGCTTTCTTCTGCTTCCCAGCGTTTCTGCAAAGGGACAGTTTTGTCACAGGCTTAGATGGGCCAAAAATGCATTTTGGTTAAAGGTGTAAATAAACACCTCACTGCATGCCTATGCTTTGGGAACCTGTAGAGTGCATGGCTAGTGATGATTATGTCCCAGTCTGGTGTTCTCAGCTCAAGAAAGACACATTAAAGTGTTAAAGTGGATCCAGAGGATGGCCATGAAGACTATCTAAGGGCTGAAGCACCTTTCCTATGAGGAAAGACAAAGAGCAGGGGTTGTTCAGCCTGGAAAAGGCTCTGGGGACACCTCATAGTGGCCTTCCAGTACTTAAAGAGGTCTTATAAAAAAGAGGGAGAACAACTTTTTACACGAACAGACAGTGACAGGGCAAGAGAGAACAAGGGTTTTAAACTTAGAGAGGAGAGATTTAGATTAGATGTTAGGAATTCTTTACTGTGTTGGTTGTGAGACACTAAAAGAGTTTGGTCAAAGCTGTGGATGTTCCACCCCTGGAAGTGTTCAAGGCCAGGCTGGACAGTGCTTTGAGCAACCTGATCTAGAGGAAGGTGATCTTTAAAGTCCCTTCCCACCCAAGCCTTTCTATGATTCTCCAAAACCTTGTAAGAACAATTTCCAAAGAAAGTTTGAGAAATCCTATGCAAATGTGGCATAGACTTTAAATTACAAACACCTGTGGCCAGCCCAGTAGAGGCTGTCTCCCCTGTGGCCATCACAAGGGTATTTCAGCTGCCTGAGGATGCAGGGGAGTACTGAGCACTCCAACCTGCACCTTCCAGCCTCCTCTGCTTCCCCCTTCCTGCTGCACGATGGTGAAGAGCCATGTGAGAACTGTTTGGACCAGGCATAAGACACTGCTCAGACAGAGATGGGGCTCTGCTGCTAAGAGGACACCACTCTGGCACACAGACTTACAGCACGTGGAACTTGAAACAACATTCCATAGCTGGGAAGTTACAGAGACAAGAGGCAAGAGCACTGTTTTTCTCACTCTGATGCCTTCTCCTGTGAGGCAGTGTTCTGAGAGCAAGACTTCAGGACCTCAATCCAATAAAAAGAAACATACAGTTTTTACCTTTACAGTGTGTTACAGGGAGAATTCAGAAGAGATTCAAGCCTACCATTTATGTCCTAGATGCACCAATAAGTAACAGGGATATTAAAGAGAAACTAAGCTTTATCATTGCATTGGTTGCAAATGCCATAACACTAGAAAATGTTCCTAAAAAGGTGCCTGACAGGCTGTTCTGAAGGTTAGTTTCTGAAAAAATAGGCAGAACACCTACATGAACATAAAAAAAAATTTGTTTCATGTATGCCTTTTTCACAATTCATTATTTTATTTCTTTGATGGAAGATGGCATTCCAAACAGAGGGATCAGTGATGCTGCTGTTGTGTTGATATGTACTTCAAAACTTTCCAGCCACAGCTACTGCCAGGACACTTCAATATGTTCTCTACAGGCTGGATAAAACTGATTATGGAAAGTCTCCCACTATCAGGTTTCCTTGTGGTTGTGCACAGGCAGGGAAGAGTGCATCACAGGCATTCAACAATGCAGTAGTCTTTGTCCTGAAGAGCCAGTAGGGAATGACAGAGAAAATAGAAGCAGAAAGAAAAAAACAAGGAAACATGAAGAAATTTATAACAATTCTTGAGACATGTTGCAAAATTTATAAAGCAGAAGGAAAATGTCATTGTAGGATGTTGTGAGGATTAGACCTGCACAGTGATGTTCTGTAGAAACCTTTATTGGAATTCCTGCAGTCTGGCAGTGACTTCATGGGTGGGACTGTGTCCCACATGAACATAAAAATAAATCACCCAGATAATGTTGTAACACTTCAAATACACTTAATCGTCATGAATTTTCCTCACAGAGGTTTAGAGCAGTACTTGCTCAAAAGGGAATGATTGTAGAATTTGAAATGTAAGCATTCAGAGAGCAAATTAATGTTTAATTATGAATGCTAAAAATAAAAACAAGAGCTATTAATTTCAGGAGCAAATGATGAGCCTATATGTTATAAAGAAAAATAACATCCCTCTAGAAAATATCTGAAGAGTCCATTGATTTTTTTTTTCATAATTTACTCAAATTACTGCCAAAATTTTTTCTGACAAGTTCTCTCATGAAAGTATTTTGTATTCCCTCATACAGTTGCCACCTTCCAAGATGATCTCAGGTTCAGGAATAATTAATGCAAAACTAAGGGGAATTTATTAAACTAGAAGAGTTTTGTGGAAAGCTAAGTACAGCTAGGCTTTCTAACTCAAATAAAATGATACCATCAGATCTCAGTGCAGATTATGAAGAATATGATTTCTCTCAAACTACTCCCTTGACAGACAGCTAAGTAAAAGGCAGTTTAAAACACACTGAAAAGGTCATTATCCTCAATTATTTTTAGGACTGCAGCTCCCAAGAGAATGCTTTAAAATACACATGAAATAGAGGGTAGAGAAAAGGGAGAGAAAAGGAGGCACAGGGCTCTCTGTTAGGTGTTCTGCCGCAAGAGAGTGTGAACACCAATCTCTCTACTGCCAAGACCCAGACCCACCAAACAAACATTGCAACAGGAAGGTAGGAGTTTTCATTTGGTGGAACATCAAGTCCAAGGGCCACTTCACACACTGAATATTTCACAGAATCACAGAATATGCTGAGTTGGAAGGGACCCATCAGGATCATTGAGTCCAACTCTTGGCGCTGCAGAGGACAACAACAGGAGTCACACCATGTGCCTGAGAGTGCTGTCTAAACACTTCTTGGACTCTGTCAGGCTTGCTGCAGTGACCACTTCCCTCTGGAGTCTCTTCCAGCACCCAACCAACCTTTGGGTGAAAACCCTTTCCTGATACCTAAACTAGACCTCCCCTAACTCATTTGTATGAGCACATCCAAATTTCACAACAGGATTTTTGTATGAAAGATCCATAAGTATTGGCCAAAATGCAAGCACTTAAGCCAAGGATTGTTTTGCCCAGGTCCTGGTAACACTTTTCTTCTGTAAAAAAGGATGCATTTTTTGTTATTCCAGTGGATTTAGTTCAACTACACTGAAGAGACTTATTATAAGCAATTGTAAAAGTAAGAAGAGAAATTTCTTATTCCTACAGAGAAACCTTGTCAGACTCCACATTTGCAAACCTCCCGCTCTCTGAAGGGCATTCAGAATACACCAAGTAGCAAACATCTCCGAAGGTGCATAATTAATGTGGCAGCTCAGCTAGTATGTTGAAAAACAAGGAAAACATTGTATACATCATTAATAAAAAGATTATTTAAAATTGCACTTCTGAAGTAGAGACCAGAGGTCCAAATGTAAATTATATCAGATGCTGGAATCCCAAAAGCATTGTCTTTATTTTAATAATGACACGGTGTCTCCAGTGCCTTCTCTGTAAAGCTCTGAAAGTGCCAATTATCCAAGGAAGTACACAGCTTCTCGGGTGAATTTTGCAATTCACCTATCACTGAAGCAGCCGTGACCAGACTGCTATAGCAGTGCCAGAGCTACTAACCGAAAACTAAAGTGCTGCAAGGTTGTCCTGCAAGCACAGCCACAAATTTCAGCAAATTTATATTGGTTTTCCTGGATAGGTGCCAAAGAAAACCTCTTGGCTCTGGATAGTATGGCAATGCAGCCTGAGCAAGTAACACAGCTGAAACGCAGGTTTTTTTGGTTGAGGCTGTCACCAGTCTCACCTTGAAGCTTCACAGCTCTATCGAGGTCATAGGATGAGTGCAGCAACGTTTGTCCACCTGAAAAGGACCATGAAGTTACTCCTAGTGGAAACTTTGACAAGTGGAGGCTCTGGTTAGGTCACCCCACAGCACAGCCAGGCTGCTGCCAAGAGCAGTGCTCAGCTGGCAGGTCCTTTCTCAGCTTCACCAACTGCAGCTTGCACTGCCCCAGCCTTTCTGAGCTTCCTGAACAGCCACCCTCTTGGCCAAGGCCACCACAGATCCTTCACTAACAGACACTGCTCATGAAATCTAAAGGTCTTCCCACTCCTTTTATTCATGTCTTTTATTCATTTGCCCTCACCTTTCCCTGACACAGCCATGCTGTGTACACCTCTGTGAATAGTGCTGAACTCTCTGCATTTCCTTCTCAGATCTTGTAATTAGCCGCATTCATTCCTCTCTGCTCTCATCTCACCTTTCCTTGCTTATCTTCTCTTACACTATTTTTCACCTGACATGTCTGCAGTTCACAGATTGCATGTTTCATATGAATGGCATAATAAGGATTTTCTTTTTTGTACTAAAAGCAGTACATTTGAAATTGTTTCTGCATTTCAAGCAATTGTATCTATTAAAACAAACACCAAAGGCTGAGGTTAATGGATCTTTTATCTTGACTAATATGAAATTCTCTTTGAAAACAAGAACTTGCCTTATCAAGGACAAACAAAACAAGGAAAGAGAACAAATCAAAATAAGTAATTTACAATATATATGTAAATTTATTATATATATAAAGTTATGGCATTCTTTACCTACTATTCAACTTCTTTATGCGCTGTGAGGGGGAAGAGCTCTGAAATTTACTTACGTCACTCAGTGGGAAGGCAACAAAGGAGGTGGTTATGCAATAAAACTTGAAAAATAACACAGTTCATGGTGAAGATATCTCTAAGTGGTATTTTGAGGCAATTCTTTGCCACTTGCTTATAAGGGGTAATAATCTGAACATAAGAAAATTGATTTCTCAATGCAACCAGGCTTGTACCAGAGAAGGTACACTTGAGCACAAGCTGTTACATAAGTTGCTCTACTAAAGACACACTCCAATTTCTCAGTATAAGTCTCCCTCACAACAAGGAATGATACCTGAGCTTCGCAACCCTGCTGATGGGAATTGGAGACAAATGGATCTAGCTGAAGCTGTCTGGACCATAACTTCAGGCACTTTCAACCTCAGTAAACTTCAACCTTCTCCAAAGTGTTCCTGCAAAAGTTTTCAGATTGATTTTAAGAGGCACTTATGCAAAATCGTGAAAATGTAGTGAGAATTACATTTGGATGAAGTTTTATCATTTCTGTGCAGTACCTAGGTACTTTCTGACAGGCTTCTAAATAACCTTGTGTAAGATATCCAGGGACTGAGAAAGAGAGGTGAATAAGCTTAGTTCCATCAAACCTCCACCTAAAGCCAGTAAAGGGAGCCCTACTGCCATCAAGAGACCCACCATTCCCATTACAGACTGCTCTGTCCCAGCTGGGAGTCATTCTGTACACGTGGCAGAATTCATCAAGCTCTGGGCAGGGGTCAGCTTGTCTTACTACCAGTGGAGATCAGGTGCCTCTAAAATTGCTTTATTTTCCCTTCATAAATTAATTTCTCACATTTCCACTGTTTGAAGTGTAGAAACATCAGACTATGACCACTCTGCACAGAGTGGTGAGTCACGAAGAGAGTGACGAGAGATCTATCAAAGAACGGGGAAAGTGCCAAAGGCTCTTTGAGACTCCTGAGGCTACATTTAAGTTTAACAGTAATAAGACCCAACAAAAATAAAGTTGTAGAGTTTGTCTCACTTTTGAAATCACAGCATCTAAACTACATGCATTTGGGGGAGTACGGGGATACTATGAACTATCCCCAGTCCAGTCCCATCACTTGGAACATGTTAAATATGGTCTTGGAGCACATCTCATTTAAGTTCATTTGAGGGAGATGCTGTTTGCACACTCTGTGAACCAGAGCGCTGTAAGGGCCAGTAACTCTAAGGGTTGTGGGTTGGGGTTTTTGTTTGGTTTTGTTGTTTAAAGTGCAGTCCTGACAAGGTACACCTTGTAGGAGCCGATTTAGTAGAAACGATCTGCAGGACAGTGAAGCAGTAATCAAAGGTAGAAAGAGAAGCAGAGAGAAGAGAGGCTAAGAAAGAGAGGAGAATCTCCAAAAGTAATAAGCCTCATTAAAATTGGAAAATAGGCAAGAATGGAGTGCAAACTGATCTAGGACTTCTGCCTACTTTCTAATGACAGCTGCAATGAAAGGCTGAAAGCAGAGTTAAAAAAAAAGGAGAGAAGATAAAGGTAGTGTAAACCTATAGACTATATAGAGACTACTATACCTTTAAATGCAGAAGACAAGGTACTCAACAAGGACAGAGAAACTGAAATGGTGAAACTGAAATGAAAATTAAATGGTGGGGATACGAGCAGTGGCTAGGAGGAGCTGGGATTAAGAGAACATGATCAAGGCGAGCTGAAGAAAGCAGAGCAAATACTTTCAGTTGAATGCAGTCCAAGACAATACATAAGGATAATGGTAAATTTGAGATCCCCAAATTTTTTATCTTCCTGTTTTGTTCTGTTCTGCCACAGCCTTGCACAGCCTTGCAGCTTTACATTTGCCTGTTCTCTATGGAAAGAGTATTACAACCCATTGTAATGCCATACCTTATTTTCATGATGAGGCCTATAGCTGAAATACAGAGTGAAATACCAACAGTATTTCAGCTGAGTGAACACAATGATTCTAATAGCTGTCTGCTAATTAGCAGGTTTTTGAGATAAAGACAGTTGAATAGCTTGCATCCTCTGACATCCCAAATTAATAACGCTCCAGCAGCAAATAATAAAGTGGTAAAGATTGGCATTATAAGTTTTTGGTACAGTACAAAATAGATTAAAATTAATCTGGCTTGTTTATCTACAGAGTCTAGACTATTTCAAAATGCTGAAGATCTCTGCCTTGGCTCTAACAGATGATGCCCTAGAGAGTTCTAAATAAAGCTCAAAGAACTGCTCTTAAAGCAAGATTCAAAAATTTCTAGATTACAAATTTATGAATAAAATTAATTAACCAACAATTCATTACATTCTAAAGGCTTCATCTGACCATAATAATCCTTGTTTGCAGCCCAAAGAGTATTTGGTAATTGCAGAATGATGGAGTAATGTGGATGTCTTTTGATTACAGTTCATTACATAAGATAACAAGGAAGAATTTCTCTTTGAATCATAACGGAAACTTAATTGACACCACTATTCTAAAATATTTCCAATTACTAAATTTCAGTCTGTGTCTTAATCAGTTTTATATTAGAAAGAGATTTTAACAAGACAGTGCAGTGAAAATAATGCCATTGCATTATAAAACCTTTGGCTGGATCTCATAAGTAATTAAACTCTAGCCATCTTGGAAATCTGACACAAGTGCACTTCTAATATTGTTTAAGATTATAAAGTTTCAAGTTTCTTTTGTTTTTCTCCACTGCCTTTAATCAAATTTAAGCTTTTCCATCCCTCTCCATCCCCCAAACAGTCTAAAATTTATACTTGAAAGAAAATTCCAGAAGGGATAAATGCTAGACACCAGAATCATGCCTCACTACCCAAGTTGAATGTAAGCAACAACAAGGGTAATCTTACAACATGCAGTTACTTTTCTATGCAATATGTGCAATGATTCCCAAGGACTGCTCTTTCAGGACTTTCCCTCTATCCAAATATGTTCTCAGCTGAGGCTAAATGTGCTGAGAGCTCATTCAGGTATAGAACAGTGTTCACATCACCTCGGGCCTCATCCAATAAGGCATTTCTACCACGAGTTCACATTTATTTCAGAGGCCTTTCTCAACACTGTATTTCATAAAGTAACAGACAGAAAATCTCCTATGAAGATAACATTACAGGAACAATTACAGTGCTGCCCACCCTTCACACAGACACACCTGTCTGCCAGAAGTTTTAAAGTGGCAATAGCACATTTTGAACTAAAACACCTGAAGGGAAGAACACAGAACCACCTCCTTAGAAAACACCATGTGGTTGAGATTCAGCCTGCCCAGTGATAACCAACGACCACTTCACTTCCAGCTGATCTCCTTCTGACATTTATGAAGATCCCACAACTTGAATCAGGAGTAACTCAAAATCACTGAACCAGTTTTCATTTAAAGGTAGCACACAAACTGGCTTGTATACTAGAGGCACAGTCAAGAGAGGTGCAAAATTCAGGCTCCTGTCAAACAACTACTTGCTAAACAAGGAAACAAGAAATTAAGGACAGTCTGAAGAAAAAAAATAGTTGCTTTTTCTATGCTGCATGGTTCACTTAAATTTAATGCCCTGTGTTAAGACCTGTCACAACTGTTGATGATAACATGCAGCCATGATATCTTGGTCCAGACTTCAAACGATATAACTGGATTCACAGTCCTGGTATAGGCTTATTTCTTACTACAAGCAATAAGAAACATAAACTACAAACCAGTGGATCACATTTTGCTCATTAATTAATTAAAATCTGCCATTTACAAGAGAATTCTGAAAATTTTTCTCTGAAAAAACTTTTTAACTGAGCATGTGAAAAACAGAGAGAAACCCCTTCCATTTATGACAATAAGAAAAAATCAGAAGAATTAAAGGATGGAAAAGTTGCTACTATACATGGCTTCTGGCTTTCATGACAGAGACAATTTACTCAACACAATTACCCTTTGTATGTTAAAATTCCTATATAGACTAACTACACTTACAGCACTCACTACAAGGTAGCACATGTTTGCAGGGAGTCAAGCTTAGGAATAAGTATGGTTTATGTAATGAATAGACATTTTTTTCATATAACACACATACATATAAAATCTTTTTTAGAACAAAGCAATACAATTGCAGGGAACACTAATTTACGCTCACAATCTATATATATGTAAATACACAATGATGACCTAATGAACTTTTCAATTGCTGCACAATAGCCCAGCTCCTGTCTGAATGTCAAGAAAACATGCTCTGCACTGAACAGCATGATGAGTTTTCTGTGTCTAAGATACAGCAAGAAGTATGGAGAAATGGATATGTTTGCAATAAATTAGCATAATATTAATTGTTTTCCCCCCAAGCATCAATTCCACTAAAGTCTTGTGTACTAACTTGTCAAAAATAGAACTAGTGAATAAAGACATCATGTATAAAAAAATGTTTATTGTTCCTTAAAATATTTATACATAGAGTCATTTTGTTTATATACAGTCATAAATTCAAGTTTAAACAACAGGATTTCAAAAACACGAACATATTGACTTCAATATTTGGTTCAAGTCATCTGTCACACCTTTTCCTGGAACTCTCAGAAGGCATTTTACAGTAAGTTGAACTGATAAGGAACTACCCATATCCAGAAGAAGCAGTTGGTCCCACCTGACCTGTGATTTTCCCCCTTCTTGTGCATAAAAGATGTTTTGCCTTGAACTACAGCTACTCTAACCCTTCAGTGATCATATTGGGCAGCTAAACTAGTTTAAACTAGTGGGGAAAAAAATCCCAGGAAGATGAAATAGGCATTAATTGATCTGAACATCATCCTCTATTAAACAATATGCCTTCAGCTTTCAGTGAGAGCAAGAGGAAACAGCTTCATGTTGCGACTAGATTGAATAGTAGATAGCAGATAGTAGATAGTGGTAGACAAAGCTTTCTCGGTTGTTAGGTTGAGCAGGCTGCCCAGAGAAGCAGTTGAGTCACCATCTCTGGAGGTGTTTAAAAGACTTGTAGATGTGGTACTTTGAAACATCGTTTAGTGGTGGACTTGGCAGTGCTGGGTTAAGAGATTTGGACGTGATGATCTTGAAGGTCTTTTCCAACCTAAATGAATCCATGACTCTATGTCAAAACCTGGTTTAGGAAAGCTGCATTGAAAAGATATATAACAAGAGCAATAATTTTCTTAAGTTTAGGTACTCGAACCAGGGTGGGAGCACAAGAAAATTGACATAAAAGGGTCAGAAATTTGTCACAAGGGCCAAAGGAGAGAGTAGGACCACTTCTTTGCTCAGCAGCTAACCACAGGACCATCTTCACTGCATTATGAAAGCAACAAGCTTAGAGGTCACAGAAGAAAAGACAACAGTCTCTCTCCTGCTTACAACACATCACAACAAAACTTCACATTGCATACCCCAGTTTATTTCCTAAACCTTTGACAGACTAACAAGAGACATCCTGAAAATTAACCCTGCTTGTTATTGCCAGATCTTGATTTCTCCAGCCCAATCGCATGTTGCAAGGAGTGATGGCAAGACTGGGTGAAATATTGCACTCACACAAGCTTCTTTATGTGCAGACAAAGTGCGAATAATCCTAGAAGTATGATAGTTGTAGAAAAACACTTTGCCATCTGAACTTCCTGTCACCAAAAGAGTTCCATCTGGAGAAAATTCACAGCCCACAGCAAATCCTTCCACCTGTGAAAATCAATAACAGTGTAACTCTTGATGCTGATTAGAAAAGTTCATTGTGGTATACTGAAAATTAATATAGTATCAAAAAAATGTATCTTTAAATAAATATACACTAAAGACTTCTCAGGTGTTTATTAAGACACAGCTCTATCACAAACTTACTTAATCAAGCTATTAAGCATTCATAAAGTCTTCCAATAACTATTTTCTTCAGAGTGCATATGATTCAAAATAGACTGGCACATGGGAAAGCAAATGAAGCCAATTAATATCTATCACTGATTTATAATAAAACACTATCAGCAGAGGTACTTTGCTGTCTACCTTCCTTTTAATTTTGGATACTGAGTCCCTGGTGAAGTAGGATACCTTATGTCCTTCGTATCTTTTCTTTTTGTTTATCCGGTACGGTCGCTGGGCAGAAAACAAAGCCATGTAGTTCCCATTTGTCTGAGCAACAAACATAGACTCTTTTGGGTGCAAATCCAGACTTGGGCAAGTGTAACGCTCCTGAAAATAATTTTAAAGAAAGTTTTGGTGTATGAAACAAAAGATTTGTTCAAGTAATTCAAGTTATCTTTTGACATATTTGAGAGCCCATAAAAGGCAAAGTATACATAAACACTCTCCATCATAAAGTTACACTTATTTAAGTCTTTACAAACACGGAAAGTCTTACATCAAGGCAAATGCTAAATCACATCTCTACTCTGATTTCCTAAATATTGACCAAAATCCCATATCTCTCTAAACGATAATTATACTGCCGAACAGCTGAAGAATGGTAACTCCAACCAGATGGTTCTCAATCATCCTCTTCTTGCCAAGCAAAACCAAAGTTTGAATGTGAAAGTGAATCTTCTTCTCCGAGTTTCAGCCTAACCTAAAGACACAGTGCTGAGTTTTGATGCCAGGAATGCAAATGAGGAGAGCATTGGCTGTGGGATGCATCTGCATGTGAGGAACACCACAGGCTATATGGTAGAGTGGGAAGAACATTGTATTGGTTTTGTTGTGTGATTTGGAAATGATGGACTGAGAAGGAAGTTCTGGGTACTGTAAGGTATTGGGCACAGTACCCTGTGTGTTTCTGGGGAGAAACTGGGTCTAACAGTATGGGATCAGAAAGCACAATGCAATCTGCAGGAGCACTGTGCTGTTATGCTGGGTATGCTGTAGTTACTTTAGCACTCTTTTAAGTATTCATTTGCTAATGCACGCACACAGTAGAACAAGTCCTGTTGGTATCTAATCTGTTTGGAGAGATGAGGGGTTTACTCCCATCTCGAAAGTTTCAAAGGTGAAATTCAGAAAAGTGAAGGAGAGTGTGCAAAATCATCACCAGGTTTTGTTTATTCACAGTGCAGAAAAGGGGGAGTACAGGGGGGCTGAGAAGTTCATTTCAGAGATGCTGTAGTCATGACAATGGGGCAGGGGGTGAGGGGGTTGTTTATTTGTTGCTCCTTGATACTGAACCTGTCTGATCTGTAATTGATATATTCACAGTTGGGGTTTTTCTTCCTATTATCTATTGAAGATGTTGATAGGTCCAAAGACAAAGACATAACTATGGAAATTAAACAAGAAGCAATGCCATTAAATCATCAACTACATGTTCTTGTCAGCAGAGAACTGTTCACTTCAGCTGAAAGGCAACTATATACAATCCAATCATATTATATTACATAGGATATTAAACTTGGGTTTTCAAAAAAGACCCAGGGAGTTGAAATTATCTAATAACTTCCTTGGTAATCTCCTTTGAAGCTGTCAGCCTTTCTAGACAATTTAGTCCATTAAATGTCTTGCTTGGATAGATGACTGAGAGAAACACTGCACCTGCACTGATAAACACACATTTTGCCTCTGTGATTATGCCACACTAGGTATCTGTATGCATGTATCAGGTTGCTATTACTATGTGAATATTAAACTGTTTCTCAATAGCTCTCAGTGCAGCTGATGAAAAATGTATGAAAAATGTGGGAAAAGAAATGTGGCACTATAGAAACTACTGCCATGCACCACTGGCAAACTAGAATGACACTGCAGAGTCCTTGCCTAAATATAGTTTAGATGTCAGTGAATTAATACTGAAATGTAAACATTTTAAACACAAGGAGACCTTTCAGTCTTCAAGGTCATTTTTTAAGAACAATTAAGTGTCATGTGTAAAAATCAACCTACACAAAGAGTGAGTACCTTATATATCATACAACGTTTTTATCAAAAATCAAAAGCTTTTTTTTACCACACTGAAAAGCATGAAATACTAAATCATGACCCAAGCAATCCTAGTTGTTAATCTTACATGAAAAATCTGATTGGAGATTTTTGCAGCACTTTGGAAGTCCCATGCAATGATGGTACGATCAGCTGAGTCCCGGCTTACTGCATCTGTGCTTGTAAGAAATTCTCTTCCTTCAGGGAGAAAGAGTATATCCAAAGTCTGTTGTACTGCAGCTTTGTACACTCTTAACACCTAGGGTATAAGAGAGTTTGTTATTTTTTGACAGACTGGATCATGACAACCTATGTTTTCTATCTTCATATGAATAACTACCAGCATTAAATTATATATTATTTTAAAACATTAAAAAGTTAACTCAAAATGTTGCAGTTCTAGTGTATCAAGTAGCTTGGTCAATGTATATAAAGAGTCACCATACAGGAAAATTAAACTAAATCTAAAAAAGCATCAATTTAATACTAAAATAAAAATGTTTGTACAAGTTATACTATCATAGACATGAGATTCTGTTGTACATTACCAGGGAATTACAGTTAGACTCAGAAACAGCTCTAGACAACAACATGCTGTGAAGCTGGGTCTACACAAGCTCCCTTCTATATTATGAATTCTTCTTCATTTCCTACAAGAAGCAAAAGAATCTTTGGCAGCAAATTGGCCAACTTAGTGAGCTGCGCTTAAAACTGAAGGACTTGGGGAATTGGGGGGTCCAAAGTGGCAGTGCTACACACACACCATCGCAACCAGTTGGGGAATAAGCCAGGCCAACCAGAGCAGCAACAAATGTTTCTTAGCTGCCTCCCAAGGCAGGAACCAGAAGACCAGCCACCTCAAGTGTATATTCACCAGTGCGCACAGCCTGGGAACAGCCAGGAGGAACTAGAGCTCTGTGCACAGTCAGAAAGTTTTGATACCACAGGAATAACTCATACATAGTGAGACACATGACAAGGATCACAAGGGGTGGCTACAGGCTGTTCAAAAAAGAGAGACATGGAAAAAGAGAAGGAGGAGTCATGCTCTGCGTTTGTGGGAGCCCTATCAAATGACTGTGCATTAATATTGAAGGTGTTAGCTCCACGGCAGGATGAAGTCAAAGGGAGCATGTGACTGGAAAAGCCACCTTGAATTCACCAAGGGCAAAACATTGGTTGATGTGGGGTGAACAGTGGATATTGACTACCCACATTTCTCCAAGGATTTTGATACAGTTTCCCACTGCCCCCTCCTACAGAAATTGAAGTGTTGTGATCTAGACAAGTGTCGGAGCAGGTGAAGACCTGGCTGACAGGCAGCACCCAGAAGGTGGTGGTAAATTGTTCCTTTCAAACTGGCAACCTGACAAAAGCAGAGTCACCCAGAGATTGATATTGGGCCCAGTGCTGTTTAATATCTTCATAAGTGATCTGCAAGATGGCATCAAGTGCACCCTGACATAGTTTGCCAATACGAAACTGAGTGGGGAAGTGGACAGTTCAAAAGGGAGAGCCACACTGCAGGACGACCTGGATAGGCTGGAAGAGTGGGCTAACAAGAGCCTTATGAAATGCAACAAGGACACACGTACAATCTTGCACGTGTGAAAATATAATCCAGGAGTGCAGCACAGGCTGTGATCTACCTGGCTGGGGAGCAGCTCTGTGGAAAGGGACTCGGGGGTCCTCATGGACAACAAGCTCAACATGAGTGAACAGTGTGCAGCTGCAGCAAAGAAAGCCAACTGGATGCTGCGTGGCATCAACAAGGGCTTCTCTAGCAGAGATAAAGGAGTCATTGTCCCACTCTCGTCAGCTCTTGTCAAGTCACACCTGGAACACTGTGCTCAGTTTTGTCTCTGCTATACAAAAGATGTGAACAGGATGGAGAAGAACCAGAGAAGGGTAACAAAGATGATCAAAGGACCGGGAAGCTGCTATATGAGGAAAGGCAGAGAGAACTGGGCTTGTTCAGCCTTGAAAAAAGAAGACTTAGGAAAGACCTTCTAAACATATTCCAGTATTTAAAGGGTGGCTACAAAGACGAGAGAAACACCCTTTTTACAAAGAGTTACCTGGAAAAGAAGAGGGGTAATGGGTACAAGTTACTCCTGGGAAGATTCCAATTGTACACAAAATGTGGGTTAGATCCATGCAAAAATGGCTACTTGGCCACAGGATTCTGAATATTTTAACAGACTGTAAGATGGATCTTAAAATTAAGGCATGTTTTGAACTATTCTATGGGATACATGAACAATTTGAATTTCCTTTCTCTTCATCTTTCTCCATGAAATCCTGTATCTATGTTTCCTAATTTGAATTTTGCAAATCAATACTTTTGCTTTTTTTCACTGATTTGCCTCCAGTGAAGAGAAACTTCAAGGCAAGTGGCCAGATCAAAGCACACCATCTCTCTGAATATGGTGATCCTTGAAACTAGGACACAGGAAGACTCTTAGTTATTAATATCTAAATCTCTCTCTCCAAGACAGCTAAAACATAGCAGCCTGCACTTCCACCGAGGTGTTCAGGGGTTAGTCTGTCTTCTAACGTCACTAGAAAAACCAAAAGAGCAGAGAAAGTGCTTGAAGCACCATACTGAAATGACTCCCAACTTTGTGAGGCATTTCAGTGCCTACCTTACACCCCTAACATAGGCAGGGACTACTGACTACAGGGCCCAGACCTTCAGCAGATAATGTGAGCATATACATTTAAAAAAACCCCAACCAACCAAACAATTTCCAGGTGTCACAATGAAATAGCCTGGATTACACCTCTGTTTTGTACTTTCACCAATAAAAGAAAAATAATTTCAAGCATCAAACACAGCATGAGAACTTCTTGATTTCTTGCCCCAAGCTCAAAAATCTGTGCCTGCTGGGCACAGACTCAGAACTAACTGATCCTGCTTTAGGGTAGCGATTTACTGGTTGATCTCCTGAGGTCCCTTCCAGCTCTGCTTCCTGTGATCTTGGCATGTAGAAAGGTGGCAGCAGCAGCTGCTCCAACTGCTTTGCACAGGCTTTGCAAAATGCAGTTTAGAAACTTGATGCTTGTGTTTGGTGAAGAACCTCCACCATGCAAGCACCCTACACACCCTATAATAACAGCAATAGGATGTTATCCTGAAAGCTCAAAAAACTGGCATACTTCTCAACAATCTGCCTGCATTTTTAAGACGGAGAATATACAAATGTGTTACTTGCTCTCATCAGATTTCTCAGCCTCAGAATCTGCATAATATACAAAGCAATTAAACTTTGTAAAGCCAAAAGAAATATTTCCATATTTATAGCCTCCACTTTCTCTATGGAGAAATCACCATGCATAGATATTTCTTCACAGACAAAAACCCCACAACAGACTAAAAAAAAAAAAAAAAAAAACCTACAAAATTTAATAGCTGCCTGGGATGAGAAATGGAATGCCACACAGAAACCTGACAGCTGTAGGAACTGCAGGAGAAGAATAAAGTTAAATTGAGAGCAGTAGACACAAAGGGCTCTACCACCCTGACAGAGTGAGGGGCAGCTACTGAGCAGCACAGACCTTCACACTGACAAGTCCCAGGCGGAAAGACAAGAGTGCAGAGCAGTACAAATGTGCAGAAACAGAGAAAGAGAGACAGAAACAAAGGCCAATTAGTGCTGAGAAATGAAGAACAATATAGAGCAATAAATGATAACCAAGTTCCAAATGGTGACTCATGGTAGTGATTCTTTAATATTTTCTTACTTTCAAGAAGAAAATCACAGCATATTGTTTGGGTCTCCATCATCTGAAAAAACCCCAAACTTGTGAAATGTAGGTACATATCCACACATACACTGTGTCCAGCATTATTAACGGTTTAGGTTTTAGATATATTTTTAAAAGTTTTTGAAGCAACAGACATCTGTCAGTAAGGAAAAATAAGATATTGTGAAGTCGGTAACATGTTCATACCTTTAATTTTTGCTGAAAACCTTTGGCTCTTACAGAAACTGCCACTACCAATTTAAACACTTTCACTAGTAATCATTAAATAATATTATCCTGTGTGTTACTTAATAGGATATTTCACCAAATTACCTGTGTATCTTAGCTTTGCAACAGGAAACTGTCTTTATAAAAATTAGTACAAAAGGTCTTCTTTTCCAATAGCTTTGATACATACCTCAGAAAAACTATGCTGTTCAATCTCCAAACCATACAGTAAGAACTGATTCAGAAAACAGTAAATTAACACTTTGAATAGCAGTTGGGAATAAGATATACATAGTATTTAAATTGCCCCATAAAGACATCTCTCAAAGATAACTAATTACACTACCCCTGCTCAGAAAAGTATTCATAATTAAAGCTGCTTTATTCTACCTTAGACAATTAATTCATGACATGCCTGAGGAACTTAACTTGGGGAAAGCACCTGTTTCCCTACCCTGCTGGCTCAAGTTTGCTAATAACAGCTTCTCCTCTTTTCCTATTTGCAGATTTATCACTCATAAGCACTGGAAAACCACAGTCCACTTCTTCAATTTAAGCATTTTCTGGACATAAAAGAATTCATTTCAAAGGAAGGCCTAATAGTTTCTGGTGTCAACACAATCCGACATAATAAGAAAGCTTCTTCACTAAGGTAAGAATTCATGGCTGCAGGCATTCGACAAGAGAGGTAATTTAAGCAAATTAAATCAGTTTCAAACAGATTCTTATGGTCCTGGTGATTTGAAAAGCATGCTGTGATGCTGAATTCGAGGTATATATTTCAGATGGTGTTCTATAATACTCCTCTGCAATAAAGCACATGCAATGCCTAGTATTTTGTTTGTCAAGAAATCTCAAAGTCTCCACACAATCAATTCGGAAGCTGTTCCTTGCCCCAGCGCTCTACTGGTCACCTATAACCTGCACTGCACTTTTCAAAAAAGTTTTATGCCCTCAAGTCTTATGCCAGTGATGAGAAAGAAACATGCTTTTACAGTCATTCCCCTGGGCATCGGGAGATGAGGTCTCAAAACAAATCTAATAAGACTACAGGCAATCTGGCTGGTCATCAAAAAAATCCTTAACCACTCAGTTCCATGGCTTCCAATCTGTAAAATCTAGCATATCTTTTCTTCCACTTGTCCTATCTTTTTAGATTCCACACTATGGCTTGGAACTGCCTCTTCCTACTGGCATGTTAATGCAGTGGGGGACTCATTTAAGTTTTCTCTCTGTAACAGTGCTACTCCATTACCAGTAATAAAAAGTACATTTTAACTTCAAATAAAGGTTATTTTTGCACAAAATAGAAGCTTTTTTATCTATTGTAGTGAAAGTCATTTGTGTCAATCTATCTAGAGATCAAGGTGTTGAGGCAGAAGGTTACAATTTGCTTTTTAGTTCTGTGTTCACAACAAAACTGCAACCACATAACAAATCCAATTTATGTCTCCGATGCCCATCCGAAAATGCAAATGGCAATTTTGACCAAAACACATGACAATATCATAGACAAGAAGATCAAGCATACTACAGTCTTATGTTCTCCTAAAATCTTTTAGTATAAGACTGCTGTATTCCTCTTTATGCAGTTGGAAAAAAAAGTTGCTGTATTTTTCTGTTTGTAACTGCTCTGTTTTCAGAGACACAGCTCAAGATTATCCAGGGGTCTCGAGAATAATTAAAAGGAAAGGGAGTCTGATTAAGATGAAGTGTTAGACCTTAATCTGGTATAGATCTCTAAGACTTTAGGTATGGATAATGTACACTGTTTTGTTTCTTTAAAGTCAATTTCAGATTGCTTGAGACGGAACAAGAATCTTGTGATAGAAAGTGTCAACTACTTATTAAGAAAAAAAATTAATCTGCCATCAGATTTTTTTTATTTAAAATTATCTCCCTTCTCAAAAAGGATAAGGGAAATCTGCATGTAGGAAAGATACAGGAAGATACAGAATGGCTGTCCTCTTGACAAACTCACAGACCCTTTAGTGCAAAATCAGTGAATTTTTAGTACAGAAATGAGATGACTGAGGGGAAATTGAAAGAACTGGAAATAAAGTCTGAGCAGTATGGAGAAGGTGAGTGGTTTCTTCCATTATAAGGCTTTAGACTGCAAACAAACAGAAGGCAGCTTCAAAACACACAGAACGAGATGCTTTTTCAAGCACTACATATTTAAGCTGAATTCCTTGCTACAGGAACTGGCAGATGTAAAAAGATCAACAACCAAATTCACAGCATGAAAACTCAAATTGATCCATGAAAGACAAAGAGGGAGGAAGCCCCCAAATTGTAGAGACACCTGGATAACCATTCCTGGGAACTGTGATAAAGAAGTTTGCTGTGCTTTTCTATTCTTGTTTTTCAAAAGCATATTGGTCACTGCTGGGGTGTAAAATGTGTCTAGAAATGGGCTGAAACCAGAATGGCTATTCTCCGACAGCTTGAATACTCCCGCCCCAAAAGGAGGAATGTTTTGTTCCTGGTTCATTTCAGTCTCTCCAGGAGCAGTTGTTCTTAGGGCAATTGTATGCTTGGACAGGTCTACAATTCTCACCTGCAATACCACCATATGAGGCTTCCAAATAAACACAGCAGGACTGCTCACCTCCATGCTACAGACACACCTACACGCCTTCACACTCACAAAGGATCCCTCAATTAACAGTCAAAAAGAAAGGCCATTATGCAAAAAAATATACCCCCACCATATTTTTTTGAACTTTTTGTTCATGGATTCGGAAAGGATTTCTCTGAGAAGAATAACTTTAGTTTTCTAAAGCACTGAATAAATCATCTTATTTTAATTACTTTGTTCTTCCTAATACCACCCATAGATGACAATGTACTGGCTGTTTCTATAGAAACCAGAAGTGCATGCAGCTCCACCAATTTCTACAGCTTTTTTTTCATATTTATATGCTATCGAGAGACAAATCCATTAGGGTCTCCTAAATACAACATAAAACGACTGTATCTCATCTGAAGGAAATTGCAATAGAATGTTTCCAAGGAAACAAATGCAATGCACTTGTACTCTATTAATTTTTTTAACTGTGCTTTAATGGCTTAGGCTTATTTCTTTATAAACTCAAGTATGGAGAAATAGCTCAACAAGATAAAAAGCATCACTTTCATTTTTTTGTTTTTAAGCATAAAGCTTGTAGATGATAGTTACAATTTTGTAGCTAAACAATGTTCAGAGTAAAAAACCAAGACGGAGGGATTGGGGGAGGGAAAACTGTAGTTACACTGCCTTGACCTCTGTTAGTAATAAAAACTCTGCAGTTCATTTCAAGAGGAATTTTAAAAGCTTGAAAGAACAGCTCCCACCATTTTTTCTGGTTAATTTGTTCTATATCTTATAAGACCACAATTTCAAAAATGGGAAATTCTGTATAAATCTTCTTTGTTTTCCTTAAATTTGCCTTGACTTTATCTTTTTTCAAACTTCCCTTATGTCCTGACAAAATTTTCTTATTAATCCCAAAAGGCTGAACCTTTCCACTCCTTTGTACTCTTCCCATTTTGAATAAGTCATTGTTATCTTTTCTGCACAATAATCTATTGCTTTTGTTGTTGATTTTGCTAGCACAACACTTTCTGTAATAGTTTCCAAAAATAAAATAATAAATGTTGTGTCCATTTAGAGCCATGTCTGAAGCACTTCCTTAAATTCCTCCCAGTCAATTTATTTCCTTGAGATCTCTCCTTTAGCCAGTTTTCTCATTATACAGTACCTAGGTTAGTTCCAGCTTCTCTATTTGCTCTGTTGAAGTCCAACAGCATCAAGTGACATCAAGGGAGCTTCACACGATCAACCTTCACTTAACTCCTATAATTTTGTTAAATGTCATTTATTCTTATGTCTGTAAATAATCTTTCCTTCAAAGTCTTTTCCTTCTCTGGCTGTCAGGTCATATTACAGAGTCTTCACTACCTGATACCCTTCCTCTTTTTACTTTCTTGTTTAATATAAGCAGTGAATTTGCATTTATGAAGGTATAAGAGCTTCAAACATTACTTAAGGATCAGAGCCACAGTCCTGTCACCTTTCACTTACTCCCTCTCCACATTACTGTGTAGTGTTTCATCAGGACCTGCTGTTCTGACAGCTGTAGCAGATACCTCTTGCCAAAGCTCCAACAGACCTCAGCAGTTCGTGACACAGAACACATGAACATCAACAGACAAGAGGTCAAAAACAGAGTACATTCAACAGTTTAGTAAATTGTTCCTCTAACAGAAGCCAAAAAAGATGTTAGTGATGTTAGTGAACTCCTTACTTTTAAAGTCCCTTGCATTTCTGTATGGACATGATAAAGAACCAGTTCCTGAATATTTACAGAATACTAAGAGTTTCATCAAAGAAGAATGTCAATAAAAGGCAAAATATGCAAAACTCAAAAAATAATTATATGAATACATTTAGAAAATTTAAATGAGAACATTCAGATGCAAGCCTTGAGTGCTGTATGTCCCATCAGCAGAGCTAACAGCATCCCTGCTCTACACTATACAAGCCTTTCTGACACAAGTAAATAGTTTCAATTCAGTTTGACAATTCACTCATGATATAAGTAACTTCAGCTTCCTTAAAAGTGTTATCAGTATAAGACAGCTACAGCTGTAGTCTTGCTCTGATAGTACCTCTGTGTAAGTTTAGAAGCCTAAACTAAAAAGAAAAAAAACTTATCTGTAGTCCTATTTTCTTTAGTGAACTCAATAAGGTCCTTATTGCTGAGCTAGAGGATACAAGTCTCAACCCTTTGTTCTCTTTGGTATTTCAAGGAATATTAAAATTTCAGGTAGAATAAGTACTTGGAATATATATTGTATCCTGTCTGAAAAGCTAATGTAGACCAGCCAAAATGAAGGGTGACTGTGCTGCCTTGAGCTGAACATCTTAAGAAATTCTTCCACAGCTCAGAGAAAGGAAATACTTCTAAAATACATAACTACTTTAAGGTCTCAGGGTTATTGCACATTTCTTTTTACAGGGCATTTTACAGGGTTTATCTTGGTTCAGCTCTGAGGTCCAAAGATCCCATGGGGGCTGTTCAATATGATAGTCTCTCTTTGGTTGACACTGCAGATTCTTTTTTTGTTTTAAACCTAGTAGCTCACCTCCAAGTGTTCTGGTCTTTTCATAAAGTCTTTATAAACATTCTCCAAATGTTTCATAAATTCAATCAATGTGTTATACAGCAATATAAGATCTCCAGAATAATCTCTTCACCAGAGAGACAAAACTGGATTTAACACAAACAGCAATACCACTACAATAAATCTCTACAGGCTATTCAGATGCGTCTTTTATTCTTCTTTTTTTCAGCCTCTGATTACTTGTCTCTATAATTGTGAGATGCCTGTGTACTTTACATTTCACTGAGCAGTTAACAAGCTGTTCCATCCATTTATTTCTCTGAAGTATATTGCTTAGCTTTAATAAAGATTTAAACTCCTTTATTGTTCTTTCATTCTTTGTCTTGCTTAATACCCCATGCTACATTTGAAACTATTTTGCCTATTTGCTCAACAGAAGAGGGATAGCAGTAAGTATCTTTCAATATTCCTTTTTCTTTTCTATCTGCCTCTCTGATTGATAGCCTAATGTACATTTCTGTCATGGTTTAACCCCAGCCAGCAACTAAGTACCAGGCAGCCACTCGCTCACTCTCCTTGTATCATGACTGAACCATCAAACTGAATTGAAAAGATTAATTTACACAAGTCACCAAGGTTTGCATTGTGTAAAGCAGGGATGCTATTAGCTGGCCTAAAATTTCTCAATGTTTTAGTAACTGAAAGGCTGCCTCAAACCTACCTTGATACATTTTCTCTGGGACTCGGAAATCCAATTTTTGTACCACATTCAAGTCATGAATAAATATTAGTAATTTATGCTCATAGATTTATGGCCCTGGTCAGAAGTACTAATTTTGAAAAATACCACTATCAGCTATTCTATGTCATTTTCCATCAGCAGAAACCACCAACGTGGCACACTGGCATAAAGCAGCCCGTTTAAACTACTGCATGTGTGTGTAATTGGACAATATATTCCCTGTTTCTCATTCTCTCTCTGTAAACCTTAACGTTGTGCTCTGGATTTCCACGAAAAAATCCACTTATTTCCTCATACTCAATTATCATTTTGCCTCACAGTTCATTTGAAGACATGCAAGAGGATAGCCTGTTAAAATACAGGAGAACATCCTAAAGAATGACCTCTGAAACTGAATTACCAGCAAATACTGAAATTGAGGTTTCAATGTGCAGTGAGTAACAAGATTCAGACTCCTGATTTAGGGTGCTCACTCTATTGACAAAATATGCTGCAAAGCCTGAAAAGGCTATCAGCAGTATGATGATGGCAACAAAAAGAATCATTAGTTCACCCACACAGCATTCCAAGCTGGATGATAGGTTAACACACTTGAAAGAACAGGCAAAACAGGAAAATCTTGTAATGAATTAGGATGAAAGCACTTGAAAGATAGAAAGGTTCTTTGCATCAGAAGTGAAACAGTGGCAAGAGGCCTCAGACATCCATTTCAGTTAAGAGCAAATAGCACTTGTTAGCGCAGGACAAATTTCAAAATACTGGCCAGGACACTGTCCAGTCTTAACTATAGCTGTAAGAGTGTAAGATGGAAAAGATAAGTGAATAAAGGTAACAAGGTAACAATATAAGCTGAAAGCAGGAATACATGAATAATCCATTGAAATCCCCCAAACTAGGGGGAAGCAGACATGACATACTGATGATGCTGATAATTCATGCCTAAATGACATACAGTTCTACGGCTGAGAGTTGAAATGTAATTACATTACTTTGCAATGATACATAGGTGGTACTCACCATTCTGCAAGAAGAAGCCATAAACAATCAAATCAGAGTTTGATATTTTATCCCTTTTCTCCACTCATCTCTGACCTCCCACATCCACTCATTACACTCACACAGTTCTTCAAATTTTAAAACCAACACAAATGTCTAGTATTCTAAAGCTATCACTGAGCTACAGCTACCTTAGATGGGGGGATGAAAAATAATCAAAGGATAACAGAAGCTCTCTCCCCCTTTTGGAAATGTTTCAGAGTATGGGAGTGAACCACATTGCTGCTTTAGACAATCACAGCACAAACAAAATTACAGTTTTCCAATGAGCAAACATATAAAAAAATCAAAAAAAAAAAAAAAATCAATATCTGTTACCAGGCTCTCCAGTTTCTAAGGTGATTAGACACTGCTGGTTATTAAAATTAATATTCCTCATGCACTATTTAATTGGCTAGTGTTCCAACTCGTGAAGTTCTACATGAAGATAATTGTTTCCCAATGGACAAAGTAGGTTACAACTTTAAAAACTTTCAGAGAGAGGCCAGTACAGAAACAGGCTGGGGTTTTTGTTTTACCTCATATAAAACTTTTCCTATTTTACCTGTCAGACTAGATATTCATTCACTTATTTATTCTCACAGAAAGTAAATTATTTGGTTATAACAGTGGGATGTTTCCCTTGTCTCTTCATTAGCATCAGCTCACAGAAATACAGTTACACACATTTCTAAGCACTGGAGTGTTCTGCAGGTAAGAACACTGTGCAATTCCCAGGGATCAGCAGCTCTTCAGGGAGAGCTGGAGCTTCAGCATTGCAAACAAGAATGTATGGTCAGTCATAGAGATAGAAATGCATTCCTCTGTTAGTCTCATTTTTGCTGTCTATACCATCCTGGCCATAGAACACGCTTCCTTTTGAGAAATCACATTGTAGGATGGGATCAAAGGATGCCACAACATGTAATGTGGTATATTGGACATAACAGCAATACTCTCACTCAAAGAGAAAAAATTCATAATGTAACAGTCACAAGTACAGTCTACTTCAGCAACAGTTTTAAACGTGGAAAGGGATTGGCCTATGAAAAGACAAATACACCACTGTACCCATTTGAAAAAGGCACCATACAAGCAAGGAGTTAAAAACCCCCACTGTTGGCCACTAAAACATAAAGATACAATAAAATACTGTTTGAATAACATAAAGATAATATACTGCCTAATTAGTAGAAAACATAATGGATGTTTTAGACTTAATGCATAATCAAAAAAATAAAATGTTAAGTATTCATGTTCTCCTCCTACATAGATATAAATAATTTTTACTGTTTGTTTTTGTCCTCTGGAAATGAATCACTGAAGTTTTCACCCAAAGCGTTCACTACTGGCTTTGCATACAAACACACACCACAGCTTATGTCATCTCCTGCAACACACACCAAGGTGACCTCAAGCATAACTATTGCTTCTTAAACCCATGAAATGGTCACATACTGAAAACTGCAGTTTTCCTCTGCAACTTTCACACATACAGAGTTCACACAAAAATTACTATATCAAAACATCATCTCAAACCAGGCTACTGGTAGTCAGAATTGCAGAAGATACGAATGGGTGATCTGTTAAAGTTCATCAGTATAGGCTTGCTCCTTTGCTGTCTTACAATGCCTTTTACAAAGGCCAATACCTCACAAATTGCACATTCATCTATTACTGCAACCTTCATCTCAACACCTCTGTCTGCTCCTCACTCATATAATGCCTTATATAAACTATGTTCTACACCTCTCTATTTGCCTTCTCCCTGTTCCAGCTACACTGGTCATTGGTGGAGAACACGTTTCCTCTCTACTGATAGTTGTCAGGAACAGTTTCACCAAGAAAACTTTCCCAGACAGTCAAACTTCCCCTTGTCAATCAGCCAGCTCCAGTCTTATAACACAGAAACACATATATTTCTGTCAGAGGCACCTTCTGTGGAACATCAGGCTAAGGTGGTTGGCAATATTTGGCAATCACAGCCTGGGATGTGTGTGCTGGTTTGTGACCTCTGTCCAGGTTAAGAAACACATGCTGTTCCATATCTGCTCATGTCCACAAGGAAATGTTTTGTGCATCTGTGTTAATGCAGGTCTGCACTACAATCAGGTTTGCCAGACATACCAACACTTTGGTTGTGGCTCAGCTGAAGCACCATCAGAATTTAGAACTTAAAAGGAAGGAGCTACTTTAAGAGACAAACGCATTTATTGTCTTCATTACTTGGAATAAATACTGTTCGATTGCTCGTGTGGTGTCAAGGGAAAACACTGTTGATATGCTTTCCTACCTTTTTCAGATCCCTTCTGCCATCCTCAAGAGCCAACAGATGGCTAACTACGATGAGTAGGTTCTACCCACATAGAAATTCAAAGGAAAACAAAGAATTACTCACTTTACAGTCACTGCTTCTCTTTGAGCTGTTCAGTGCATGAGAATGTCAGCTTACCTTACGCTTCCACTGGCAGAGTACAGCTCTGGTTTCACCTGAGCTCTGAATGGCAGATGGGAGCACACTGCTCTTCACAGTTCATGATAAAGTAAAAGCAGAGGCTATACACAGATCTATGGCCCTTCATGAATGCAAAAATTGCTCCAGGCTTCTACACAAAAGGTACCGTCACATCCTGACCCACACATAACAGCTTGAAGAAAAAGCTATCTCTACTGGTTCCTAGTACACAATTGCTTTCCACAATCCTGAAGTGAGCTATTGGCCCTGTTTAATTCAACTAGATGCTACTTATATCTATAGAAAGGAAAAAAAATATTTTTACGTACAATGTTCCTCTTGGCCCCAAAAAAATATTACAGAGGTTCACATCAACAAAGAGGAACGCAATCAATGACTTCAGAGTAACACTTCATTGACAGACCAGTATATCTAGCAGCTTAGTAATATACAGCAGAGACAGCCTAGGAAACATTCTACAAGAGAAAGAGAAAAAAGATTTCCTTTACCTTAGAAGTCCTTATGTCCCAAGCTTTAACCTCTGGGCTGAACCCTCCACAAAGGAAAATATTTGACTCTGTAGGGTGGAACTTGAGTGCACTGATCCTAAATTCTGTTTTGCTGCTAAATATCTGTTTTCCTAAAATAAAGTGAGAAGTGATTAAAATTTGAGCAGAAAATGAAATATATTATTCATTTCAACTTAGTTTGAAAGGTAGCAAGGTTGTAAAAGGTGAACATACTTATATTAACACATTTCAGGTATCTGGGGCTACTCTAACTTAATGAAAATACAGGACAACACAGTAATTTCTATCCACATGAGATTTCTCCTGCTTATGGGCATCTGCACCACTGATTGCTTCCTACTGAAAGAACAACTGGTTTCCCACACTAAGGAGAGGAGTTCTACCAAGGTCCCAGTCCAGACAACATGCAGGAAATATATCCACAAATCTAATGGCTGAATGTTTCCTTACAGAGATGCCACTGTCTTCATTTCAGTGAGACAAAAATAACTATAATAAAACATTGTCTGTACAGAAATACCGTACCTCAATCTATATTACAACTCTTGAGTTGTTTACTTATCTTTCTGTGAAGGTAGGAGTGAAACTTGATCTTGAAAGCAGGAAATAATTTGCATACCAGCATATGAAGGCAATAGCTGTTCCCATGGATACACTGTTCCCAGCATTTAATTGTGTACACTAATCTCCACAGGTTCCTGTGGTTAGTATCAATTGGATTGTCAACACTTTTGAAGGCAGCAGAATTCAGCTAGGTTATTTTACAGAACTTTTCCACAGTCCACTGCTTCCTTTCATCCTAACATATTCATGATATTAATGTACACTCACTGAAATAAAATTTCTGGAACAGCAGTATGGACCAAGATAAACGTATCTGCTCATTTTCACAATATCAACTGTGATTTATATTCTACGTATCACATTTAAGATCTACATTAAATTAAATTACTGCTGTAAGCCACAGGAGGTACAGAATCAAGAAAAAAAGAAAAAAACTTTTAAAATACTATCACAAAAGCTTCCTAAAATATGCTCTAATCTACATTTTTTGCAAGTGATGGTTGTCTTAAAATAGGTTTTCTTAAACAACTGAAAATTACTTTCAGCTAAAAACATTACTGATGGATGCAAATACTTACTGTTAGGTGTACAATACAGAAAATCCTACATATAGATTTATATGCTTATTTCATGATCACAGGCCAAGTTATTTTATCTTCAGTTTTGTTTTCTCCACCTGCAGAACTCAACTTACACAGTCAAGAGGCTAAGATGTCAAATTATTTATTTATTCAGCTTAAAGAAGAAAAGAGAAAGCTTTTACTTCATCACGTGCTCATCAAGCTAGCAGGGGCAGGGAAAAGAGATTGCAGGGAGTGTAAGGAAGGGGTGAGTGTTATTCTAGGTGAATACTGTTATTTGTAGGAGATTTTTGTCCTTTTTTAAATTATTCTCCACTGATTGTCTGTGCAAGATCTAACAGGCCTCTTTGTCACTACTAAATGAAACAGTTAATTTAGTCCATATGTTCCTTCCCCAAAATGAGAAAACAGTCATAAGGGCAGCAGAGGTTCTCTCAACAAGCAACAAGTCATATCTAACCATGATTATCTCTTGCCATGGGAGTTCTGAGTAAACCAACAGCTACAGGAAAAAAAAAGATTCCACAGGGAAAGGAGAAAGTATTAAACCCATCAGTTATAGGAACAACAAGATACTGCTCTCATGTACACCGCTAACCAGGCATAATTTGGGGTGGCTTTTGAAAAGCCACTCTCATCCACAGCACTTGAGAAAATACAAGTTCCCCATGAAGGCTCACTAGTCAGTTTAACAGCAGTTTGCTCCCAAAGGAATTTGGTTGTTACTAGTTCCCAGCTTAATAAAAACTCCAGGAGTATAAGCAATAAGTTTTGAAAGGGACTGCAGCAAGAAATTAGCATCAGTGCAGCCCACCCGTACTGTCACAGAGCTTTATAAAGGACACCTCAACTGATCACCACCTCAACAAAGTGTGTTGTCCAAATGGCATTAGACATATACATAATTAACCCAGTGGAACTCACCATTTAACCTTTTGACAAACACTGGCTTTACTATAATTTTACTATATTTTTACCTCCACAAGACTTCTGAAAACTGCTCTTTCCACAGTGCGTACTTGTGTTCTCTAGCCCAAGACACAAGAAAGTCAGGTAAAACACAATCAAAAAGATGAGCATTAAAAGCAAGGTGCAGTTCATCTACTAACTACAAGATGCTACCTTTTCCACAGAAAGATTGATTTAACATAATTTGTTATTAATTAGTCCATTTTTCAATCTCATCCCCAACTGCTTCCAAATAATTCAATCATTCGCCTGATATTTTCTTCAGAAAGTAAAATGCTCTAATTCCCTACTCTGTCTCTGTTTTAAAGAGAAATGGGCACCGGATTTGCCCTCTTCTTGTCTTCTAGAGTCTATTATTTATCCCAAAGCTCTCAGTGACAGTCACTAATATAATTAAAACATAATGATCTTAGTGTTAAGAATTCTCCATTATACTGTAATAATAAATAAAATTAATGCAAACAACCTGACATCTTATTCACCTTTATACTCTTTAAACTCCTTCTTTTTCCTATTTTAAGCTGCTACCTTACCATTTGATGCAGATATTAACTACTAGTCTTACAAGCTCAGGCTCTCCAACTAATACTTTGAAATACAACTCTCTCTTTTTCTTTTGCTCCCCAAAGTGAAATTCAGTCAAACATCTCCTTTTGGAAACTGAAGTGTTCTGAAAAGTTTGGCATTATTAAATGTATGCATTCATTTCATTCTACTGCCATGTCACAGAAAATAAGCAGGCCTGGGGCAGCAGTAAATCTACTCAAAAGGGGAGGATCACAACATTACAGAAAGGAAACCCTTCTATTGCCAGAATTAAAATTCATGCACAATACACTTGCAGAGCTTCCAGAAATTTAGGAAAAATATCCAAGAGATGGAACAGACCAGTGCAGAAGATGACATGGAGCAAATTAGCTCATGCAATTCAGTAATTTGAAAGAATTAATTCAACTCTTGGCCCTATTCTGTACAAATGTTATTTAGCATGTTTCACTACTATGAGCAGAATTTGCTGCTTTCCCTGCTATGACGGAACCTTTTCCCACAGCTTAGCAAATCCAGCTTCATTGTTTGCTAGAGATACTCCTCCACCTTTCTGGAAATAATAATTTACAGTTACATATGTTTTTCTCTATAATGACTCAATTTATTAACATTAAATATTCAACTTTGGGAAGCCTTATTCTATATACTGCAAAAGATGGCCTTTGAGCAGGAGACTCCCTTATCCATAATAGAATACAACAGGTGTAATTCAGCAAGCTTGTACATACCTTTATTGTGTATATATTTATCACATTTTAGTTCCTAAAGGCCACATAACAAAGATTGAAGCAACTCAGAGAGTAGAAAATTACATCTCCTGTAAACCTCTTTGGCTAATTGAGGGAAAATCCATACCACATATCATTTTCTTGTAACGAGTCATTGTTATTCTAAAGCAGAAAGCAAATGTTTCTCTAAATCTTTAATCTTCACAATTTCAGCAGCAATATATACTATATTTTTTGGAGTGTGTTTCATATTCTTCAAAGGCTTTAATTCTATTCTTCTTGCATTAAAGGCTCACCACTAACATACACAGAATGGAAAAAAAATCTTAAAAATATTGAATGTATGTTTCTGCTTCTTCATGTAGCAGCCTGTAAAACTGCTCAACTATGCAATCAGATGTTTTAAAGGCTATTTAGCATTGTGAAATTTTCAGAGAACATCAGCAGTTACCAAGCACAGGTTGCTTCTGTAACTGTGTTTAGTGGCTCTGAGGCTCATGCACCTACCTGCAAAACCCAAAAACATTTACTTCTTTACTCAAATCTGTGAAGAAAAGTGAAGCCCAAGACTTACAAGGACACAAGAGCAATCTTGCTAAGCAGAACAGATTTCCCTGCTGTGTTCACAAAAAAATTAAGACAATGTATGTAAAAAAATTCCATTACAGTCACAATCTGTCTCTTGTACAATAGTGAGAAAAAACATCAGATTGATCAGGCATCTTTTGTTCTCTAACAAATCAATGTTCAAGATGCTTGAAATATTAAATCATTTTATCTTTGAACCTTTACAACGTCCCCAAAATAAATACTTTTCTCTCTTCTTTTTGCAAAGGCTTTACCTCAATGACTATGAAAAATAAAATGCTGTTACTTCCTAGCTGGAGAGTGACCTCTAAGCTATATTTAACATATTTCATAAAACTGCTGAATCTTGTGGGAAACCTTTGACCTCACATCAAGGGTGCCTGTGTGCACTCAAAAGAAAAAAAAATAAAACAAACAAATAAACAAAAAAATATCAGTCAACTAGGCTTTTTTCTGAGGTGTCATATAAAACCTTCCTGCATTTTAAAACATACTATCTAAATAGTACTGGGAGAGAAAGGGAGGAACAGAAGAAGATCACAGCTCTCCTGAGGTGATGTTTAGGTGCGAGAACTAAAACTCCGACGTGAATAAATGTAATTACCTAACAGTAATAATGTTATAAGACTACTAAATTAGAATAGAAAAAAATATATATAGAAAAGAAAATTAGAACCATCCTCTTGCAGGTACAAAATGTTCCATTAAGAAACTCTGTCTCCCATTATAACTCTGTGGAAATGATATTTGAAATCAAGCTCAGTCCATGAACTAAAATACAACTGCAGCATTTGGTAACGTAGGAAATGTGCCAAAATTTCTTGGAACATTCCCTCTGTCATAATATTAAAGAAATGAAAAGTATCTACAATATGCAAATAGTAACAACCCAGCCTGTTCTGCCTATGCTATTATACCAATTCATTTGTGACTAATGAAAAATCCACTGATGAATAAAACATACAGTCCAAAAATAAAACAGTTATAAATAAATTTTAAAAATACAATTACCCTTTTAAAGTTGGTAGAGCATCTCCATTACATCTGGACATAACAGAAGGTAAATGTCAAACGTACTTGACCTAAAATTGTTTTAAAAGCAATTTTTTTCTGTTCTCTCTGAATGTACCACTATTTACTACTCTGTAAATAACAGTGTCTGGAATATCAGTAGTAGAAAATGACTGTGAGTGTGGTGGTTTTAGATGAACAAAACCAGGGAGTCTCATCCTGCTGCTGCGTTATTATCACATTTGTGAAACTATTCAAAAGGCTGTCTTTTTATAAGGAAAGAATGTATATTAAATAGAACAATAAAAGAAAAATATTAACCAGTAACAGGCATCACATTTGCAATTTTTGGATCTACCAATGTTTATGAAACTCTACACTGCAGTACTGAACTTGCCTCAAGCAAAGGCACAGAACCAGTCATGTGAATGATTCATGAATAACTTTGAGTCCCTTAAACATTTTATGCATGTGTTGGATCAGACCCATACTCTGAATGCATACAACAGCTTTTAAGAAAAGTGCATTTGTGGAGAGTCTTAATTCCTGGTGTTAGGATGACCATTGAAGATAATAAATTACGATGTACAAAAATTGAGTTTAAAAAAAGACTTGCACAACAACATCTATTTTCACCAAACCAGGACAAGAGAACTCCTTGTACCTCATTAACTTGAAATTTTCTCTTTCTCTGTTCTTCATCATAGTATCATGTAGGTTGGACCTTCAGTGATCATTTAGTCCAAATCTTTACTCAAATTAGGTCCAGCTGCAGCAGGTTATTTATGGGTCTGTCCACTGAAGTTCTGAGTATCTCCAAGTACAGACTCCACAGGTTCCCTGAGCATCCTGGTTTAGTGTTTGATGACCCCAGAGTTGAGACAAGTTTCTGTGTTCCTATATTTGTCCTTTGCCTCTTAATCCTTTCACTGTACATCTCTGAGAAGAGCCTGGCATCATTTTCCCTACATCCAAGGTAAATAATACTAATCTGGCCTGGAATGAAGTTGACCTTCTTTGCTTCAAGAGAACACTGATGATTCATATTTAGCACCAGGACCCTCAGATATTTTTCTGCAACGCTGCTTTCTAGCCAGTTTAGCACCAGCCTGTTCTACTGCAAAGGATTACTCTATTCCAGCTGCAGGACTTTGCATTGGTCCTTGTTGAACTTCAGGAGATTCCTATCAGCCCACTGTTCTTTGCTTGCAGCATCTTAGATCTTCTTACACATAAGAACTTTCACTGAATACACATGACAAGGGCAGGAGGTCTGATAGCACAAAACTGCAGGATAAGATTTCAGGACGTGTCTTCTATCCTCACACCAGAATTTCTAAGCCAACGACAAAAATTCTGCTTCATGATTAATGGGATTTCAATGTTTGCTTCTATTCTGATATTGTTCAGATATAATGATGAAGAAAATCACTCCAGAAAATGCAATAAATTAGGACAAGGGATATCCAAACTAAAGTCCAATCTTAGAATCAAAATTTCCTGGAGAATTTATTCTAGCACTGTTAAAACTGTGATGGCACATTCCTTTGAGAAATATCATAACTAGCTGTTCTCAGACCTAGAACAATTAGCCAGACTACAATTTCGATTTAATACAGCAAAAACTATGTTCCTAACAGAAAACCAGTAGAAAATTACAAAAAAAAAGTATAAAAGAACTGAGCAGCTCAATATCATGCATGTATTAAGCAGTATTTGCAGTATTTCCTATGCTTTTAAAATAATTCACTTCAGATCATTAGGTTTCTTTTAATAATGGACATGTAGCAATTTTTATAACACAGATATAATATATACAATCTGTATCAAAAACGAAGACAAGAAAGTAGATTTTAGCAAACAAGACTAGAAAAATGTTGAACTAAAACAAAATATACAAGAGACAAGAGGACAGAGCCTTAAAGAGAGCATTATTATTTATTAAAGCCCACTGGCATGTGTTTATTGCATTTAAACACACTGGTAGTTAGTTCAGACTACCAATGGAAAGTAATTAAGACCAAAGTCCAAAAAAGTATCTGAAAGTCCTCTGTGAAGGAGCAGTTCTAACATCTATCTGAAGTTAATCAAAGAAGAAATCATCTCAGCACTGATGAAGAGTGAGAAGGAATGAATGATTCAGTGAACTAATGTAAATCAAAATCTTATAGTTTCCTTAGTGTTTTTCAAATGGAAATGAGGCTTTTTATACCAAATTGATTTGGATTCCAGAGGCAAACCGCTCACTCTGTTTCTCTGAAAGGAACTGACTGAAATGTATGAAAAGAAGAGTAACTTTACAACAGTAAAGGAACTCAGAAATTGGCTTGCACATGTAGGAAATCAGAATAAAATTCTGATCACTCATATTATGCTTTTCCAAATGAGGGGTGTATCACCGAAGGTCAAGTCCAAACATAACACAACTGCAGTTCAGAGGAACTACAAGGAACTCCTGTGTTCCTGAAATAAGGTAATAATATCTGGTATTTCCAAGGATATAAGACTCCATTTTACACATGCTGTTTATTTAAGTAGCTGGAAACACTATATAACTCACTCATCAATAAAGAGTGAGCCATTTATGAATTTGCCTGCTTTTAAACTTAGTAAATTTATTTTGTTACTGTTGTAATTTCCTAGAGCAGTATAAATGAGCCACTACCATTAACTTAATCCAGACTCCTATCCCATTACTGGATAGTTAAATGAAAAAGATGTTAGAAATTAAAGTACATGATTTAAATTACGTATCTTTGGAATTTGTGCTATCCTTTAATAAAATGAGATTTTTCCTACAGTAGTCCCTTCAAATGACTCAGACACATAAAATCTATACTACTGCTATAAATCCCATTAAAAAGATAGCCATTCTGTTTAGAATTTATAAGCATTGCAGACAAAAGTAAGTCCTCTTGGATTAGTAAGATTCAGTTATATGTGAGACTAGAAAGGTTTCTGTATTAACACTGAAAATTAAAAAAAGAAAGACAAGAAGTCTAAGTAGTTAATGACTTGGCATATTAACCTCATGTACTGCTACTCTTTTCCCCATTAAAAAACCTGAATATTCTCATAACATCAGTATTCCATAACATATCTTACATACCCACACTACAACAGCTCCCTCCCAGCTATCATTGAATTTAAATACTTCTGGTATGACAATTGTTGAGAAAAATTAATTCTTAGAGCATGGAAAAGAATCTTTTTCTAATGTGAACAATATTCACAAATTTCCTTGGCCACTTTCCCAGTTCATCTGAATAGGATTTCTGCTCTCCAGATATTTACATACAATGTAGCTCTTGCTTTTACGTAAGAGAAAATCCTTTTAGACAGTAACTGCTTGCAACTTTTCCAAGCATTAATGTTGTAGTCTTACAAAAAATATTGTACCTTTGCAGGAGTTAAACATTTAAAAATAAATTCAATGGAAAACAGAAAATTGCATCTCTTCCCCTGACAAAGTCCTATTTTGGACCTAATTCATTTACACACACGGAGAGGTGTCTTACTATGCATAGCCCCAGTGAGCACTGCTGTATGAATGCTGGTAACACGCATAAAGGAGAGAAGAAACACCCCTGACAGAAGCACTTTCATTTGTGAAGGAGACATGAGGAGAGACAGCATCCAGGAAATTAGTTTTCAATGTTACAACAAGCAAATCCCAAATCAAATTCACGAATGCATCAGAGCAACCCAAGTTCAGTCTCAAGGTTTCATACCAGAATTTAAGTTTCTATACCCCTAATTAACGTCCTATTCAGAAAAAATCAACAAAACAAAGAAAACAAAAACCACCAAATTAACTTTAAGCACATATTTAAAAACAATCCAGCTGAGAATGAGATACTAGCATATGTTTAAATTAACCATCTGTGTAACTGTTACTGAATTCAGCCTTAAGAGGCTCTTGAAACGCTTTAATAAATGACCATGAGAGAGCATAAAAAAACCATAATTCATTCTATTTATCTGTGCAGTATCTGACAACTGAAATTATATGTGATCATGAAGTTAAACATATTCCAGTTTACTCAAATTTCTTCAACTACTTTTAATGACCATGATATATTTGTTAAAGGACATTTTGCATGAACCCTTAACTTTCACCTACAGATTTTATCTATATTTTACCTTTACTCAAGGCTAACAAGATCCCAAATTATCTGTACACAGTTAAGAAAGGGCTATAATTCACTCCTCATGACCTTTACCTGTTTCTACATCTGTTAAATGCAGCGCAGAATCAAAGCCCCCACTGATAATCCTCCTTCCACAAGACGACCACCGGGCAGCTCGAACAGCACAGGAGTGGCACGAGTATGTTTTTAAACAGCAGCCTGTATCTACAGCATCCCATACCTTAAAAAGAAGGATAAAGTCAGCTTTATAAAGAATCACAGTGTTTTTTTCAAGGTACTGATAAGTAGCTACAGCAAATCACTGTGGTTGAGAGAGCTTTGCATTCTGAAGTCATATCAGCTAAGCTGAAAAGACTGTTAGAAATAATTGTATGATTGATTAGAATTAGGGTACTTTATTAACAAGGCACAAATCCACAAATACATTTTTATTACTTTTGTTATTTCTTAAAATGTCTACATTGCTTGCAATGGCAATTCATGTTATACTTTCCCATTCTTAATGCTGTCCTACCTCTAAGAAGGGGGATATTCAAATGGATTTTACCTTTCATCATTTCTCTTCCAAATTTTGTCTCCATTCTATCTTTCTTTTCATCAAGTAAGAAGAATCTTGGCAAATTACAGCTTTCACATCTGCCTATACAAAGGTTTTTATCATATATCTCCCTCAGTTTGTAATTTTAGGTAGATTTTTTCCTTAACTTCACTGAGGAAGGATATAATATAACAACACAAGTACATGGCGATTTTCAAGGATTAGTCTAAGTCCTCTCATTTTTCAGTTTCTGCTGGACAGGACTGGGTTGATGCTGAGCAGTTACAAAACTCTTGTTCTACTAGTTATCCAATGTTTTTTTAATTGTATAACAAATAGCGTTTTCAAAACATAAATTGTCCTGTTCATATTTTAAAAAGGCACTTGTTCCCAAGTAATGTATTTTAGAAAATACAACTACTTTGAATTTAGTTACCAAATATAGTTGACAAAAATTAAAAGCACATCCTTTTCCTGTTGTTTTGGGGCTTTTTGCCATAGTTGTAAGATAAACTTAGAAGTTTAGCAACAACTGACCCATATAAAGATCCATTACGATCACTTCTGTGACAGAGGGCTAAATATCCAAACTATTTTCCTATGAATATTCTTCTTCAGTAAAAGCTAGTTTTTAAAATACAATTGTATGATACAATACAATACCTGTTGAGTTGAAAAATAAAACAGATAGCAAATGCTATAGCCATACCTGTAAATCCTACAAATTCATTACTTCTAATATTAGTAGTACAAATAAATCAACACTTTGACAGTGCTTTATGACAGTTTTATTGCAGTCACAGCAAACTCAGTGCAGTTTATTGCTTTAAAGTCACCATTTTACTTCATGGTAATTCTCTTTGCAATTAGTCATTTTCATTCTGCAATAACAAGCAGAATGAAAACAACATGGCCTATGAGCTTAGAAGGTTATTCTGAATTTTGGGAATTCTAATAAATTTCTCCATTCTAAGATTGTTTATATAATGCCAGGAACAGACTAGGTAACTAACAACATATCAACAAATTACTTTTTTTAAAAGTCACATAAAAGTCAACCTCCATGTATGTTAACAAAAGCAATGAAGCACTGAAAATAAAACTCACTGCATGTTTGTGCATTTTAAAGAATGTTAAAAACAAAGACAACTTGGTAAATCAAGAAATGTAAGTAGATGTTTCCTTTCTTGTGGGAACAGCACAATTCACAATAAAGGAGAATGCAAAGAGGGAGAAAAAAGGAAGCCTTTGGGTAATGCATTTTTTTCTTCAATTATATTTTCTTCTTACTGGACAAAAAGGACTTGCTGACAGTATCATTATTATATAAAGCATACTCAGAAGACAACATTCCATTATAGAAAATAATTTCATCAAAGGATCTTCTATCACAAAGCACAATTCTGCAATGCAAAGCAACCAATTATCATTAATTACTTGAATAGCCAGTTAAGATTGGAACTGTGATGGCCATGCCCTAAGTATTCTGCTCTATCCACAAGAAAAGAAATCAGGAAAAATTTAATCTTAAACTGCTTTGGAAAGTAAGTTTCCTTGCTTTAATGAGTTTTAATGATTGTTTCAAGTTTAACAGTATTAAAAAGGGTTAATTGTATCTTGGAGGGCTTTTAATATGAGCAAGCTAATGAATAAACCAAGATGAAAGGAAAAACAGGTGGTACATGCTTCAGATATTTTCTGTCATGTTTTAGTGATTAAGTATGAAAACTCAATTTTCACAAGAAGGGTAAAGTAAAGCAAGTTCAGCAGCACTTCTGAGCTCCTGCATCATTAAAAAAGCTGTATAAATGGAAAAAGCACACTCCTGAAGCTGTACATTTCCCTCCACTATGTGAGATGGAACAAGTGATCCACTCTTATGAATGAGACCACTGACCACTCAAAAGGGACGACTCAGAAAATACCGCATTTCTCTTCACTGTTTTGCTTTCCATCAGCTCTTTTTTGTCCACATAATGGTGCTGTTGAAATGCCTTCTGGAATTAGAGTCACATGGGCAAGACAGTCTTGACTGAGAAAATCCACTTAGTTTACTGCCAATTAATATAGACTTTTAACTACAGATTCAGGTTTTGAGGAAAAAAGACCAAGAGTTAAATGAGCACTTAGGGGAGCAGCTCCCCCACTGAGGTCCCATTTCAGTCCAGTGCTTCTCCTCTACTGCTCCTGCCCCAGCTCCACCAGTTTTCACCACGTTACGCTCGGTCACTTCACAGAGAGAATGGCCATTGCAAGAGGCTGGGATCAGGGTCTAGAAGTTTCTTTTTGCCTCTTCTTACTCTTTTCATCCCCTTCACTTCTTGCTGCTTCTCTGATCTCCCTCTCCAAAGGCATAGCTCTTCCCTTACCTCCTCCCAAAGCCTTATGTACATCCTCACATGCAATCTCATGTTACTTCTCATGTGTCCTTGTGGCTACCCCCTTTCTCCGATAGGCATGACCAGAGGCACCACATGATCCTCTGAAGTTGTGGCCCATAGTGAGCTGTTTTCATGTCTTCCAGAGTGAGCCAGAACCAGCTATAGCATCACAGGGCAGCTCAGGACCTCCTCCTACACAGGCCACCCCTGTAGGCCTTGCTACCCAGCTCCACAAGTAATGCCCAGTGCAAGCCATCAGTTCAGACAGAAGAATTAGGACAGGCCTCCGTCAAGATACGGTCCAATGCAAATTCACTGCAGCCCAAAAAAGTGCTTTTAAATAATGCTCAGAGGTGTCACTTCTGCTGTGGTTTCACAGACTAGTGGAAAGAGGAGTCAGACAAGGCAGCAAAAAGGGATGGCAGACCCTGTCCTGCCATGCAGTAGCAATGCTCTGCAAGCTTCATCTGGATGCTTTCAATCTTAGCTAAGTTCCGCATGACCTATCTAGGATATTCTTTTAAGTCCCACATCTGGTGAATTAAGCTCAATTTAACCTTGACACATTATCATGCACTCTGCTGCAATGAGGACACAGTGCAGTGCATACCCAGAAGAAGAGAGTTTTTAGTTACAATATTAATATTCCACAGGAAAAGGGAAGCTACTGCAATTGCTACTTGCAAGAAGTGGCGTCTTACATTTACAGTTAGTTCAACAACAATCACTTTAATGGATGGAGCCATGCCCACAAAAACTCATATAAAGATGATCCACTGCGTAGCAAGAAACAAAACTAGGTGTGCAGAACTTAAAACTGGGTAATTAAAGGACAAACTATGCATGTTCCATACAAATAAGAAATAACGGAAAGGCAGGAGCGGTAATGCTCAGCTGTCACAGAAGGTGTCTGCCCCAAGCTACAAGCACCATTCTTGCCTAGAAGTGGCAGAAATGTAACCAGTGTCATATGCACAAATGGAGAACCTACTATATTGCATTGCAAGGGAAAAACACTTCAAATCTCATCAGAAGATCACTACAAAGCCACCACCATGTCTGCATTCCCTTAGAGAGTCTCTTAAGTAGTTCCCCATTCCAATATATTTCCACTGCTTAATCGTCGTAAGTAAAAAATGCGGCCAGCAGGAGAGTTCCACCATGCTCTATCCAAAGCTTGAGAGGAATCTCTACTCAGCAGCTGGTGCTTGTTCCAAACAGGCAGTCACTAATTAGAAAAAGGAGAGGTTGCAAAGGGTAAGTCCTTTGCATTTGAGTTTGCTCTCTTTGCCAAACACTCAGATGACAGATCAGCAGTTCTCCAGGGAGACAGGCATTGCAGGGTTTTAATTTCAGCTGAGAGAGTCAAGTGTGCCAAGAATAATGTGTATGGCAACAATGGTCTTTTTTTTTTTTCCTAGGCTTTTTTTTTTTCTTCACTTTTTCCATATGCTGGAAACAAAACAGGGACTGAACCCCCTAGGATCTAGGATCATTAAAAGCTTCCTATTTCAAGTGAGGGATATTGTGGATCATGCCGTCTTTGCCAAAACGAAACATGAACTACGGCCTCTTTACTAGAAGAGGATCCCAAACACATTCTTCTGAATGGCATCTGCATATGAACTCAGAAAAAGGATTTGTATCCAAAACCAGTCTAAGGCTGAAGGTAAAGGCCACAACACTATAATTTAATAACAAATAATTGTAAGAATTTCAAAGTAAGTTTTTTTAATAAATGAAGTGTCTTAGAACTATTTAGAAAGTTGTATTTAAAATACCAAAGATTGCTGAGCTTTAAAGATACCTGGTAATAAATACCTTTAAAATAAACATTTATAGAATAAACTCCTAGATTTGCATGGAATAAAGGTTTATGTATTTAGTACAGAAAAAATTACTTGGACAGGGGAACAGTTCTTTAAAAATACAGAGGCTGAGACATAAATCTTCCTTCATAGGCACTTAGACACATGTATCAAGTATTATAGGACTAGATGTTATCATGCATATGCCAAAGGAAGACAGATTTATACTAAATTATTTTTATCAAGAAATCAACGTCTTTAAGTGTTGCTAATTGCATAGAAAACTGAGTTCTTACAGAAACTCAGTATTATTTCTAGATGAAATACTAAATTCCCATTAAACTTTAGGTTGCATCTTGTGATGACCTTTGTGATTTTCATTGCTGAGCTATAAAGTTAAAAGCACACATTTCATCCTGCCACTCTGAAAAGACCTCTTATTGCCACACAGTCAAGCAATGTTAGACATTATAAACAGTAACCAGTCCATCCTTTCCCCTTGTAAGAATCCCCAAAACAATGAAATATGCAACTGTTATTAGGAAAATGATACATATTACCATATTACCACCCCTATATCTACAAGTATTAACTAATTAATTATTCAATACTTGAAAGAAATAAACAGCCAAGACTCAAAGCTTTGAAATTAGTTATCTATTTTCAAAGATTTTCAATGTCTTTCTGGCATTAAGGTATCATGAAAACTTTAATTGCATTTTTTCCAATTTTATTAAAATTGGCTTCAATTTGTCAAACCAGTTCATATTTCACTACTAGTTCTTAGTCTTTTGTACTTCACTATTTATAACATTGCGTTTCCATTTCCTTTCCATCAATTGCTTTTATTTCACTTCATCTCCTATTATAGAAAGTATGGTGATTATGCAGTTATCTGCCGGGATTAACATAGGAAGACAAAATGGCAGGTACAAACAGCCAAGTGACAAAATTATACTAGACATTTCTTTACAAAAGCAATTTTCTTTTCACTTTCTCTGAGGGACATTGTAATTCAATTGCTGTTTCACATTCTCCATAATATTTGGAAAGAAAGGCTTTAAAAGTCCTTTGCTTGCCTATATAGCTTACAAATGTTGTGAAAATACTGTAACTTCTGTTTAAGGTAACATAACCAGATCTCCTCACCCTTGCAATCAAAAGTTCACAAATCACATAAGCAACCACACAATGTAAGAGATGAGATTTATTATAGATTATATGTTTTCAGCTCCTGTTTTCTGACTGAAAGCTTTCAGGGAAACAGCCTTTGAAAATAAAGTAGTTTGGGTCAAAGATAATAAAAACTGTCTTGGGAAGTCATCGAAGAAAGCAGAAGAGGATAAGCACTTGATATCCAAGTAAACAGCAGTCACAGAAGAACCTTCTGAGGTCTGCTACACTATCAACCAGCTCGTAAGACACAAAAGAAAGGCTGTTATCTTACTGACCATCCAAACCAAGAATTCTTTCCTTGAAAAAAAGTCACAGCAACACAACCAGAGTAACCAAAGTAACAGAACTCATCAAGCATATGAAGACTGATAAAAAAGGAATTGAGCACCTCTCTTTCATTGCTATTCTGTGATTATCTATCATGTGCTTGCCTTCAAGCAAATTAGATTGCAGAAAGGAAAATCTAGCAGAAAGAGAAAGGTGCATCTATTCAAAGAGGCAGTCACTAATTGCACAGTGAACCTGAGAACAATGATTCAATTGCGATAAATTAGAGGTTGGAAGCAACTATGAAGAATTAAGCTGTATGCATTTTGAATTTGCATGCAAAAAGGAGCTACAGCAGAGCCACTCAAGAATACTAAACAAGAAATTAATTTCTGGAGCATG
>JAWWMO010000174.1:51847676-51871966 GCA_035047845.1 Dendrocincla fuliginosa | reverse complement strand
TTTGAATTTGCATGCAAAAAGGAGCTACAGCAGAGCCACTCAAGAATACTAAACAAGAAATTAATTTCTGGAGCATGTGTAATGAGATTAAAAATTCTATAGTGGATGGATTCAAGTTAATTTCAACATAACATCCATACTAAAGAACTCTTCCCCGTCCATTCAGCAAAGTTGTGCCATTCTTCAGGAGTTACCAACTTCCTCTGTGAATGGCTCCTAATGAACAACAGTACGAAATAATTTCAAACTTCCCAATTAATATAAATACAAAGATGGCATTTAAGAAACAGCCCTGTTCGAGGATGATGTGGGATAGGACTGAGCTATAGAAAGCATAAAGAATTACTATGCTTTGACTGGAACACATTCTGTTCCTTCCAAAGCACGCTGAGGTTGCTCCACAACTTCTGAAGAGACATGAGCCACTCTTTCCTCTTTTTGGAACACCGCTTCCTGACATTTCTCAAGACAAAATTGATTTTATTTTTCTACTTTGTTTTTTAACTGCAGAAGTGAATTCCTTTCTGAAAGTTGAACACGCCATATCTGCTAATATGCATAGATTCAAGAGAATGGTACTCCCTGAACCATATTGCTTTTCTGATCTCATCAGTATCTCAGCACCGTGATTTCTAATACAGTAGAGAAGGAAGCCCCACACTACTTACAGAAAATCATGTCCTTTCTAGTTTTCAAAGCAGGCTCAGAACTGTACTTTAAAAGGCTCTTTGAAAATCATTGGGCTAGAGGGCAGAAATAGTCTCACGGAAAACTTACAAAAAAAGATCTCCTGCTGCTACTGCTTCTTCACATTCCCCACTTGGATGAAGTACAGCTTTGGGCAGGATTGCAAGAGGTAAAAGTGCCCCTTGGGTATGTCTAACCAACAGCAATAAGGATAAAGAGGCACTCACATAAACAGGTACATTCTTTTGTTCATAAAACTGAGGCAAGAAAATGCCAGGAAGAAAAGCAATAAATAGCCAAGCATCAGAATTGGTAGCTGTCCCAAAGTTTCCCCAGCCACTGCAGGACTGAACAAAAAATCTGATCTGGAATGTAACATGTATAAATTCCTAAAGTAACTATAGGAATATTTTTAATATTCTATTCTTGTTTCCATTCATGTTTTCTTAACATATTGAGCTAAAGATTAATGCTGTAGTACAAAGTAAAGTGTGTTCGAAAAATTACAAAAGAGATCACTTGCACTCTTCTGTCTAAACATGCAGTCAAACTGTGTGAAAACTAAGAGCTAAGCTCCAGGAAAAACTATGAGCTAAGGTCTAGCTTTGTGTATAACCTGCAAGTGTCAACAAACTTATTTTCCTACAATTATGAAGGATGCTAATAGATATTCAGGTTGTTATACAGATTATGATTGATGTCATTTTGGACATACCTACCTACCTAATTTTTAAACCAAGTGTCCCAAAAATTAGTTTTTCAGCCGGATTCTGTATAGCTAGATAAAGCCAACACATTTTCAGATGTGTTGAACACTTGCTGCAGCAATGTTTAAAGTGTTCTAGGGAACATACTTTAAATGACATCCATCTTCCTAATCTAGACATGGTGTAAGAAGTATATATCAATGCTGTCATTTGAACAAGCACTTACAGATTTCCACTAGCTTTCTTCTTGTAGCAGTCGCAACTCAAAACACATTTTACTAATCCAAAGCAAAGAACTGACTATATTATTGCTTTAGTATCTATACAAGTTTGCATTTGGATAGCTTATTACAAGACTACCCTTACTACTGTATAAATGACGAGATTGGAAAGTAGCAAAATGTAATAAATTTAATTAGCTGAGACAGCCAGCATTAGGTCTAAATTCTTTTTTTTTCCCAAAAAAATTTTAATATTGAAGAGTTTCAAGCATAGTTATCAAACCAATGAGGTGGAAAACCTCTTTTACAAAAAAACCAACCAAACAAAAACAAAACTAAACCCCCCAAGCAGCATATTAGATATAAGGTAGCCCTTATTTTATGGGTGGCTTTATCCAGGCAGAAGCATTTTAAGGTATAATACTAGCAGCATACTAGTAACCAAGTCAGCACTACTAGTACTAGTACTACTACCTGATTTGCAAACATGTTAACAAGCTCTAATCCTGGTGAATCCAGCAAAGGTTGAGATAAGTACAAGCACTGCACTAGCTTCATGCCAACCGTGCCTGTGAAATACATTTCCAATTATTGGTGTGTTTTATTTTAATCTTCCCTCCCACAGAAACCCAGCAGCCCTTTCCACAAGGAAGGCTCCACAATTGTTAATTGTGAAGCTTCATTTGGGTAGTTTTGTCATTAACAGGAAAATAAAAATCTAATAAAAAGTGTACTTGGAGCTGCCAGCATCCTATAAAATGATTTTAAGGAAACATTAATAGATCAAGATAAAACATCATTTTCAGCTGGCAAAGGGAAAAACGAGAGACATAAAGTAGAATTCTGTAAAACACAAACAAAAACACACCAATGTGTCAAGAGCTATCCATCTGATTAAATACAATAAAGGAATGTTCTTGGCAAAGCTTTAACAGCAAGAGCTACTACACCAAAGCATCTTTGCTGGCAAATAGACCTCATAGTTCCTTACTTCAAAAGTTAACTTGTAGCACAAGGAAAATCTAATCAACAAATGAAAACTGAAAACATTAAATTTTAGAGTATACAAATTGCCTGGGGTTTTGCTAATATAAATAATTAATATTACCTCCATGGAAGCCTTTCAAGTCAAAACTGACAAAAAGAACTCCTAAGAAAGAAGTAAATTATATTTTAAAAAGAGTAACTGTAAGAGAATGAACAAGACTGATATAAATATTTCAGACATTTATACTGGAGAATTTGCAAATTATATATTCCCATTTTAGCAAAGGTGTCCTCAGGACACAGTAATCTCATCTACAAAAACTTGTTTTCCATCCACTTGATTCAGAAATGGAAAAAATAAAGAATATATGGACACTAGTGAATTCATATTTCTTGGATGTCACAGACAAGATGGATAGCTGGGACAAGACCTTATTTCTATAATAAGCAACCCTATGCTTGCTTATGTAAGAATTAAGATCTAAGTCGTCTAATTCCAGATGTGTTGCCATTTACAAGAGTCATTAATCTAGATGTAGATTAATAAACTTTAAGATTAGTTTGACTGAGTTTGAAAATTTGGATTTTAATCTCTCAATGTTTGAGTACTTACTATAACTTACCCTCCTAACTGAGGGACTATTGACATCACTACTGAATTGCAATTAAACAACTAGCAATTTCATACATATACAGAGTAAGTATGCAGCTAACAATTAGACAATATATTTACGACCACCTGGTAAGAATCTGGGTCTGGAAAAATATTGCAAAATTACTTTTACAGTCATTAAATACATAGTGATTCATCATCTTTGGGCACTGGACACAGTTTCTCTTTTAAGTCTGGAGATTCTCTGACCTCTGCATCACTTTCCACCAGAAAGACCATTTCCCTCAAAATCAGAGGAAGTCATGCCTGCAGGAAGTTTGGGTTATTTCAGATGCACTGACAATGTTAATCTAGTAGTTATCCTGATATGGCTCTGCCACAGCAAAGTGACTGATTAATACTCTAAAAGACAGGAGATGTGTCAGGGAGCACTGTCTGGGCCTCGGCGTGTTGTGACACTGCTGCACATGCGATGTTTATGGAGAGCATCCTCTCTCCACACACCAGCACAGCCACATCACAACATGGGTCACTTGCTGCTGAAGGCACACCAGACATGCCTTCCTGGGCAGAATCTGACACAGGCACCACCTGGGAGAGGTTCAGAGGAACAACCACCAGACATTCTGTTGCTAAATACATTTTTCTAAATGTACTGTTAGAGAATGTGCTATTAGGTGGCAATAACCCACAGCATCTCAACTGAAGCAATGCTAAAATGTATTTCAATCTGTTCAGTTTCCAGAGCTGAAAGAAACATGTGGTAAGGACACAGACTACACAGCTATCTTATATTGACTGTCAAGTAAAGCACTTTTCTTAATCGCTTTTTATGAATCCCTTATAAGTAAACTGTGTTCCCAAGTAAACAGTAATCGCAGACTTAAGACAATACTGCTACCTATGAAATTAAATTTTTAGAGTATCATTGCATTGTTGAAGTCAATTGCTACTGTGCAAGCTCTGGCCTATCATTTGTTATGAAGGTACTTCAGCTTTGAACCTTTCACCCAAAGTAAATGAAAACTGATTAACTTCAACAGTTAGTTGATTTTTCAACTTTGATAATTACAGGCTGAAGGTAAGAGGGGGAGGAGACTTGGAACTAATGCATGTTCCTTGAGAAATAAATTATTCCACTCCATCTAGAAGTAGAAAAAGATTTCCCTAGCCAACCCAAAATATATGTTTCAGAGTCAAAGTTCTAAACACTGTTTAAATAATACCTGGAATAACTAGAACCACTTATGCACTTAAAGTCAGTTAGGAGTTTGAAAAGTGACAGCAGTTTTATAGAACAGCACAGACAGATCAAGATTCCGCAGACAAAAGAGTATCCCACAATGTGCTATGTTAAATAGCATTTCCAGGGAACATCTAGTTAAGATACAGCATCAATCTTTGAGTATTAGGGGCACAAGGTTCACTCAAGTACAGTGTGTGTGGCCAAGAAGTTTGTTTTTTAAACAGAGAAGAGGGCTACAACTTTACAAATATGCATTTCTTTTTAGCATCACAATGTAATACAAGGCACATTTGTATTATGATGCAACAAGGCAACAAAATCAGCTTCAACAAATTAAAGCCAGTTGGAGCAATATATCCTACTTGTTTAATGAACAGTACTAGCAACACAGGTTCTACCCCCACTAAAATGAAAAATATTAAACCAAGCTCAGTAAGGCGACCTTGCCATTAAAAATACTTTCAGAAAGGCAGGCAACTGAAGTGAAGTACTACACAATTCAGAGTTCCTTAGACATCATCTGAGTGATGGCAGGAACACCTGCTATCCCAGGGTGAACATAAACCAAAAACTGAAAAGACATGCTGAACACACAGAGAACTACAAAATTTTATCAACTATTTAAACTATTAACAAGGTTGGCAGAGACAGGGAGTGGTGTGAAAAAGCAGTCTAGTTTCTGGTAACATGTACTAGAGCTTTAATTAAAGTGTTAATTACAAACTATAGTATAAAATTGTTTAAAGCACAGTCACCATGCACTTGCTAGCATTTTCTATTAGTTACGTTTCTTGATAGTGTCAAAGTTGAGAGTAAACTGACATGTTGATTTTCATAACTTTTATGGGGTTTTTTTCTGCATTGCCAAATGAAATCTTCACAGTTCTACCCTCCTTCCTGGAAACCAAAATATCATTAGTAACAAAATTGTTCTGAAACCATTTTATTTTCGTTTAAAAACTTCAGGGAAATAAATTACACTTAGAGACTTTCGAAACACATTGATTCCTTCTATAAAAGCACAGATTTGTTTATCCCACATGTGTCATTTTAAAAGACTAGAAAACTGCAGATATTTGCAGGATAAATTCTTCACTTAATGAGATCAAGATCTCTAAATATACTGATCCTTCTTTTGACTCTGACACACAGCTGATTTTCCCAGTTCTTTGTTGTTCTTAAAAAGAAGATATTCTAAAACAACGGAGATGCGACAGAAGAGTGAGCAGTATTTTTTTCCCCTTTCCCCTATTCCAAGATTTGAGAAAATATTTTGCTTTTCATTGATACCACAGAACTCTAAGTAGAGCACTGTTGCCTAAGAGCCCGTTAAATGCCAGTGAGACACTTTTGAGATAGCAGTGTGGCTGGCAGCAAACACCCTTGGAGAGAGATTCCAGGTCCTCGGGCCAGTTCAGTGTCCTCTATACTGGGGACCTCCCTCCACCGCTGGTTTCAGCATAAACTCTGCAGCATCAAGACCTCAAGTTAAAGACAAGTGGATGTCACATTACACACAAGGCCACTCACAAGGACTGTCTCTGGTATTTGGAGGTGGAGGCACATGCTCCAAAGATATCAGGATTTCTCAAAGATTCAGATTTGACTCTCAGGATATTCAGTGACTCCTGTAAGATCTGCTGACTCGAACAAAGCAGTCTGCACCATGGATGGGGATGGTCGTCTTGTGTGCACAGCATCACATACATTAACTCTCAGCATATTCCTGACATTTAACTGTAGCAGAGAAAATCCTGCTCTGCAGTAGCTATCTATGAAACCAGACAGCTGTAAAACAACTCATCCATTTTTTTTTTTTTGCAGCTTCCCTCCAAGCACACACCACAACTCAGTGTTCTTCACTCAGTGCAGCCATCACCATCACTAAGCTTTGGTCCATTGTTGGGGCCCTGCAAAGTTGTAAGGCTGGTGACCACATCATGAACTTTCACCACGACCGACAGGAGATTCACCTTCCCTTCCAGCTCCCTGCCATGAGATGCTGCAGGTAACAAAAACATTTCACTTCCCCATTCATCTTCAGCGTGCTGGGGCCATTGCCCTGATTCCCACCCTTCATATCTGTGGGTTTCTACACTAACGAGAAGGGGACAGTTCAGGTTTGTTTCCCCAAGGAGGTAAGGCCCCCACCAGCACTACTCCAACTGTCTCAGGTTAACTGAAACTTATCAAATTCAGAGTAATTTTAGCACAGATGTACAACATTGGTTGTGTCATCCTATTTTCTTTTTAAGTACATTCCTTTTTCAAGTCAAGTGATTACAGCAGCTCCTCTTCTTGAAGCAATTTACACAACATCAACATGCATCGTTAGAATACTCATATTTATTTTTTTATTTTCAGTGAACTCAAGTATCTACATATTAACAGCTTTACATAAAACAAAACTGATTAGCTTTTGTTATTTCTCCTTTGCATATCTATGCAATCCACTAGACAGAAAGGGTCCTGGCATTCATATGACAAATAACAGAAGATTGCAAATACGTTTAATATTCTTTGTAATATAGTTCAGTTCCTATAACATCATTTAGATTGCCCTACGGAGTTTCTGTACTTTGTACTTTATAACATTTAATCTCTCTCCTGTGAAATCTTGAAGAACAATTTATTATGTAAGTCAACCCAACAGAAACTTATTGACAATGATTTCATGAAGGGCTTTATCCCAAAGGGCATTGGTAAGTAATTTGCAAATCTAATGTACATCTATTCAGCAGAGAGTTTTCAAAGTTTGCTCATGTTCCTACAATGTTATAGGGATACAGCCAACCTGAAGGTGAACAGCAGATCTTTGATTATATTTTTCATCAATACAAAGCACAACAGTTTGCATCAAATTTTAAGATTCAAAAAATAACCTTAAAAGAATGACTAATTATTTCTTTCACATTCTCCAAAAGACTTTGGTAAATAGCTCTTTCTTTATTAATACACTAGGGGGCTGTTTACTTCAGTAATAGATTCAAAAACATTAAACACAGCGACAATATTCATTTATGAAATAAACATGATGTTTTTGTTTTCTTAAAGCGGATAAGCATCTAAAAATTTTTTGTTTACCTGAATACCATACAGTTAGAAAAACTAAAGCAATTAAAGATATAGGAATATGTACCTTGAAGAGGGATTGCTACTGTAGTCCAAATGTTTCAAATCTATTTTCCAGATGTAACTTTTTTAAAGTAGGAGTACAGTTCAAGTCCTGCTACAAAACTGTGGGTGGAAGCATCTATAAATACTCAGAATTATACAACATAAAGTATCTACTCTACAGTAATAGTTTAGAAATTAAGTAACAAGCCTGCATAATTGTTGCAGTTTTGTCATATTGAGGATAAATGGCTAACTTTTATTTTACAGCTGGTAGAAGAGCATACCTATGAAGTTGGAAATGAAAACAATAGTCCCTGCTAAAAACCTAGAACCAATTAAAAACTAGCTTTCTCCTATTTGGACATTTACATGAAACTATGAGTTGATGACAGAGTTATCAAGGAGCAGATATGAACATACTGACACTTGCAAACATTGCCTGGCATTTACACAGGACCTAATAAAGTTATTTTTAACTATAGAAATAAATGTAGTATTTATATTCTTGTAAAAACACACACCACTGCCCTCTCCTCCTTTCTAAAGCCCGATGAACACTTCATTTTATCAAGCAGTCATGCACAAGTATGGTATTCTATCAATAGGGGCTGCCTCTGATTACATTCACATAGTGCAAACCCACTAGATGATCACATCAGTGCAGTGGTACCATGAGACATTCCACTGCTCAATTTATCCCAGAGAAATTACTCCATAGCTCCAGCCCCACTCTGCAGCTTCCAGCACCCACACTGGCTCACTTGCTCTGGGCAGCACAGCCCTGACACGTGAACATAAACCCAAAGTCCCACCATAGGTTCCAGAGTCTCAGCTCCTTGGCACTACTGCAACATAAACCTTTAAACAATCCAGCCTCACCTCAGGTAAAATTTGGTTCAGCATTTCTCACTGCGGCAACAGAATGACACACCTACAGAAAGTGTTTACTGCACCCCTAGAAGTATTTCATTGCCTTTACTTCACTACCAATGCAGACTTACAGCACGAAGAACTTCAAAATTAGGACTTAATGCACATATTTGGGGCTCGGGTTAAGTGAAAATTCTAGCAGCATTGCAGGCTTCTGCATGTTAGCAAAAATTTAAGGAGATTAGCGACCAGTTATATCATATTTTTCAGGAGCACTTAATTCCTATTTAAGCACATAAATGTGAACAATTTCTAAAACAAACAATGATAATGTCAGCAGCTGCATATCCAGTTTTTTTATAATCCAAACTCTGTACTGAGATACCCAAAAGCAGATTTCACAGGAGCCTTTACAAAGAGTCATTCATAGATAACAGTGGCAGAAGAAATTAAGCAAAAAGTGTTATTTTGTTTTAACCCATTTGACATAGCAGACACTGGTGAAAGCTTTTGGAAATCATTACCAAACCATTACCATTCAAATACAATGTGTCTGTGATGTTCTCCAAATACTTAAAATCAAAACATGGTGGTTGTGAAAAGCTTGTTTTCTCTGAGTCATTCTAGAGCTGAAAAATTATTATTGGGAAGTTTCCCCAGTGAAGTGCTCACCATTTCCAACACTATTTTCACATAACAGGTTGAAGACCCTTCCACAAGGAGATTCATGTTATTATTTCAGCTTCCTATTACTCAGCTTCTTTTCTGTCTGCATTGCCATCACTAAAATAGTTTCACCACTCAAAACAATATTCATCACTCCTTTGGTTACGTCTTCATGTACCTGCAGTTCTCTCCATTCCCACTGCACAAAGCACAGATAATTAGTTTAATTAATCTCCGTGACTGTTTCTAAAATTTAGTAGCTTTTCTTGCTGCTCTCTGAATTAGCTTTAGATTGATGTCTAAGAATTCAAACTTCTGTTTAGCATGTTGTAATACTGTCATGAATTAAAAACTTTAAAGTATATACAGCACAAATATTATTATGAAATATAATTTACACATTTTTACCAGAAATTCAATGGACACTCTATTCACACAAGTGAATAAAGTATGCAGGCAAAGAGAATAGGCAGTTTGTAAGGATAAGAAGTTGACCATGGAGGGTTTTTGTTAATTTAAGGCTCTCTTTATATATATTTAAACATGTATTTTAATACGCATACACGTGTACATATAAGCACGTGTAAAGTGTACTGCTGCAAACAAGTTGAATGAAAGATTCACTGTTTAAAAAAGATTTATTTTAAGGGAAAAAAAACCTGAAGAGAATCCTTGAACACTTCAATTAGTTTCTGCATGAAAGGCAGGGAAGATCGAAGAGGGAACCAGGAAACTGGAACATAGGGAGGACTTTCTAGGATCTACAAGGGGATTTTTTGATTGCAGTGTAAGCTATCTTGGCTCTCTGCCAAGAATAAAGCATCCTTACAGAGAGAAACGCATACTGAACATAAGTGCTATGACTGCAAAAAAACCCCTTATGATAATACCCTATGGTATTATCATAAGCCATATTTCTTTAGCTGAAGATGTCAACACACCTTTGTAACACCTCATGATGGATCTAGACTGCCAGTCTAATTTGCTACTGTTCTCTTCCCTTATTCTGTCAAGGAAAAAAATCAACTGCTTGTTTTTTGAAAAAAGAAAAAACATATGATACACACCATGGTTCAGGTGTTTAAAGCACTGCTCAGCTGTAGTAGAGCAAATGTAATGAAATAACTCCATGCTGCACTGATAGAGGCAAAGCACACGGAGGGCCTGAGCAACAGCAACACTTCAGAATGAGTAAAGTAAAATCTGGATTTTATACTGAGACGCCTTTAGAAGCAAAGTACATTTTTCACAGTAGGTAAGAGATTCCAGAAACATAAGTACTACCTTGAGTAATTATGTTAATTAACTAGAAATGAGGCACTATTTCCAAATGTGACATTTAAAGCACATAATGTGATTGTGAATATTCACAAAGATAATTAAGTTCATCTGCTTCAAGTCCTTGATTTCAGCACATCTGAAAACACCTCTTAAACTATCATTAGACCTGTAATCAAGTATTTTGTTGCTCAGGAAAATTGCATACCTTTGCTTACCTGCTAATATTGGGGTATGTGTTCAAATGCAAGTACAAGGCTTTTGTTAAGAAACTCTCTTTTAGGCAAGAGTTGAGAAAAAAACACTAATTCTGATTGTTTTCTCAGAAAAGATAGTTAAAATCTTCACATCATCAGATGAAAAAAAAAAATTACTGAGCTTTCTTAATTGAACTCACGATCAGAAGATCGACATGAGCAATACTTCACTGAAAATATTCATCATCAAGCCAAAAGTACCATGACTGTGCTACTAAGGATACTATCCACGTTAGGTTGTATACTTTCTTCCATCTTGTTTACAGCTAAGTCCAATTCATTACAAAAGAGAAAAATCCAACCAAATTCAGGGATGAAATACAATGTATAATGTAAAAATGTGAAAATCGGAAAATGCATTGACCTGATCCTGTTGGAAAAAAAGTTATAACCATTACTATCTTCAGAGACAGAAGAAGTCTTTGATTATCAACTCTGATCTAGGCCTTGATCAAGACCTTCTTGGAGAAATAAATCCTGGAAATAGGAAAAATATGACCCCAAGAACCCAGTGTCAAAATAAGTCATGCCTTGGTGTTTGGTCCTTTATTCTTTTTAAAGATGGTTTCTTTCCACTAGAAAAGATATTAATGAATAATGTGCTCCAATGATGGAGAAGAAACATTTAGACAGAGTTCTAAAGTACAAAAGGTTAAGTTTACTGTATTGCTCTTCAATTATTTGACATAGAGGATTTTTAATTGGTCAAAATGACAGCGTGAATCATTATATGCTGTATGGTTGTCCTACTGGTCTGTATCTCAGCCTAGTTTGAATAACAATTTTATTCTATACGCAAAAACTCTCTCCAGATCAAAGTTTTGTCAAGGATTATGTCTGGGGAGAAAAATAAAGGCAAATCTTTTTTTAAGAAAAAGAAAAATGAAATGTTCTCAAGTTCTCTAAAAGCCAGTTCCTGCTGCTGTGTAGCTTCGTTAAGTGTACATTTAGTGTTCTGCTTCAAAGGTTCATTGCAAGCACTGGCAGGGGTGACTGCCCAGGGAAGAGACACTCTGTGCTGTAGGTTATTAACCCCAGGTCAATACCCTGCTTACATCAGCAGTGAGCTGGACTTCTCTCAGGAGAGTGTCACCCTCCAACAAAGCGTTGGTCCATTTCTCATCACTGAAAGAAGAATACCTGACCCCAAACAGGGCATACATCTCACACTACCAGTTCTAGATTTGGGAAGAACTTCCTCAAGAGATCTACATGCTACCTGCCTTCCCACTATATCTGTTTTCTTAAGCTGTAAATGGACTGAGAAAGCAAGAATAAAAAATGTTCTAAAGTCTCTGGAGATGAACAACAGTGAGAATTAAGACCATGTTGCTGCACTCCTACTAAAGACAATAATTCAGATAAAGGCAACCTTCAACCAAACTAGTCAATAAAATCACAACTGTAGGTCTCCAAAAAGAGCTCAAAGCATCTTTCAGACAAAATCAACCTACTCAGGTTTATCCAAGAGAAGAAATACAGGGGAGAAATGAGATCTTTATTGTCCCTCTCTTTATTCTGTGTAAGAACACCAAAAATACTCTTGAAACACTTTCTTGAAGTCACTTTTAGCAATTTTTTTTTTCCCATATAAAGTGGTCAGCAGAACAAAATAGGCCATTACACTAACTACTACTACTGTACTAATATTACCACGACAGAACATAATAGGTTAACCCTAAAGAAAGCCAGGTTGCCAAATAGGCATTAATTGAAGGTCAAGTGCGTTGGCACATGTCTTCAAAGATACTGCGCAATTTAAATGCACCAGAGCAGTGGGTTACTGCTTTTTACAACATTACAACCAGGGAATAGAAGGAATGAATAAGAATCAAAACTATGTCATTAATATTTTCTCCTACTTTATTTCTGTGAACGTATGACAAAATAATGTCTTTTGACATTTCAGGAGAATAAATGGGTATGTTTCTGATGCTCATCACTGAATTTACAGAAAATTAAGAGGAAAGCAACATCTGAAAACATGATTTTTAACTGAATTCATCTGCTCTACAGAGACAGTATGATGATACTGACCACATACTTACTAGATCATATATTTATGCATGCTGTTTTCTTGAACCATTTTAAAATCTAAATTAAGTGTCCTCTGAACTATTGCAGAGATTTGTACTAAAGGAGCCTAGAAACTAATACCCTATGTACGAAGCAGTCCAAATGAAACATCAGAAATTCTCAGGCAAAACATCAAGAGTCTCAAAAACAGTTGAGGCAAATCAGATCAAACAGCAAGATTCCTACCATCGGAGATTTCATTTGATATTTCAGACATCTGTACCAATCAATCTTTTGTAGTTAATCCCACAATTTACAAGAGAGATACGCTTACCAAATGCTGAATAATATGGCAAGCTGACAAGGGAAGAAAACAAAGAAAAAGAAAAAAAAGGAAACCACCTATAAAAAAGAATATTGTTTACTCTGACGACAGGCAACCTTTACACTACAAGCAAAACTCACAAAAAAGCAATTTGTAAATAAGTATATATATCCAGTAAAGGATATTTAAAATCATCAGTTATCAGCACCTCCACCCTTCTCAACAGCAAAGTGTTTCTGCCATGCCATCGATCGTCATCTTTTAACACAGTTTTTTAGTGTGGAAGGATTCTGGGATAACTGTGCCTGAAGCTAATCACAAATTCTCCATAAACCATTGACTCCAAGGAAAAAGCTCATACAGATCACATTCTCAACCAGCTAAAAGTTATGAGTGTGGCTAGGTTTTTTTGAGGCTGAAAAATAGCAGTTGCGTATTCATGCTGGGCAGACAGTGCAGGAGTGTAACTTCCCACACGCACCAAAATAAAGGGAAGAATTCACACCTATTTTGCAGTTAACCTCCAAGTGTTTTATGACTAATCATTGTAATATGGCTAACCTTGTGGATGTTCCTCAAATGACAAGTCCCTGGAAAATGCATAAGTGAAAAGAAGTTACAATAAGCTTATAAATCAGCTAGTGATTCAAGCTATGGTTTACTGCAGAATACGAAAAATTGGAATTATTCTAGCATAAGGCAAAGTTGAGTATGGCAAAGATACTTAAATCCCTACCCCCACTGTATACTACATATCCACAAAAATTTCCTTCAGATAAATTAGCTGCTTCACACACAGTATTACACATGTTTGGGATGACATGGTTCAAGCAAAGCAGTTTGATGCACATATTCAAGTAATTCAAGAGAAACCAACATTTAATGACAAGTAGCTATTAAGAATTACTTTAAAACCACTAAATTTTCTACTGCCAACCCTATACAGGAAAAGAACATGGCATAAATTTGGCAGCTTCTCATCACCTTCAGAATGCAGTGTAGTGTGTGTAGTAGTGTGTGAAGAATGATATAAACACGTTCAGAACACCTAAAAGCCCAATGACAGTAGTGGTTACTGTCAGTCAGTATTCCTGCCCAGAAGACACTTCAGCAATAACGATCTTACCAGAAGGCAAAGGAAGAACTTCAAATATATTGCAACTCTCCAGGATATAATTAAGTAAATTACTATAGCCATTTATTAAATAATCTGGTTTTCCCTTCATCTCTATGATTCATATTCATTAGCATCAATCACTTCCTCAAGTCACATACATTTATGCTCTGTTAAAAGTGGGGATTCCTCATAAGTATTAGATACCTCAATTTCAGACTTACAGCACTTTGCAGGCAAATTGAGTCCTCAATTCCTACAGGTAAGGAAGGATTGGACACACTCACAAACACATATCCCATGGGGATTTGCATCCCACAATTTTTGAACATTTACTACTAGAGCAAGAAACACTATTATATTCAGAACATGAGTACAGTCTTAGCAACTGTACTTCCAAGCTTCTGAAACAGCATGTCTGCTGACCTATTCCTTGCTTCTCAAAATAGGATGGAGAAAACACCACTAACCAACCAACCCTCTTAAGTTGGTTGGTTGTTTCTCCCTTAAGCTTCAGTTAAACAGTAGCTATCAAAATTCAAGACTATATCTATTTGTACTGTACTTCAATATTATCATACTTTTTTCATATAAAATTGTAAATCAGCTGAGGCCACCTGTGCATTTTACAGCTTTATATTGATATATGTACATAATCAAAATTAGATAACACCTGTTCATACAGTCAAAAAATAAATTAGTACCAACACAACAAACGAAAAAGGAGCAATTTAACCTGTGTTATTCTTGTACATGATCCACTGGGCAAATCTGACAGAGCAGGGACAACAGCCATGGACAAGCTGTGCTGCCCCAAGCGTCGGATGTGTGGCAGCTGTTGGGCAGCACAACACAGCTGGATGCTGCCAATCATGCACCGGCTGACAGGGTGTTTGTGCAGTAACACAAAGTAATGCATTGCTACAACAGTTCCAAAAATAGTGGTAGACAGTTGTACATAAGGGACAAACTTCTATTTCTAAGAAATTACCTAGTGTAAATTTACAGGCAAATTCCGTACATCCCTCATGTTAACCATGTGGTTTTCTTATTTTAAGAAGTATTTGTTGCAGTCTTATTGTCCACAATGATTTGAAGTAATATCTGAAAGAGGCAGTACACATCTAGTGATTTAGATTAGCTATTTGAAAACCTGAGATTTAATCTTACATTTATCAGTCAACCTGGGCAAGTTACATATTCTTTAGAATTTCATTCTTTCAACTAAAAAATAAATCATTCATTATTCCCAAGGCTATTCAGAACGTTAACAGCTGGGAAAAAAAAACAAAAAAAAACAAAAAAAACACAAACAAACAAAAAAAAAATACCATAAACAGAGAAAAAAAACCAACAAATCAAAACAAAATATTAAAGATTCTCTTCTATGAAAAATATAGATGCAATCCTAAACCCATTGATGTCAGTGGCATAACCTGTTATTAAACGAGCAGAACTAGTTATTTAATTATGGAAATCAACTATTAATTATGTCAAGTAGCTATGTATTTTGCTAGCAATGAGGACATTTTAACTAGCACTATCTCAGTACTAGCAAGCAGAGTAAGATTGAACTACCTAATTAATTTTAATTTCTTTTGTATTGTTAGCATAGTGCTAGCTTTAACATTTTTACGTGACTATGTCAACCCTAGCCACCTGCACCCCTATCTGCCATCCTTTCCACAGAGAACCAGCCATGTCCCTTCCCTAGCAGATAAAAACACAAAGTTCCAGGCACCAGTAACAATGTTCAGAATGAGAAAAAAATCTTTTAATTAGGAAATTATAATATGGAAAGAGACAAGGAGACTAGAGAAAAGGGCAGATTCCAAAATCTGACTTCAGAAAGCAAGGTGTTACACAGCTGGCACATGCACAACACACAAGCCCATGCAGCCTTCACTGTCATGCCCAGTATTACTAATCCATCAACCAACCAACACATCTGAGAAAGGCAGACTTTTCTATAAGTACACTGTCAGATGTGTCTGGGAAGAAAACCAGCATTTTTATTTAAAAAAAAAAACGCCCCCATAAGCAAATTGAAGGTAAAACTCAGTCATGATATCATAACCAGCCAGTCAGCACGTACAGATTGGAAAACAAACCAAATTTAATTCTGCACCAGCCACAAAATGCTCCTTCTTTGAAGAGGGATGATTACTGCAACGAAACATGATATGTATGATAAAGGACAGTAACTCATTAGTTCCATAGTAATGAAGCAACTTCTCTAAAGAGCAATGGGTTTTTTAATGTTTCTTTCTCCTTTAATTTAAAGGGAATTTATAACTAACTATTGTCTTTATAGAATAAATATATAGCAAAATGTCATTAAAGTTCTTTCTATGAGGCTTCATCAAAAGATCAAGAGTCAACAATCCTTAGTATACTGACAGATACTATGACCTTAGATATGCAGCTATATGACACATGCTAAAAATAAAACCTGCTTTAAAGAAAGCAAGGACATGAACATACTGAATAGAAATTTCAGAAAAACTCTTTCTACTCCTGATGCCAGATAGATCCTACACAAGTAATCTCTCTATAGAACCTGAAAAAGTACAGCAAAATTTTTCAAAAAAGATGTTTCCTTGACAACATTGACAGACCAAGAGGGGTAAGGAATCAAAGTCATAAAATGCCTTGTAGCTTTGTTAGCAGATTTTATTTTTTTTTAAATATATAGCAGTATACGAGATGCAGTTATAAAGCCAGACTTCTAGAAAAGAAGCAAAGTTAGACTAGGCTTATTTACATTCTTAAACAGCAAAAATATTCAGAATTTCTTAACTGTTAAAAAAAAAAAGTGTATACTCCCATAATGTATTACAGTCACTTGAGAACTTAAGACTACTCTAGCTCATTTTTTGCAAGCATCAAAATCTTGACTTTTTCACCAGCAATCCTACTGATGCACCTGGAATGAGGATAACACCACTACACATTTCTCCCATCTCAGATGGCATTCTGATACTAGACTGCACAGCAGCCCAGACAGATCCTATATAATTGGAGAGCTTAATTTACGACATTATCAATTAAGCTTCATTAACGTCTCTAGCCCTGACTGTTTCTTTCCTAGTAGGCTGGCTATGCTGGGAAGAGGACAAGGTTGCCTATTTCTCTGCTACAGGCTACTTCAGAGTCACTTAGCAAACGTTGGGTAAAGTTCCCAGTAAAAACGATGTGCAGAGCTCAGCCATTCATTCATTTTCACCCAAAAGCTGAGAGCTTCACTGCATTTTTTAACCCCTTTTTTTTGTGTCAGTTTTCGTACAAGTTTTTAGATAAACTCTAATCCAAACCAGCGCTGAATTTACTTCTTGTTAGTGCAAAAGGAAAGAAACAACGGCCTATCAAAACCTACGGAGATCAGGATAGTGCTATTTATTCTCAAATCAAAACATACCCCTTTGAAAAAATCCTTTGAGGCCTGAGAGTGTGTCAACCACTAAGAACATAATAAAAACTATACAAGTCACCTCCAGCTGTGGACTCTGAAAAAGGGAACAAAAGCATTACAAGGATTTCTGTTTCCTTGACAACAGCATTGCTAGAAACAAGAAAATAATTAAAAAAATATATCTCTTTAACAGCAATCTCTAAACATTATCAAGGTATTATCGTAACAAATATGAGACAACTCTTACCCACACAAACCTTTGGGATGAAGAAACCAAAATCCACCACTTCCATGAACTGCCCTTTGTTCACATCACCAACTTCTGAAGAACAATTGTGAGTTATCTATTGTATCCTGACCTGTATTATCACCCAGTCATGAGCACAGTCAGAAGCTTCCACTGGTGGTCAAGTACATTCTTTCCTGCATGATGTTTCTTTTTTTACAAAATAAGCATAATGGAGAATACTTCTCATTGAAGCATATGAAATAATTTTGTTAGAAAAAGATGGAGGTATACAAAAAAAGCCCTTTCAGAGCTCAGGAAACTGGTATTACTATGTAGGTATTGATTACCTAAGTGTACTTCCATCTTAATAATCAGCAAGCTTAAAGTCATTGGAAAAACTACCCATAGCTCTAAATAAACAAGGGAAGGTCAGAACCTTCACAAAGAAAAGTCAGCTTCAGTATTTCAGAACAGCCTTTTTAGGAGCCTCTTCAACAAGAAAACAAGTTTTTTTCACACTTCTAAGTAAGCAGCACACAATCTCCAGAATATGAGCATCTCCTTGCCACTTCCAAGATAATGGGGAGTACTTCCTGTTATCTTTAAAATACAGTACTCAAAACATACCAACATCAGAGTGATCTTCTTTAAAACATGTCAAATAAAGAATATATGTATTAAATAGGATGACTGGCTGAATTCTCATCAACTAGTTAAAGGAACGCTACCACAATTAGATTTTAAAAATTAATCTAAGAATTACAATACTTGAGGTATCAGCAGCACAATAGCTAATGCTGCTTAGTGAATAGTTTGAATCCAGCCTAGCAGTGACAGGGCTACAGGCACCTGACAGCTATGCCTGAGCGTATAGGAGATACGCTGGCAGCTTAAATTCATTCCTTCATAAACAGACACACGTGACAGAATAACAAGAAACACTGCCTATTCCAAGCAAATAGCGTGCAGAATGGCTGAAAACAGAAATATTAGATTTCGTTACTCTGGGGCAGGGTAGCAGCACTACCTAGGAAATTTGTATTGCTACCATCTATGCTACACAGAGTTCATGGATGGATGGAGGGTAGCATCCTCTATCATTCAGTACAAGACAACTGGATCAAGAACAAAATTCCTGGGATATACTACTGTGCTGTTTTTCTCCTAACAGACACACAACCACAAAATAATAAAATATTTTGAAAATATGATTAGAAATAGTATTTCTTGTAGCATTTAACACTCACCAGAAAGCAAAATCTGTATGTTAAATTTGACAAGTATGAGTAATATACCACTCTAGAATTAATGATCACAAGAGTATCAGAAGACTGGAGAAGTGTCTAGAAGAAATCCTTGGGGTACCTGTTACAAAAAATGAACTCCTTTGGAGCTCAGAAATCCCCTGACTTGAAAAAAAGCAAAAATCAGAAACGGACTAAAAGGCACCACAAACATTTGACATTTCATCTTCTCTACACATCTACTTATGGATCTTACTAGAGACCGAATCATGGACTAGACAGATCCTGGATCAGAACTAGTATGACTCTTGCGTTCTTAATTATGGGAAGCCAGCAATGCCTCTGTTCAGAAGGCTAATATTAATAAACCCATTGTATTGAGTCTGACTGAGGTGAAGTTCATTTCCACATAGCAGCCCTCACGGTGCTGTGCTTTGCATTGTTAGCTAGAAAGGTGTTGGTAACACTCCAGTGTTTTGGTTGCTGCTGGGCAGAGCTGGCACAGCATCAGCATGGTCTCTCAGCATTCCTTTTCCCCTCCCTATATGGAGGGCAAGATCCCAGCAGGGGACACAAGTAGGCCAGCTGACCCAAACAAACCAAAGGGTCATTCCACACCATATGACGTCAGCTCAGATATAAAAGCTAAGAAAAGGAGGAGGAAGGGGGCGCATTTGCTGTTTCCAATGGCTGCCTGCTGAGAAACCATTAGGTGTGCTAAAAGCCCTGCTTCCAGGGAAGTGGCCAGACATGCTTACTAATGAAAAGTAAAGAATAAACCTTGTTATTTTCCACTTATCTCAATCTACAAGTCATTTTGCATCTTATTCTCTCTCCCCTGTTCAGCTGGGAAGGGAAGTGATATAGCAGCTTGGTGGGCACATGGTATCCAGCCAAGGTCAACCTATGACACTCATTTTAAAAACTTTTAACTTGCTTGTACAGATTCAGCTGTGACTAAATGGAGATAACGTTCAGCAAGGCAAGGAGAGAAATAAGAAAAAGTTCCAACAATGTATTACAACAGAAGACATCCCATCAATGTGCTATTAATATACATTTTGCATGCTGAAGAATCTCAGCACTTTCTTTCCTTGATCCTGTTCAACAACAGAGAGTGAAAGTGCTGAAAATTAAGAAATACTTTGCAACAAACATAATCCCTGCTGTGATGCTCTAAATAAAAAATCAGGAACACAAAATTAAAAGCTAACTGATGATTATATAAAGATGTTACCTGGACTTAAGACAAAGCAGAAAATACAGAATAAAGGCATAGGAGGCTTGAAGCTATGAGCAGTTGTTAAAAAGCTAAATCCAGCATCAATAACTACTGAAAATGCTAACATCTGTGTGGCTTTACACAATGGCAAGGTCTTCCAAATAAGACACAACTTCTTAATGTTCTCTGCTACCAAAGGCAAACAGGTGTATTCAATGCTAACTTGTGATTCTGGATTCTGTATCTGGGGTTCTAAACCAGAAATACCTAAACAAAGTCTGACGTTCAGAAAGTATTGTATAGGTACACTATGGGAACCAGGCACCTTTACTGGTGTTGAGTTTCAACATTTATGCAAAAACACTAGACAAAATACTAAAATCACAAACGCTATTTTGGTGTTTAAGTAGGACAACCCAAAAAACAGCAGCAATAGCCTAAATTTCATTTACAGCAGCCATTCAAACAGAAGTTAGAGAAGTGTTATTCAAAGAAAACAAATTTAATCAGTTCAGACAATAATGTTTCACAATCCTTAAAATACATACCTAAACTAAAAGCATAAGCCACTCATAATACAGTTAGAATGTAACTGTGAAGAACAACACTGCCACAGTAAGAGCTCCCAACAGTACCTTTGCCTATCCTGAATCAGATTTCCTGTCCAGCTACCTAGGCTGGAGCTTCCAAAGGGGGAGCTAAAAATTCTAAGAAAAGAGAGGGTAAAAAATTTGACAAAGTCTAAAACTAGGGCTTTTTTTCCCCCCCCACAATCCTTACATATTTAAAATTTAGCATGAAATATTCGTCTATTAATGCTCCAGATTTTAAGAACTGTGGGTAATTAATCTGCAATACGTATCACTTCTCATATGAAGTTCTATCTTATTTTCAGGTCTCTAAGAAAACTCAGGAGTCTTTTCATACATTTAGCAACACATGCATGAATTTGTAACTTTGGTGTATCAACACACCACACAGAGGCAAATATTAAAGTATTCCAGACTTTAGAGGCACAGTTTAGTTCCCATCCCTTTCTATTATCTAAGCCACCCCATCTGCTGGTGGAAGTGTTACTTTAGAGTATTATGCCCCTGAGCTGATAACCGCTATTTTTTCAACTCAGCTACTTGATAACTACTTGAAGTTTTTAAAGTGCAGTAATACATAAAAAATTCAGATCAACTACTTCTAAAGAAAACTATAAAGTCCTCTAAAACAGTCCATTCATTCCTAAATATGCAAGATATTTATATTAAATGCTTCGGATGATCTTTTCTGACTCTAGGCTATGCTTCAGTCAACAGAAACTAAAGATATCAACTCATTTATTGTAAATATTCTAGCATGACTTACACTGATTCATAAAGATGATGTTAAAGTGCATATTAATTAGCCTGAGAGAACATAAATAGAAGACTGTTCTTTTCTCCTGATTTAAACAGGCTAAAGACACGCACTTAAAAAGTAGGAAACCATATAATCAGCTTCATATGTACATTTTAGATAGCTGTCAGTGTGATATGAATGATTTAGTCATAGCAAGTTACATGGGAACAAAAAAAATAAAATCACTAAAGTAAGGTAACTAAACCAAGTGTTTCCTCCTTCTCCATGCCAAGGGGGAAAAACAGTAAAAACTTAAAATTTAAGAAAATATTTAAGCACATAAGAACAGATAAAATATACAAAACTGGCTAAATACTACACAAATTGCACACAACTGTAGATCTCTGATTTAAGCACAACTTAAACTATCACAGTCATATCAACTTAAACAGAACTTTGAGTTCTGAGAAATCTTCCCTAACATTGGCATCTTCAAAGAATAAATGTCTTAATGCATAGGCTGAATATAAGGACTGAATCCAAGACACACATAGAAATATTCAGCCACAGTTATTGATGTGACTAACATAGTTTTGAGGCTCTGGATTGCCTACTCTCTCTGATCATAGAGGGATTCTAGGCTTCTAACTGTGCTTTGAGTTTTATCCAAATCAGATTTTGAAAGTAGAGCGCAAACATCCCAAGTGTCCTCATATATCCATTAGAGGTAAAGAGGACATGCATTCACTGCCTGGATTTAAGCTAGCAGGCGTTTTGGGAATAAAACAACAAAAAAGGTAAGCTGTGGAAGTTAAAGGATGAGGCAGGAAAAATAGTATATTTTCATTTTCAGTCAGTTGCTTTATGCTTCTGCCAGAAAACGGACAACTTCAGGCACCGGCAGACAGCCAATAAAAGCCCAGAAGATAAAGCGCTGCTGTCACAGTCACCAGAGATTCCTGGGCTCGTGATCCCAGAGAGGGAAACTGGGCTCCCAACTCCATCAATCCTCGATGTCACCGCGCCCTCTGCTGGCCGGGACGGTCCCTGTGTGACGGCGCAGTAATTAAAAGGTTCACTAAAAAGAACAGTAAGAAGCAGCATAGGTGCTACCTGCCAAAATATACAAATGTGCTTTCATATATTTTGTAACAGTTGCTTTATCGCTTTATTGATTTTTATATATTCACATGCTCTGAAGTATTGACAACATTAATATACTCTGTTTATATTGAATTTCCAAGGTTTGGGGAACCTAAAGCAGTTAGATTTCTTCAAAAAGCAGCTTTACTGTTAATGACTGCTTCCAAGCAGGCGTGATAACACTACTTTACAAAAGCAACCTTTCTTTCTGCTTTGAAACAAAACAGACATGCCACTACTTTCATTTTTTAATAATTTTACATTGCAATAACAACTTTGATTTTAGATCATTTTACATTTAACACATACGTAATTGCACTCATCAATAAAATGAGGCTCTGGGATAGTCAACAAGCATTAATCGTATTGTGTTACAATTTGACACAAAAAGTCAAATTCAAACATTTTGACACCAGAGGTTCACATAGTTTTGTACAACCCAAATTTAGATTCCTGCTTACCAAAAACATCCATCAGCACTTCCTGCATATCTTAGTCTTTTCCTTCTAAGTCTGTTGTTCAAGTCAAGATTTAACTTATTCAATATATTAAGGAACACTTGCATGGAAAACCAAAGGTATTTTTTTTCCTCCAATTTAATGTTTAAGAGAAAGAGGTCAAAAAAAGCTTGTGAAAGATGGAGAAATACCATCTTTCACAACAGTTTAAAGTATTCAGACTTTGATGGTGTGATACATTATGCTGACTACAGAACAAAGGAAGTCATTACAACTTAAGAGAATAAAGGATAAGCAACTGCAAAGAGTAAATTTTCTGCATGCTATGGATCTGGGGTTTTCTTTTCTGTGACTACCAAATGCTTTAATAGACATCTGGAGACAAAAGCAAAAACTCTGTCCAAGAGTCAAGAACATCGCTGCTTCAAAGAAGCAAAGTCAACATATATTTCACAGGGCCCCATGGCAAAGCTGGGGAAAAAGCAAAGGAATGAAAAAATTCCAAGATAAGAAAAATCATAAAAAAGCCAAACTAAATGAAACCCTATTCTCCACTACAAATAAAAGCACAAAATAGTTAGAGGAAAAAAATCTCAATTTGAATAAGAGAATTTAAGAATATTTTTTCCTACATTAAATCAGAATTCAAATTCAGGTTAAGTTCTCTCTCCTTTGGTTTTAGAAGTATGCTGCTACAAGAGGTATTCTTGTTTCTACTGAGATTTACTTAAGTCTTAAATTTTAGAAGAAAGTTTTAAAATAATTGTGCCTGCTATGGTAAAGACATGTTAGAGTATTGAGCAATTAACCCTTGAAGCGAACTTAAAAGTGGGAAGTCTCCTTAGATCATGACAGGACACCTTTCTGGAATGCAAGACTTGCCGCACTAGTTCTGATGGAAAATCCATCTGACCTGACCTAACTCCTCCAATAGAAGTCATGTAGGTGTGTCAGAAAAGTAAAGTTTCTCAAAATGTTATTCCAGTGTTGGCAGTCTGTTGTTTAATGACTTCAGATAGAATCTGTATGCAGACCACAGTGCTTATGGCCATTGTGACAAAACACTGATACAGATGATGAGAAATGACCTAGAAATGTAACTTCTTAAGTTAAGGTCTAGAATAGTGACATGATTCATTTAAAAAAAAA
>JAWWMO010000174.1:51788964-51843334 GCA_035047845.1 Dendrocincla fuliginosa | reverse complement strand
TCGCCACTCCAGCCCCACTCCCATCCCAGCACATCGCCACTCCAGCCCCGCTCCCATCCCAGCACATCCCCACTCCAGCCCCGCTCCCATCCCAGCACATCCCCACTCCAGCCCCGCTCCCATCCCAGCACATCGCCACTCCAGCCCCGCTCCCATCCCAGCACATCCCCACTCCAGCTCCGCTCCCATCCCAGCACATCGCCACTCCAGCCCCACTCCCATCCCAGCACATCGCCACTCCAGCCCCGCTCCCATCCCAGCACATCCCCACTCCATTCCCATCCCGCTCCAGCTCCGTTCCCACAACTCACCTGCGGGCCGCCGCTGCCCCTCTCCTAAAACCCCGCCGGGTGGAAACAAGGCGCCCCCACTCACACAGTTCCGGCTGCCGCATGCCCGCGCCAAGGCGGCGCTCTGGGCAGGGCCGGGGCCGGGGCCGCGGCCGCGGCTCGCCCGGCGCGCAGGAGCCCCTCTGGCACCGCCGGGAGCGCTGGGCACGGCGCTTCCCTGGGCTGGGGCTGGAGGAGGAGGGACGGTCTGTGGGAGGCAATGGTTCCGGGGGGATGTGTTTCCCAGCCGGGAGGCGGCAGCGCCGTGCCGGTGCGGGGGTGATGCAATGGTGGAGAGCGAGGAGCGGAGGGTGAGGAGGGACGGGGTGGGATGGGATGGGACGGGACGGGATCGGACTGGACTGGACGGGGCCGCGGGGACAGACCCCGGGGGACGGTCACTGCCGCCCCCGTGAGCAGTGCGAGGCGCTGGGGTCTCTGCCGGGTGCGGGGGTCTTGCTGGGCACGTTTCCTCCCTCTCTCCCTCCGTCCCTCCGTCTCCCTTCACGAGGTGTGGATGCGCTTGAGGGCTTTTCCTGCGCATCCTCCCCCACCAGGGCTACTTCGCCTACGCACCAGGACAAAATTCCCTGGGAAGAGCAGGGTGGGGTGTCCAGGTCACTGGGAAACGCGCCCCACCGCAGAAAGGGCCCGGCCCGGCCCGGCCCGGGCAGGGTGTGGCGGGGAATGCTGCAGGGCGCCAGGCTGAGAGAGCACTGGCGTGCCGCATCATTTTGTGCAGCAGAATTTGTTCCTGCACAGCAATTTTGCCCTTAACAGCTGCTATGTAGTAAACATTCACAGGGGGGTCAGCTGTCAGTGGTTGAAAGGCCCTGTTTGTTACCTTGGGGAATCAGCTTGTAGTCTTTTATTGTATTCTCATACGTAAATTGATGTTTGTTATGATTGGGAACGTAGGTCTTCTATAAAATGCAGCCTTTGTTGGAGTACTGCTCATAGTGTTTCTGTGTGGATACTACATACTTTAATTTCACTTCTTGTTTCATTTGCAGGAGGCAAAACAGTTTTCAGGAATGTAAGTGCTGTTAGACTTATTTCCTCATTCTTTCGTTCACTCCTGAAAGGTTTTTCTGGACTGCTGTATTACGATTTTCTTTGGAAGTCCCGAGGTACCTTCATGGGATGTTTGTTGTGAAAGATCTCTTCTTAATGTAAAGTGAAACCTTGCTCTTTAATTCTCAAGTGTCTAACTTAGCAAATCAGGTTGCAAACAGAGGAAATGATCACAGATCTGTGATGATCACCTAGTTGGAAAGAGAGGAAAATAGAGTTGTTTTCTGATACCTTTGCCAAGGATTATTTTTGAGCTTTGTCTCATGATGATTTAATATTCTGAAATGAACACTGAAAGGAGCACCCGTTACAAGTTAACTGTATTGCATAGGTAGAAAAGGCACAGAAATCTTGGCTTTCAAGTTCACACTGTGAAACAGATTCTTTTAAGTTGATTCTGGACTCTGGTCCCAAATACCCTAATAATCCATCCTCAAATTTCCATGTATCTTTTTTTTTTTCCTGCAGATCTGTTTGCCGGTGGTATCTAATGTGTCTGGAGCATTTAGTTTTCATAATATCAATAAGAAAGCAAGGAAAAAACTCCTTATAAAATGCCGAATACTCAGAAATTTCCTTTATATGATTCACAGTTGCATTTATGAGTTTCAAAAGGTAAAGACCTTTGTTCCACATTACTGAATTCTTGGCTTGAATTCTGCCAGTGAATAGGGACAGTACTGATGTCAATGGAGATAACTTTTAGATAGCAGTCGATATGTTTTGCATTTTATAGTCATAATATTCTCGTATCTACTTGCAGTAACTGGATTACTTTTGTCATTTTCTGATGAAAATGCACCTTCATTTGAGATTCTTTGCTCAGCTTAAATCCATAATATTCCAAACATTTTAAAGAGTCTTTCTGGTTTACTGCTCTCCAGTATCTGTGCTCAATCACAGCTGTCGTTTCAGCCCTTCTGAATGGAGGCAATCTATCAATAGGAATGACTTTCAGGAGTTAAAACACCAAATCACAACTTGCCCTACAGCAAAGAAGATTCTTATTTCTGTATTTCTATTTTTTTTAAATTTGAAGTCAGTAAATATAGCTGGCATGTTTCTACAGAAAGGATGTGGGGTAATCTTCACAAACATTTTCTCACACGAATTTATTCTACACTTTCTTTTCCACTTAAGTGTCTTGTGCCTATGGAAAACACTAATATCCAAATAAAAAAATGCTGTTAAATGGTAGGAATACATCAAATAATTGTTTGGTCTGCTTCAAATTACTTTTTTAAGTTACACTGTAAAACTGCAAAAAGTCAAGCTTGAAGGGATGGAGATTAGGTTAAAAATTTAAGTGTTGCTGATTATGCATTAGTCAGTCTTACTTTAGTCAATTATGTAATTAAATATGGTATCAGAGTTAAAAGACTAGGCAGATTACATTAGCAAGTAGATGTATATACTTCTCAGTGTTCTCAGGGTTTTCAGCTGAAGCTGAAATGTGGGAATATTGCAGCTGCCTGACAAACAAAGCCTTAATCATAGGTGTGTTTTGGTAACCAGCAGGTTACCAAATCGACCTTCTTAAGTTTACTAGGCAGGTGAAGGCTTTTTACAGTGGCAATTTAAATATATGCTATGTAAATATAACCAAGGTTGTGATTACGCTGTGTATTTTGTAGAAGGAAGGCTTTGAAATACTGCTGAACAGCTAATGCAACTGTTATAGGCTTCTGGGCTTTTTGTGTTTTTTTTTTTAATTCTGGGAAAAGGGAAGCAAATGAAGGTGTATTTTTACTAACACTTCATCTATTCATGCTCTGTGCACAGTGATGGATCAATAATTGGCTCTCCAGAGAGATACAATCCTTTGTAAATCAGTAGTTTGGTGTACATGGGCACAGCATGACAGAGTATGCTTAGGGTGAAAGCTGTTTCCAACACACACCACTGACAACTCAGTATGAAATTAATTTCCTCTTTCTACGTGTATTGCCTCTGTCAATGTAACATCTGAATGCAGTGCAGTAAAATAAGCATCTCTTTATGAATTAAGGTGATGTCACCTACCTCATGTTAAAAGGCTTGTAAATACAGTGCTTGGATGTTTGCATAAATTGGCCACATCAGATCATGAGGCAACACTTCACAACCATGGCCAATATTCATCAAAAATTTCCTTTTCTGTCAGTTCACTTTTGTCATTTGGATCTGCACTCTTACCTCATTTCAACAGCCACAGGTTTTATGATATTCTCTTACAATTCTCTATATGCTTCTCAGTGTACCTTGTTACTGTGATATGTTTGTCCCAAATGGATTCATTTGGGTTAGTTGCAGCTCCCATTACAATGTTATTTTTCTGACAGATGGTGTCCTCCTTACACATTTTTAACGCTTATTTTCTTCTATGTAAATATGACAAGGTCACCACAACCATAAAAACTCTTCCCATTTCACATTAATGCTTGTTTATCCTCAGTTCTCAGTATTTAAGCAGCACAATGCTTGAATTTTTACCCAAAGAATATTCAGAGCATGTATAGTTCTAAAGATGTCATCATTTTGTATAGAGAGCTGCTGAGCATGAATAACTTTTGAAAATAAGGATTTCTTAAATTAAGAAATTATGTATCTGCAATTGAAATGAGTTTTCACACATGGCAGGTTGATAACAGGTTCACCATATTTGTTACACATAAATAAAACTGGGTTTTTGTCTGACATTGTCTGAAGAAAATTTATCAGGTAATTTTAGAAAAAACTAGAGGGAGAAATTGCTGGGATAGCATTAATTGCTGAATCACCATTAAGGGAGGTATATGTAGTAAGATATGAGTTAATTCAATGCAATCTATGTAACAGGGGTTCCCGGTCTTGGTAGTTACTAAGAAATGTTCAGTGTATTCATTAAAATTAAGTACAGCAGAGTTTATTTATGACATTTTAGAATATAACTGAGGAGACAAAGATCAAGATTTTTCTGCTGTAGAGTGAATATTATTTTAATGCATCTGGTAATAGAAACTATGCTTATCTGACATTTTAGCAGCATTACTTTACATTCTGTGTTAGCGTACCGTAGACTATGAAGTTATAGTTTTGCAAAGTCTCAGTCACTGATAATTAATAGGCTGCTAAGAAACTTTCAGATGATGTCATGGTTAATATATAGAACCTTATAGTTGTTAGCCTGGAAGAAAAGCCCGTTTGTGGAATCATGGACATGCTCTGTGCTGGGAAGCTGCAGTGATTAATGAATATGTTGGACACAGGAAGATTGCTGTGTTATTAGTGTCAGCCATCTCCTCCTTTTAAGTCATGTCCTCTCATTTTTCCTGCATATGTCTGAGAAACATAATTCTGCAAATGTACAGCCTATTACTGACCCAAGGATTCCTCAGAAAGCAGCATTTCTCACTAATCATCAATGTTTTTTGTAACCTTTGGAGGAAAGCCATAAAGAAGATGACTAAGCTTTTCTCCTGTATATCTTTCTTCGGGCTGAAGTACTCCATTACATGTACTAAGACAAAATTCCGTATCATAGCTGTAAAAATCTCATCATTCGGAATCTGACAGGGTATCAGTTTAGGAACATTAACATCAGGAATCAGATGACCTCTACCAGTTGTTCTGGGATGCTCTGAATAGTACATGTATTTAATTACTTTTTCTTTTCTCAGGAATTTGACTTTGAATAGGTGTTCTAGTGTTAAATACACAGGCAAACAAGAACAGTGAGCTCTAAATTTATTTGTTACTCCTGTTAGTCTCAGTTTTATTTTTGTATGAAACTGAAAGTCATTGTGTTAATCTCTCCACATTTATCAATCTGAGTAGAATTTGTTATGGGGTCAGTATAGTTTGTATATTCTTATTTTGTTCATCCAATCCTGAAGACTTACACAAAAAAATAAAACACTACTTTTTGCCCTACAGTTCTCCTTGTTGTTACTGCTGGTTTGAATCTACAAGCCAAAGAATTGGAAGACAATAAATTTAATTGTAACTAAGCACATCTTTGTGCAGTCTGGCACAATGGCTGATAGTCCGAACTGTGATTTAAAGTCTCTGAGTCCTCTTCAGCTGTTTGAAAGAGTAACTGAACAAGGAGAGAAAGTCAGAGCACTGAAAGCCGGGAAAGCACCAAAGGTATTTCCATTACATATTTTGAATCAATCCTTTTTCAGTTTAGGTCTGTCTTTGAGTGCTGAAGAATATGATTGTTCTGAGATCTGTTTTGCATTGTGATATGAAAAACTCATGTTAAAAATTATTTATATCCATTTTGTGGACTTTGGCACACCTGAAGCAAGGTAGTCACTAACAAGAGCAAAGCTTTTACTCTTCTAGTAAGAAGAGTCATAGGCTTAGAAATCTGCTTCAGCTAGTTGCCATGCTGTGTGACAGGATCCAAGGTTTGTTTTTCAAATTTGTATCACTTGCATTCTTCCCTGGTTTTGGATGATTCATGAAAATCCTTTTCTCCAGGCATTATTTTAGACATCAGCAAATATGTCTTCCTGTAACTGTACTGATAGTCCCTGCTTAATCTCCCTTAAATTCAGTAATTTGCCAGTAATTTCAAGTTCCCTATTCTGCCATCACTATGTTAGCAAAGAGAGCTCAGTTTTGATATGGACTATCTTAGTCTTATTGCCTGTGGGAGTAGGCCTTGAAAAGTGGGAGTCTAATAGTGTTATTCTGTTTATTGCTTGCATGAAGATTTTACAATAGCTTTATATTAGGAAGGTCATAACCATAACTTTTTGTTCTAGTTTGTCTTCAAATCTGTCAATGAATTGTAATGAATAAATTATTTTAAGGTGAGTCTCTAAAAGCATTGTAAAGTAAATTAGATAATAATTTATATTTATCTGTCTTAGAAGTTTACACTTAAAATGTTAAGCTGCAAACATTTAAATACTTAAAGTTTGTGAGTGATGCAATTCAAGTCAAAGCATAGATGCAGGATTTTGAAAGGCTAGGACATAAAAGTAATTGTCTGTTTTAAGTACATTAAACAGGTTTTTTTCCTTTATTCAGGATGAAATTGATGCAGCAGTGAGGATGCTATTATCGTTAAAACTGTCATATAAAACAACAACAGGACAAGATTATCAGGCAGGCTTGCCTCCAAAAGATCTTGTATTGATAAACAATGGTACAACTAAAGAAGAGGATGAAGATTTGGTGGATCCCTGGAATGTGCAGACATCAAATGCTAAAGGCGTGGATTATGACAAGCTCATAGGTATAACTCTTCCTTCACTGCTACTAAGGAATGTATGTAAAGTGATCCTAATGACCACAGAAACAGCAAGGCATCATAACAAATCCTGATCAAAACCATCATAGGTAACATTTAGTTTATGTCTAATCTTAGCATTCCTATGTCTAAAGAATTTGCTGAAGGAGATGAAAATGTCCCAGGCAGGGATTTCCTATGAAGACTTAAAAGCTTTGCAAAGATGTTTGAGTTCAAAATACATTTGACTTGCAGTTGGGTTTTTTTTTGCATAGGGACTGTTATTAGAAGTTATGTTAATGAAGACACTATGACTGAATATCTGCATCTTCAGTGGCTCAGAAGAGCTAGAGCCTAGAGCATTTTAGCCAGGCTGTAGGATTCTTTCTGCCATCTCTTCACATCCCTTATAAATTAGAAAGGGCAGGAATGATCCAAAACTAATGCAGAAGTTTATTAAGTGTAATGACTTCTTCAGAAGACACACTAGCAAGCAGCCAAGTGCTGGCTGGAGTGGAGGAGTTGCAGCTCATTCAAAAACATGCAGTGTAATGGACAACGTTTTAGATAGAAGTGTTATGAAACTTGCAAAGCTTCTTAATTTCAGAAACAGATGTTTAATTGGTTTTACAGTTTGCTATTTTAGCAGCTTGAGTCTAGCATAGAAACAAGTGAGAGAATTGTTTTTTCTATTTTTCTGTTTTTTCATTATTGTCAATCTTCAATTCATATTTAGTACCTCAGTTGTACATTGCTGAGGTCTGCTTAGTAGCTTATTTCTAACAACAGAGCATACACTCTTACGTGGCAGTAACCATATATTTGCTTTTGGGAGCACAGTTGCTTGTATCAGCATTCCCTTAACTCTGATGTTATTGTAAGATCTTATCAAATGTATGTGCATATTGACTTAGTCTGCAGAAGGTAACAGGAGAAAGAAAAAGTTGGAGAAGTGTGCAAAGAAAAATATAGGTCAATGGGAAAGAAAGAAACAATATAATTATTAGAATCTAGAAGTGGACAAGATCTCTCATCATCTTGCTACATGGGTAGAAGTTACGGAGAGGGTTTTTCCTTTTCTTAGAATAGGAAGAAGAGTAGAATACTTGCATTGGCACAATCTCACAATCTTCCTGATAATGGATAGCACGAACTGTAAATCAGTTCATGCCCGTTTTTAACTGTGTATGTGCTTTGATATTCTCTAGAGAGGTGAGTTAGCTTAAAGGTTTTTACTTACTTTTTGCTTATTTGGGGAATTTGGTTGATGAGTCATTTTACTTGTTTTAAGTGATGTGTTGGAAGTTTTTCAGAAAAGAATGCTAGCCTGGCCACTTCACAAAGTGAAGCAGTGCTGTTATTGATAAAGTGCCTCTTCTTCCTTCCCCTTTTTAAAAATTACAATAAAAAGTCTTGTTCAAGTCAACATCTGATAGCTCCTGCCATAAAGGAAGCTTTTGTGACACCTATGATCTTTTTATTTACTAGTGGTACCAGAGAAAGTAACCAGTATACTTGTGTTTAATCAAACACAGAAGAGAAAGTGCTAAAAGCACTGTTTTAATTGAATGAGATCTCCTCAAATGGTTGTCCTAGATGTGTAGTTAAATGTATGATAACACAACAAAAAAGCCTGAAGATATTCTGGGAAGAAAGTTCTGCTAGCTAACTACTAGACATGAACATGCCCAGAAATCTTTTCCTTTTTTTGAACACGAGCAAAAAGCAGAGGGATGAGTGAGAAGGAGCTTTGTATGCTAACCATGCTGATAATTCAGTATACTGTATATTGCAAGTGATAAAAAATGGTTGAAGTTGCTGGGCGTTTTTGCAGATCATTTAGTCAGCCCCTTCCTCAAAGCACAATCAACTAGAGCAGGTTGCTCAGGATCTTGTCCAGGAGGATTTTTTTATCTCCAGGGGTGAAGATCACATGACCTTGCTGGGCAACACATTCCAGTATTTGGCCAGGTGCACAGTATGAAGGTTTTTTGCATATTTTAATGGAATTTCCTCTTTTTTTTCTGAGTTGTTCCCATTGCTTCTTGTTCTTTCAGTTTACTTCTCTCCCATTTCCCCTAGTCACATATTTATAGACATTGATAAGATACCTTCTGAGCCTTCTCTTCCTCAAGCTTAACCATCCCAGCTCTCTCATCCTCTCCTCATAGGTGCTCTGAGCTGTTCATCTTTGTGGCCCTTTGCTGGATTCACTTTAGTATGTCCATGTCCTTCCTGTGCTGGAGCCCAGAACTTGACCCAGTCCTCCTCTGTGCATAATAAAGATAAAGGATCCCCTCCCTTGACGTTGTGGCAGCACTGCTCCTGATGCAACCCATAAGGCCTTTGGTCATCCAAAGCCATAAAAGTACATTACTGGCTTATATTCAATTCCTTGTCTGTCAGGACGCTGGGACCCTGAGGTCCTTCTGCCTTCCTGCCAGTTGGCCCCCTGCCTGTACCAGAGTACAGTTATTCCTCCCAAAATTCAGGACTTCGCATTGCCTTTTCTTGAACTTCATGAGATTCTGGTCAGCCCATTTCTCCACCCTGCAGAGATCCCTCTGATTAGCACCACAGCCATCTGTTGGCTCAGCCACCACTCCCAGGATTGTGTCATCTGTGAACTTGCTGAGGCTGTACTCTGTGCTCCAGCTGGACTTTTTGCTACTGCTCACAACCCTTTGAACTTGGCAGTTCAGCCAGTTTTCAATTCACCTTACTGTCTTCTTATCTAGTCTGGACTTAATCAATTTTCACAGAATCACAGAATGTGCCAAGTTGGAAGGGACCCACAAGAATCATCAAGCCCAACTCTTATCCTGCACAGGATCATCCCCAAGAGTCACACTGTGTACCTGAGAGTATTGTCCAAATGCTTCTTGAACTCACGTCAGGCTTGGTGCTGTGACCGCTTCCCTGGGGAGCCTGTTCCAGTGCCCAAACACCCTCTGGGTGAACAACCTTTTTCTAATATCCAGCCTAAACCTCCCCTGACACAATTTCAGGTCATTCCCTCAGGTTCTGTTACTGGTCACCACAGAGAAGAGATCAGTGCCTGCCCCTCCGCTTCCCCTTACAAGGAAGTTGCAGAGTGCAAATGAGGTCTCTTCTCAGTCTCCTCCAGGCTGAACAGACCAAATGACCTTGGTCACTCCTCACGCAGCTTCCCCTCCAGATCCGTCACCATTTTCCCTGTGCTCCTTTGGATACTCTCTAACAGCTTAGTATCTTTCTTATATTGCAATTCCCAAAACTGCACAGTGCAGAGCAGAGCGGGACAATCCCCTCTCTTGACTGGCTGGTGATGCTTTGCCTGATGCCCCCCAGGACACTGTTGGCCCTCCTGTCTGCCAGGGCACTGCTGACTCTGATTCAGCTTGCCATCGACCAGGACCTCAAGGTCCCTTTCTCAGCACTGCTTTCCAGCATCTAATTTCCCAGTCTGTGTGTGCCTCCAGGGTTGCCTCATCGCAGGTGAGGCATTTCCAGCACTTCCCCTTGTTGAAGTTCATATGGTTGGTAATTGCCCATCTCTCTAATTTATTGAGGTCTCTCTGCAGGGCCTCCCTGCCGTCAAGGTAGTCAACAGCTCCCAGTTTTGTATCGTCTGCAAACTTACTATCCCTTCCTGCATCCAAGTCATTTATAAAAATGTTGAAGAGCACAGGGCCTACGATGGAGCCCACTAGTGACAGGTCTCCAGTCTGGTGTCACCCCATTCACCACTACCCTCTGCACTCAACCCATGAGCCAGTTGCTCACCCACCACATGATGTGTTTATCCAGCTGTGTCTGGACATTTTGTCCAGAAGGATCTTGGGAGAGACAGTATGAAAAGCTTTACTGAAATCCGAAAAGATTACATCAACTGGCTTCTCTTGATCACCTAGGTGAGTCACCCTGTCCTAAAATATCAGGTTTGATAAGTGGGACTTTTCTCTCATTAAGCTGTTCTGGCTGTGACTGATGACAGTTGTCTTTCAGGTGTTTTTCAATACTTTCCAGAATAATCTTTTCCATAACTTTACCAGGCACTGAAGTGAGACTTGCCAGGCCTGTAGTTTCCTTGCCCTTCTTGAAAACTGGGACAATATTCACCAGCTTCCCAAGACAGCTCATAAATCATCGAGACAGGTTTTGTCATGACATTGGCTTATCCGTGAGATGAGGTGGGAGATAGTGTCAAAAGCCTTACTGAAGCTGAGATAAACAATATTCACCATTCTTGCCTCATCTACTAGTCATATCATCATAATAGGCAACCATTAAGTTGGTCTGGCATGATTTTCCGTTCCTAAATTCCATTCCCAGTGCCCTTCCTGTCTTTAAGAATGTTTGGGGCTTGTTTCCAAGATCATTTGCTTCATCATGTGCAGAGATTGAGGTAAGGCTGACTGGACAGTAGTTCCACAATTCCTTCTTCTAGCCATTCTTCAAGTTAGGATTGGCTTTTGCTTTCTTCCAGCCTCCAAGAGCCTTTCCTAGTTGTTGTGACTGTTTAGAGGTCATCAAGAGTGGCCTGGTCAGTAAAGTTACTGTGTAACAAATAGTAGGGTATTCTTTTTCTGTAAGCAGATATAACATGCCTGTGGCAAAGAGGAAAAGTACACAATGAATTTTCAGCAAATGCAGATATGCTTTTGAAAAGGGCAGTTCTCAGGACTTTTTACGTACAGTGAGTTGAAAGCTGTCTTTTGGTAACAGCAAGAACATCAGAGATGAAAAGCACACTAGGAATATTTTGAAAGCTTGTTAAGGAGTGGAGACTCTCTCCTTGTCAGATGCTGTTTAGGAAGGCAGATTCTTTGTGTATAGAGAGCCTAAAATGTTCTGAACATTCAAGTAGAAGGAAATAGGTAGGGGAAAATTACTCATTTTTTTAACAGGAAATATGAAGATGGGTGAAGAAAAGGGAGTTGTGCAGTCTGGGAATATTTAATGAAGATATTTAGGCATCTCCAGTGAAGTGTTTTGTATATCAAGAGAGCTTTTAATCACTCTCTATGACAGTTCACAAAAGTTTCTAGGATGGCTAGTTCCGGTTAATCTGGGGTATTCTCATGGTTTATATTTCTGCAAGATTAACTTCTTATCGGTTGCCATTGTTGTGCTATGGGGTTGGACTAGATGACCTTTAAAGGTCATATAATCACAGAATGGTTTGAGTTGGAATGGACCTTAAAGGTAATTTCCAACCTACCTGACACAGGCAGGAACACCTTCCACTTGACCAGGTTGCTCAAAGCCCCATCCAACCTGGGCTTCAACGCTTCCAGGGATGGGGCATCCACAACTTCTCTGGTCCATTCCAATACAAACCATTCAATGATTCTGTGATAATATGCCTAGTTTTACCTCCTATGTAGTAATTAATTCCTACTTGCTCCAAATTTAATGACTATATACAAAGCCTTGTAATAATGCTGTGCATAACCAGTACTTATCAAATAAATTGAAATGGGCATAAAGGATTTGGAATAGCAGAAATGCTTATGTCCAAGTTGATGTTCAAATTAGATACATCACCACTGTTCCTTTCTGTCAAGATTGAGTCTTTCTTTCAGTGTGCGTTCCTGATTTTTGTTTGTGAAAGGCTGTTCAGTGAATAGTTTATATATCAAAATAAAAAGCAGTTCACATAACAAACTTAAACACACATCCCTGTTTTTGGCCAGAGTGTAGGAGATGAACTCCTTGTACTCAGTGATTCTCAGCATTCTGTTGGTCCAGAGTACATACTGGTCTGACTCTTCTGTCCTGTCCCTCATAAATCCTTTGGGAGCACTGCAGTCTCAATAATTAGGATGGCCATAATTTTAAACAGTCTTTTTTGAGATGTGTGAAAGCCCAGGTGGATTGGAAATAGTCTCCATGCTGTGCTTTGAGAACCTGTGCCGTAAAGGGTTGGAAGACTCTTTCCTTTGCCTTTTCAGGGGAAGAAATTAGTTGAGTGTAGTATAATAAGCCCAGAGTGTCTGAATATTTGGCTTTTCAAATTACATCAGAGTGCTTAATATTCTTTGCTGCCCCTGCAGGTTAATTTTTCTTTGTAAAAAGAGTTGCAAACCCAAGGCAGTACACTGGGTAACCAGCACAGGTAGAGAGCTCTGCCTCTGTAATCATTCTCTTTGTGGTGCAGTAGTATTAATTGTTCCACTGTCCAACTAAGGATGGTTATCATGTGCTAGGATGTAATATTGGAAGCCTACTTCGTCTGGTAGAAGGTTGTAGTCTTTGGAAGGACATTTTGGTCAATTGTGATATTCTGCAAGAAGACTTTTAACAGTACTGGCTTTTGACTTAAAAAAAAATAAAAAAATAAAATCTAGAAGCCGGAACTTGCATAAGGAGGGAATTTGAGGTAAACCTGATTCGATGTGGAGCATTCAAAGTGGTTCTTTTGTTTTCCACAAGGAAGAAGTACGATAGTCATGGAAGTCATAGTTTACCAGCTTTGTAACGAATGTTTAAAATCAATTTTTTCTTCTAGTTTCCTTAGGAAACTGTCAGGATATTTGAAAGTTGACAAGTGTCAGTAATACGTTCCTGTGGAATGATTATCCCCTGTTACAGCTAGGAAAGACCAAAAGTGGAATGTGTCTTATAACCTTGGAATTTGCCAGTGTAATCTCTCTTTAATACGGTAGTTGGAATAGATGGATCTGAGTATTTTGTATATATAAGATTCATCTTTACGTCCAGAGTCTCTGTTTTTTTCTCTTAAATACTTCAGCATTTCCAGAAATTATTAATGCAATGTTGAGTAGTTCTAATGTTGAATAGATCAGAATAGTAGCAAAGAATAGATTCTTGAATAGATTTTTTTGAACACGTCTAAATCATGGAGCGTTGACCTGCTTATTAGGGTCCAAGAATTACTGAGAATAAGAAAAATACTATTTCACTCCGTCACAGCCTTTCCTTAACCACCAACTTTTAATTCTTACCTGATTGTCATGAGGACTATTATGCACTACCTTTCTAAGCTTCTTGAAGGGAGCAGTGTCTGCAATCATATGCATATTAAAGAATGAAGCTTGCAGAGGAGTATTTGGGTTTGGAAAGAGAAAGACAGTGTGGTCTGAGAGCAGAGAATTTAGACATCAAGGAGAAGTATTCAGAGCCTCATAGCCATTTTTATCCTATGGCTTAGAGAAGCCAAGTTATTGACCTAAATGTGTTTTTTTTAGCATGGACTTTTGCTTGGAATATCAATGCTCCTGCTGTAAGGATACTGCAGTTATAATAATTCATGGATGGAGTGGGCTGGGCCTCCTAGCACGGAGTTAGTACTGGAGATGACTGTTGGCAGTTCAGGCAAGAATCAGGAAAATAGAGGCATTTTACCTGAGACTTGGAGAAGATGTTTTTTTTTTAATGTAGCCTGTAATCCAAGATCTGTTGGTAGCTATGCTGTGCTTATTTTTTTTTTTTTTTTTTTTTTTTTTTTTTTTTTTTTTACATTTTACGATTATAGTTCGGTTTGGCAGCAGTAAAATTGACACAGATCTGATCAATCGAATAGAAAGAGCTACTGGGCAAAAACCTCACCACTTTCTACGTAGAGGAATCTTTTTTTCTCACAGGTGAGTTTTTCTTGTACTAAAATTCAAAAAGATCCTATTAGGTAGACTTCCTGTGAACATTATTGGGAGAAACCTATGACTAGCAAAAGTCCATGTTCTTTTATATCAAGGCAAACCAATTATGCCATTTGAAATTAGGAACTACTGCAGATTTTCCCTGGCAGCATTTGAAACTCTTGGTTGCATCGATTTCTGGTATGTCCACACTAATCCCAAACTGAAGAAACATGCACACAGTGTTTGCTTTGTGCAGACCCATTTTAAGTCTGCATTAGCAGCCAGAGGGAGTGGCCTGAGAGAGAACTCCAGGGCTCATGTGGTGCCACTGCTGATTTCAGCAAGGGTCCGCGTTGCCTGTGCACCTGTGCATTGCATCATGGCATAGGAAAGGGTCTGGGAATGATCTTAAGCACCAGCCCGCCAGTGATCTCCTCTGTTTAGTTGTTAGCATGCAGGGGCTTCTGTCCAGTGGCAGGTGGTACATTTCAGTGCATGAGCATGATGTGGGGCACAGCCTCCACCAGAGGTCAGCCAAGTTGGTTATTAAAACCTACTTGGGAAATGATTCCTAGCTTAGAGATTAATATCCAATGAAGTAATTCTTATAGTTGCGCAATTTTCATTTCAATTTCAATATTAAGTTGTAATTTTTAATTTAATTTTTCTTTGAGGGTTTTTCTTTTCCCATGAGGACTGACGGAGTCAATACTTTTCTGAAATTAAAGATTGACAAACTTTATTTCTAGGGCACTTAGCATACTATATTTTATTTATAAATATGTTTGGCTTTAAAAGCACTCAAATTTTGAGTAGAAGCTTTTTGCTGTGGATGTTTCTTCCTCAAGAATTGTGTCATGTTTTCTCTGTTTTTTCTTCAGAGATATGGACCAAGTACTTGATGCTTATGAAAATAAGAAGTCCTTTTACCTTTATACAGGCAGAGGGCCATCCTCTCAGGCAATGCACGTTGGTCATCTTATCCCATTTCTGTTCACGAAGTAAGCCATTTTTATCATCTGTATTAATGAAAGCATTTTTTTCAAAGGAAACATTGAACATGGTTTAGGAAACTGCCAAAATGATACATTGCAAGGAGTTCTGAGTATGTGAGGTGAATATTAATGAACTGAATTCAGTCTTACCTTTTCACTAAAATGGTCATAATCCCTGCAATCACCATACAGAGGGAAGCCCTCTTCCTTGCTGCCTTAGCTCTGTGGCACTCCTTAGAATTTTTGTTGTTCTTATAAATGAGTTTGTGATGAGACTCAGTAACATTGCTCTGTAATGTGGTGCCTGCAGAAGCAGGACACAGAGGCATTGGGCTCAAAAAGCTAAAGCCTCTTTGATTTCTGGTTCCATTGCAACTGGTGCCTGCTATCCTGTCCTAGGAAACAATGTGTGAGTCTTTTTTCCGCGTAAGTTGTAATTACAATCTGTATAAAATGTTTTAGCTGTTAACATAAGTGCATGTGCATAAAAAGGAAAGAGAAGCAGACTTCTTCATGTATTTTTGTTTAAATATATAAAAATATTTTAGTTGTATGACCTACATCCTCATATTAACTTATTTTGAGATAAAATCTTTCCGTTTCTCTTAGGTGGCTCCAAGAAGTATTTGATGTTCCTTTAGTTATACAGTTAACTGATGATGAGAAATACCTTTGGAAGGACATGACAGTTGAGAAGGCATATGAGTATGCTAAAGAAAATGCAAAAGACATCATTGCATGTGGGTTTGACATCAATAAAACCTTTATATTTTCGGATTTAGACTATTTAGGGTAAGTATAAGTTTCTTTAGGGCGTTGTAATGAAAAAAAGGTGTTTGGATTTTCTCTCCAACTCTGACAGCCAGCAGTGTTTTAATAAATGTATCTAAACTTGAAAGCTTCAAGACAAGTTTTATAACACTTAAAATAGAAACATACTGGTTTTTCTGCTGTCTTAACATTTTATACATACTACTGTCATTTTCCCGTATAACATGAACAAACATTTGTGTGTGCAGTGCTTAAATTATGAAAAATATATTAAACCATTTAAAGTGTAAAAATACCTAAACCACCAAGAAACTTCCAGATCTATTTTTTTAGGATGGTATCAAAATCTTTCAGATGTGTTTATACTTTATCTGCATTAACAGAAGGCATTGCAGCAACTTATTGTGGTCAATTATTTTTATAATACAGCACAGAAGGTTATTCAGTAAAATTTAAAGGAGATTTAAGGAAAAGAAATTGTTATTGAAACTGCCATCTCAGAAGGAAGAAGTTTTATGGCAGAGTTCAGAACTGAATCTGTGGGCTTTGTTCTTTGTTCCTCCATATGGGGTGATGAGCTTACTTAAAGACTTGGGCAAGAGAATGTGTGTTTTAGAGGCAAACTGTAATGCACAGCACTGGAGTGTGGAGCCTACAAAGTGGTTTTGCCTTTTTTCATTCCCCTGACTTTCCTGCCTTAGCAAAGTCACACTAACACTGACCCTGTGGCTGAAGGAGAGCAGGTCAGAACTGCTGTTTCTTTTGCTTCAGCTACTCAGCAGAAGTTAAAAGGAAGAAGTTGCTGAGCTGCTTTTGATTTGGAAATACTGCTGCTGTGTTTAGTGACAGAGGAAGTCCCACCAGGGAACTTACCCTCTAGAAAATTAGAATCCAGAGGATTTGAGCTACTATTCCTTCAAACAAGAGCAGTGTCCTGTATGGAATACACACTGGGGATACCAAGCCACACAGAAGACATGATCTTTTTAAGTTGCGTGAGTTCACAGTGAAGCATAAGGATAAGTAAACTCCATGAGGCATTTTGGCACTGTTTCCAAATCAAAATATTTCTGGGTTTAGACAGTTACTCATGGAAAAAAAATGTTTGTAGTAAATGTTGGGGGAAGGGAAGAATAAACTTTCATAAGGCATAAAATTTCTGTTTGTAAATAATTCTCTAGTTATTATTTTAATGGGTCACAGAAAGTCTGAAACAATGGTATTTAATCCTGCATTTTTTTCAACATTCTCAGCTTTTGTAGTGAAAGTTTCTACATATACTTTTCTGTTCTTCTCATTTTATTTTTCCACTTTTTTTTCTCATAGGGCAAGTCCTGGATTCTACAAAAACATTGTCAAAGTTCAGAAGCATGTCACATTTAATCAAGTGAAAGGAATCTTTGGCTTTACAGACAGTGATTGCATTGGTAGGAAAGCATATGAGTTACAAGAAGCAATGCTTACTTTCACTTTTGATGGAGCTATTTTAAGTAATAGTTTATAAGAGATTAGTACTGCTACTCATTAAATGGGTGGAAAAAACAATAAGGTCATGTTTCTAGGCTGGTTCTAGGATGTTATTGTTGTTCTTTCAGAACAGAAAAACTTTACAGTGAAATTTCTAGCGTGACATTTACCTTTTTGGCCTTAATAACAGCAAAGTACAAAACACTGATGTCGAAGGGTTCGAAATAGACAGCTACCCTTTTTTATTATTATTCTTTTGTTACAGTGATTGCAGCTATGGTCAGTTATGTCTCCAAGAAATTTCCATGCCAAATTTTCAGAAAAAGTTTCAGTAATACACATAGGCATATACATAGATGAAAAAAAGGAAGCTCTGAAAAGCCTAATTATCAAGGTGCTGGGTAACTGTTGTCTTCCAATTACTTCACTGCAACTACAGGTTTCTGTCACATTTGCAAAAAAACCCCAAGATTCTATGTAAAGATGTCACTAAATCCTTGGTGTTTCTGAACATTAACATTATTTTTGCCCAGTAGTTGGGTCAGTGACAGCTATTCAGTCTTCACTGTAACCAAAGAACAGATTTCTACTTGTTTTAACAGTGCTTTAGTAAAAGTTGGTATTGTGATAATTACTTGTTTGAAAAGTCTGCTATTTGCTCTCTGTTCTGACAGGATTTTGGTCAGGGAAGGATGTTGGTCATTCTGTGGTTAAGCACTGTATTAAAAAGAAATGTAGACACATCTGAGATGCTTCCTGAGTACAGTGTGAATGTAGCAATGATTCTGAGATCATAGAGGCAAGCTTACCTGATAAATGACTAGCCAGTCTCACAAAGAGGAAAAAAAAGACCTGGTCAGAGTGATAACATGATCAGTTGTGTTTCTAGAAAGGGTAGATAGTTCAATGATGAAGGGAGTATGCAGTGATGAATTATTTCTGAAATCTTTGTGGTCACAGCTTGCCTTTTGTCATTAGTTTCTATGTCAGCTAAAGATTTGTTGACATCATGGAAGGTAAAGAGGAAAATGTTTCCTCATTTAAGGCAACATTGCTTGATAAAGATAGATCTTGATCTTGAACTGAGTATCTGGATTGTTCACTTGTGCATTTTGCATATTTCAAAAAGTTCTCTAATTATCACTGCTTATGTTGGCTGATTGACTTTTCCAAACGTTGTTTTTCTAGGTAAGATCAGCTTTCCTGCTATTCAAGCTGCTCCATCCTTCAGTTCGTCATTTCCACAGATCTTCAATGGCAAGGAGAACATTCAGTGTCTTATCCCATGTGCTATCGATCAGGTATGAAAATCATATGACTTGATTTGGTTTTCATGGATTTGGTTTTGTAATGTACCCTTCAAGCTTCATGGTGGTGTCTCAAAGCATCTGTAAAACATTCCTGCAAGCACCTTTGTGGGGTAGAAACTGGAAGACCTAAAAGATGAAGGTGTAACCCAACAATTACGTATGCATGCATTTCTCCTTTTTGCCAGTCTTGGATGTCTCTTGATCTCAACTCAGTTCACACTCAGCTGACACCTGTGAAAGCAAGGACGGTAATATCTATGCAAGAGTTTACTGACTTGGGGGTTAGGAAGAAACTTTTGGCCATCTTCACAGTTACTAGGACAAGATGGAATGAGTTCAACTTGTAGCACAAGAGATTTCTGTTGAACCATGGAGAAAAACTTTCTCTCAGTAAGAATAAGAACGCATTGATATAGTTTGCCAGAAAGACTGCAGAATCTTAACAATTCAGATCTATATAGAGAGCTGGAAGAACATCAGATACAAATAACAGTAATAGGGTCTTTACTTTAAATAAGTACTGTTTCTAGGAATCAAGTCCTGCGCTGGCTGAGTCTTTAGCTGTTTTAGTCACAGGGACAGTCACTGAAAGATGATGTAATTATAATCATCAACCACAGTATTATGTAGTAGTATTACCACAGTTGGTTTAAGTCACCTCATCAGCACAGCACTGCTAGCTTGATCACTAATTTAGTTCAGATTCTCTGCTGGTCGTTAAAATGCTTTGGGAAGAAACTTGCATCTTAATCTGCATCTGTCTTCAGGCATACTGAGCATAGTTTCCACAACTATTTAAACTGATGTAAAACTTTGTAGATATACCTATTACTTGAGAGAATCAGAGTGCACAGCAAAAATATGAAAAAGAAGGGACTTTTTTTATTGTTCCTCTGAATGAATTGGATTGGAGGAGGTTGTGAAACATTTGATGATTTGGTTTTTTTCAGGTTTTGTGTTTTTGTCATTGCCTCTTAAGGCATGAACAAGTCAGCACTAATCAGTTTTCAAAGCATATTTTTCAACTTTATTCTGTGCTTTTACTGTTTTAGGATCCTTATTTTAGAATGACTCGGGATGTAGCACCTCGAATTGGACAGCCTAAACCAGCCTTACTCCACTCAGTCTTCTTCCCAGCCTTACAAGGAGCACAAACCAAAATGAGTGCTAGTGACCCAAACTCCTCCATCTTCCTCACTGATACACCCAAACAAATCAAGACAAAGGTAAGGACCTGCAAAACCTGATAGCACAAAGCTTTGTAATAAAAAGGAGTGGTGGTCATAGAAACCTTAAGGTTGGAAAAGACCCGTAAGATGATAGAGTCCAACTGTAAACCTGACACTGCCAAGTTCACCACTAAACCATGTCTCTAGGTACTGTTAAATAGTCTGCTTCATCTGCAGAGGTTGGCCCACAGCTCCTAGAGACAATGCTCTCTCTACCTGGCACTCCCTTGATACCCTCACTAGTTGTATGACACTGCCTGCAGCGTTCCTCACCATTACAATGACAGTTTTTTACTGTTTTCTTTGAACATAGCTGAATCCTTTTCCCCATATGTGTCATGGCAAAGCATCTTCAGCAATTGGCTGAGTTATGCATGTTTAGCTAGACTATCAAATATTATCTTTTGCCCTGCCAGCTAGTGCGACAGTACAAACACTATATTTGTTTTTCTGATACCTGCAGAGCACTGTTGTAAGAATAAGAGCTTTCAATATAAATATTATGTTGCCATAATTTTGAAATCTGACAGGCCATGTTGTAAACCTAATAAACATCTCTTCCACTTGACTTCCTCCCCATGCTGGGAGCACCAAACTTGCACAGCGACAGTTACAACACAGCTCAGACCTTTCCTGCTGCTTGGGAATATACTTCTGCCAATTCACAAATAAATACGCTCCCTCAAATTCATACATAAATAGTATGTTGAATTTCACGTAAGTTTTAGAAGGGGTATTTTCTCCTATCTGAGTGTATTCCTAATGCCTTTTCAAGTTCAAAGGAAGATTCCTCTTATCTGGTGCTTAGATGATTTAGTTTGTAAAAGATTCATCTGTGTTGTGGTATTTAAAGAAAAGGAAAATCGGTCTTTGGAAAAGGATCTGTAGGCACAATACCCAGCCACGAAATAACTGTGAAAACAAAAAGAAAAGCTGTATATGTAGTTTCTGCTGGGGAGGCTTGGATTAATTCTCTTATGGTTGAAAAAGCCGCATACAGGTCAGGTTCTTCTACAGCCATCTCATAATGATTCATTCTCTGTTTAGTCAGAAACTGATTAAACAGTATTGTTTTGAAGAATTGTAAACATTCCTGTGTTTGGATTATAATAATTCCAGTTTATTTGCACAGTTACAGAGTTGCTTTTAGAAAAAGCTGTAATTTCAGAATATAGAATACATGGTTAAGAGTAATATTGCTAATGTTCTTCCATGGGTTTTTTCCTGGCAAGTAGCTTGTAATTTGCAAAGAGATCCAAGAGGCTCCAAGTTCAGTTCATAAGTCCTAATTCTGCTGTCCTTAAACTACTTGGAAAAATAATAAAATAATTCTAGCTACTTAGAATATAAAAGGTATAAACAAAAATCCTCAACGTGATGTAAACTATTGTGTAATGAAGGACAAACTGAGACTTATTTCAGCTTCTGAAGCCTATGTTTTTATGGAAATAGAGCTTGAGTGAAACATCAAATAAATTAAAAAATAGAATAAGAAAGGTGACTTCTGGTCATGGGTGAAGGTTAAAAAGAGAGGGCTACTGCTGCACAAAAAGTTACTGCTTGCAGCATTTTTTAGGTTACTGGTATGTTGCTAAGTCATGAGGTTCAGAACTTATAGGTAGTATAAGATGACAAATTACTATATATTGGGAAAGACTGAGAAGCTTTTGGGTAATCCGAGGACAACATTTTAAGAAATTATTCTTATTTCACCTATCAGCAAATTACAGCTCAATTATTTGTTTGTTTTCCTAGAAAGTACTATTTAGATTCTACGTCTGTAGATATATTCATGGAAATTCAGGGAAAAACATCAGTGTGTCACAATAGATAAGTCATTGACACCCTCAGCTGATGAGTAGGTACCAGAATATGTAAAAAAACTGAATTTGAGATCAATACAGGAAACATTTTGTGTAAAACAATAGTGTGTCTTCACTAGGAGTATTGTATGTAGTTAATTCCTCTCAGTTTAGGAGGAGGAAAAACTGTAGAGATGAGGGACATTGAAAAAATTTCACACAGGTTTTGAAAATCTGTGAAGAAGAAAGGTCAGTTCAGAACAGTATGTAAAAACTTAGTTTTACAGATGCTGAGGCAGCTATTCAGGCTGTCTTGCAACATAAAAAATAGATGTGGCAGGTGGCAGTTCACTTGCTTAAAATATTCATCAGTGCATCATTTTTGATTGTAATTCGTTGCTCCAAGACATCAACTGTAACATGGTGGTTAGATTCAAAAAAGTGCAAAAAATCACTAGACAGTCATACAGACAGTAGAATGTTCATAAATTGTAAATATGTAACAGCTCCTAGGTACCAGAACTAAAAAACAAATCTACTTCATATGCAAATGTGTCTCTTGGCAGTTTGATTATGGTATCTCAAAAGATACAAGAGCCAAATGAAAGCTCAGCATGTGTTCAAGCAGTGCTTCTTCACCTCCTCTTAGCAATTTATTTTCTTTAAATTTGTAGCAGGATTAGCATCTTCAGAGAATTCTACATATGTATAAAATATGCATATGTTTAAAATAGGCCGGTGGCTTCAGAATTTACTAGGAATGGGATTAGCAAGTACATCTCTTCACCAGTGCAGTTCATCTGCCTATAGGAAACTACGCTTAAAAAGAGAGGGAAGATGTCAGCAAGTGTTCCATTTTTAGACTGAACAATTGGGCAATAGTCTGATTTTAGGCATTCTAGACAGAGTTTTGTAATCCTTAACTCTGCTTTCTCATTTTCCTTTTTCCCCTTAAAAGAGGAGATTAGGTTCTCTATAGGATTTCTTCAGAATTTTCCATGCCTTCTTTATCCTTTCAAAATTAATTTCTTGATGAATTAAATATCTTATTTTTTCTTACATGAAGTACATTTCCTGTAAGCACAAATTCTGTCCAACAGACAACAGCTTCAGCAAAAGGGACTTAAACTTTTCTGACTGAATCTTGAATGGATTATTTTTAACTGTCCCTTCATTTTCATTCTGATTATTCAGTCAGAGTTGTATGTTATAGCCAGTTTTCCCTGCTGGGTTCTGATGACCTCCTTGTTTCAGTCCTGAGGCTCTGAATTAATTTGTCCCACTCACCCTTCAGCTTGTCCTTCATTTAGAATTTGGAGGATCATGATACCCCTCTGTTTACAATAAAGTAATCCAGAATTTAATAGTCACACCATAGCATCATAATATTGTTTCAGATTAACAAGCACGCCTTCTCAGGAGGCAGAGATACTATTGAAGAGCACAGGAAGTATGGAGGTAACTGTGACGTTGATGTGTCTTTTATGTACCTGACTTTCTTCCTGGAGGATGATGACAGGCTCGAACAACTGAAGCAGGTAAGTAGCCAAATTGAAGGTAGTATTGTTCATTCCCTACTGTGAGGAAAAAGGTGTAACTCAGCCCTCAACAAAGCTGTGAATCCTCCTGTGAGCCTTCTTCAGGAAGATAATTTTGATGTTATTCTTGCTCTCTCCATCCCTTGCAAGCCTCATTATTAATATTTGTTTGTTTGCAGTGTTCTTTCTTACAGGCCAATCTGTCTCCTAGTATATATAAAAAAAATCCCTAGTATTTTCATCAGCATCTCCAACACTCTATAGGATAATAATATAGTCCCAACCTTTCAAATGAGGCCACCCTATGATTAATGTTGTTTTAATTGTATAATACACTCTGCCTCTTCCTTATTGCGAGGTACCTAAACACTGCAAAAGCTCATGTCTAAAGCTTGCTGGTTTATTATTTTTTCTTATCCTCACAAGAAATGTAATAGCTCTGAGGAATTGATTCACTGATCCCAAGAAAAAACTGTTACATGTAAGTTGCATTTTCCTTAAACAGACTTCTGTCCCCGAGGTTGATAGCAAGACATTTCACTTCATCACCAATCCTAGGTGATGTGTGTTCTCTGGAAGTGAGTAGCTGTAGTGGATCACACCCATGTCACATTGGTGTATCAGCTTTCTCCTGCTGGGAACAGCTGCAAGAAAGTCAAGAGCTGCAGGTTCTTCTCCAGCCCCCTACTCTTTCCCACACAAGAGCAAAGTTGGAAAGCTACTGATTCCCTTTCAGACCATTTTAAATACCATACGGAAATCTGGAGCACATTTGACTTAATAAGCTTGGTTTCATTAGTCTCCAACCAGTGCAACAGTATCAGCCTAACTCTCCTGAAGGGCGCAATGCCTTGTGCTTGCAGCTCACTGCAGTGGTGTCTCAGAACCTGTTTAGAGAACATGAACTCACTGATTATAGTGGCATTAGTGGAGCTGTTTCAGTTATGGCACCAGAGAAAGCTTTCACAGAAAGCAACGTTGGTGTTTTTACAACAAACTAACAAAAAATAAAAACCATGCACCAGAAACATGCCACTGAAATTGCAATTCACTTAATTTTTGTTAACATACTTTACTATTGCTGAATGAACATCAGCAGCAGTTACAGCTTGAATAGCTGTAACAAATGGCTTAATGACATGGGGAGGTAATATTAGCATGTTTATTGTCATTTCAAATCATAGTTGAACTGCCTCAGCCATAGTTTCTAAACGTGGCTGAACCAGTCAGCTCTTCGCCTGTGCTTCTAACTTAAAGCATTTCAGTATCAGAGCAATGGAATGAATTACCAGCTGTGAATATGACTACTAGTGTGAACACAGACTCTGAATGTCTTTGCTGTAAAAAGGATATTTCAATGACATCTAATCTCTTACCCAAATGCAATGAGAGAAAAATATGAGAATTTGTACTTCTTATCGCAAAAAACAGCTTAGAGTGACTGTTTATTTGAACTGGGATTCTGGGGAGGAAAATATGCAGTTTCCTGCAAGTAATTACAGGATTTCCGAGTTAAACTTGTGAAAGTAGCTTATTCAGTCCATATAATAACATATGAAATTGCCAAGCTGCCTTAATCTTTTAAAAGGCAGCAAGCAATTTTGCAAGTTGCATCTTCAGAGTGATACCACATAATATTCTAAGGCATGTGCTTATTTTTAAGACATCCAAATCTGTATTTGCTAGGATGAGGCTTTTAAAGAAACACTGGTCACTGAGTATTTTTGTGAATAGCACCATGTTCAGGCACCAACACTTTCTTGACAGGCGTACACCAGTGGGGAGTTGCTCACAGGGGAGCTGAAGAAGGTACTTATTGAAACAATGCAGCCCTTGGTAGCAGCTCATCAAGAAAGAAGGAAGCAGGTCACAGATGAAATTGTGAAGCAATTCATGACTCCACGGAAACTAGCTTTTGAATTTTGAAGAAATGTGTGTGTAATTTAGCACTTGATAATCCAAAACCAAATAATTGTTGTCTTCTGTTGTATGTCATGACTCCCTAGTTATGTACAGCCTGTAATCAGTGTGTTACAAATACTGCTTTTCATGAGTTAATTATCATGAACAGCAGAGTACAGAAAAAGTTTAAAATTGTATCTATTTAAAATCAGAATATACAAGACAGAATTGATCAGTCTTGCAGAAAAGCATGTATGTCAGCACAGCATTGTATTTTAATGTTCTTAATATTTCATGCTGAAAATATAAATAAAATTTCCATTTGATGATAAAGACTAACTTGGAGATTGTTTTAAATATGTTAGTAAGAGATCATATCTCAAACTAATAAGTAGCTCTATTTTCTTTTGTACTGTGTACCTTGGTTTACTAGACTGCATGTTCTTTTAGGCTACTGGGAACATGCTCCTCACAAAAAGGTAATGTTACAAAGGGATCAATACAGAAAGAATGGACATCTGTGAGTTGAACACAGGAGAAAGAATATCAGTCTTGTTTTGCTGTTATCTTCCTGTTTGACCTCGGGCAAGTTGCAGAAATCTCACTGTACTTTTGTTTCTGCCGCTGTTTACTGATCTGAGTGCCTCTGGAGGGAGGAGGTTATCATGAGGTTGCAAAGTTCCTTCATATTCGCTGGTGGAAGATAGAATAGAAATGCAAATTTTAGTTGCTAGTTATAAATACCAAGTATTAAATCATGCTGTGAAAATTAAGTCACACTGGACACAGGCATACTTCTAGTACTGTCTGTTCTCTTTTACTGCACCAAGTTGTTTAAACTAGGGATATTTATTTCAGGATGTATGCCAGTGCGAAAATATACTTTGTTAAAATACCTCAAGTAATATTTGATTATCTCCTTTCTTCAAAAGAACTTCGATGTCTTTGCTACTGTTTATGGAGGAAAAATTCAAATTATTAGCTTGTTTGTTTTGTTATGTTCAGTGCTGAATGCAAACTGTTAGATCTGTCTTGTATTTATACAGAGTAGAAAGTTGCTAGCCCAGACATAGTCTTATCAGGGATATTTTTATTTAATGCACATAACAGAGGTGTGTATTGATGTGTGATATTTGCAAATCATTTAAAAATATAAGGAAGGCACTTGAATGAGGTGTGAAAGATTTCAATGTAACACATTCTCTGCAGTGGAGTACAGTGAACGTAAATTGACTGTAGTATTCTTCAAACAAAAAGGAAAAGAAAAACCTTTTAATTTCGCAGCAAATCTTTGAAATCAGCTGATTACACTTGTGTTGAGGGAGAAGTTTCAAGGATGAGACTTGTCACTGACTGCAGCAGCCCTTGGATCAGGCTGTCAGTACAGGAGAACATGCCAGGTGTTGGTGCTGGTGCCGCTGCCTCCCCCTCCAGCACGACCCTACCTCTCTGAGGTGGAAGTGCCTGCATGCCAGGGTGTGCTAGAAGTAAACCTGTTCATTATGTTTGTGCAAGGAACCAAGGACAGGTGGAAGTGCAAGGCAAATTTTGTCATGTTGCGTGAGTTTCAAACTTATGCTGAAAATAGCAGGGCTGAGCTTTTGTCTTTTTCTTGCAGTTTTTGTGAGCTGGCATCACCAATCTAATGCCATGGGCTTTAATGAGAATGTGTCACAGAGACTGTCTCTGTAAGTCACAGGCAAAGCATCTCAGTGCCATCAATGGTTTAACAACCAGTAAAAAAAATATTTTTTTAGAAGTAGTGGAGCAATTCTTAGGAAAAAAGGTAGCTTCTTAAATCTGGCAGTAAATAAGCTAATTCTTAGTTACTTTAGACTTTGATGATGACCTTCCTGTTCCTGCAGTTCATTCTGTGTTGTCTTTAAGCCATACGTAAAAGATAAGACTTCAATTGACTTTAAAAGGGCTTTTACAAACTCACAATGCAGACTTCTTATTTAAAATATTATATGGAGGTTTGTCCTGCAAGACTTATTTCATGAACTAAGAATTAATTTAGTTATTCCAGAAAGAAAAATATGCTGAGGGAGAAACAATGCTGAGTTCTAGTCTAGCTAAGCGGATGAATTCTTTTTATAACAACAATTAAAATCTGTTTTGAAGGTTCTAGAAAGGAAAGTGATAGCAAAACTATTTAGTATTTGTTTACAGAACAAGCACCATTTTCAAGCACTCTGGTGAATTCATACCAGCATGCTTCTGAAAAGACACTTTCTCAGAGGAGCCTTGGCGAATTCCTACATCTGTTGTAATTACAATTTGTGTCCATGAGGCATTTAAAAGTCTAGAGAAGGCAGTTTTCAAAAGCACGTGTGAAATGTCTTAAGAGTGTTATTTGGCAATGTTTGTTACATTTTCCTCAATTTGCCTCTTTTGTTCATCTCACTGTAATAAAAATGTAGATAAAAGTCTGGATCAAACTTTTTTGGTTTTACTTTTTTATTATTATCTTCTAAAAGCCTTAATTGCAGCTCTGTTTTTCACCTCTCTTCCTACCCTTTTAGGTGTTGTCTTAAGTCATCTGATGTAGCTGGTCCTTGTTGTGATGTCCAGATGCCTTATAATCCAGGCAGACTTCAGATTGCTCCCAGAGCAAGCTAGTAAGGGTCAGTTGTCCAAAATCACCTGGTTGCCAACCAGACTGGGTGTTGAATGTCCCTGTGTACAGCAGCCAGTTCTGAAATGAGGGAAGGTCAGTGTGACCTGTTTACAGGTAGGTTTGGTGTAAAACTGGTACTTGAGTGGAAAACATGGTCCTCCACAATTTCTATGCAAAAGCACAGGTTCTGAATAGCTTCCCGCAGCTCTTCCACAGTCACCAAGAGGCATGCTGAAACCTACTTGGCTAGTCATAAACATTCTCAGAGGAAACAGGAACTGTCAGCAACATGAAAACATGAAGCAGAATGTGCCTTCTAAGAAAATTCTCTTTTTTCATGGCCACCAACTGAAAGAAATCATCTCTACAACAAGCTGCATTCCCTACTGGAAAGTAAATCCATTATCAGCAGAGCAAATGTGGTCCCTTCTTTCTGTTAGCTGGCCTTCAGCTGGCTGATTTATCAGAATAAATAGTTCTGTGTTAGAGTAGCTAAAAATCACAATAATATAAAGAAATCAGAAAATAAAGCTGTCAAGTGCTGTAAATCAGAAGCCAAACACTCAGCTCAGTTGGGTGTGTGTAGCAAAGTACATACATGTCATGTCAGTAAACAAAAACTGGTTGATATTTACGTGCCTGCGCTTCCTGTACTCAGTCCCTGTACCTGGTGGTGTTTGTATCAGTGTGAATTAGCTGAGGGTGAGTTCTTGCTCTAAAGCAGGTTTTCACACATATATAGATACTTTTCCCAGTAAAGGGTTGTGAACACGATGGCTTGCAAAGCCTTTACCTTCCTGAAATAAGCTGCCTGGAGATACAATTTGCTTCTCATGTAGCATTTGTTCAGGCCGTGTGAGACTGGTTACATATGGTGCTGAATGCCCCGAGGCTTACAGTTCTCAGCCCCTCACACTGTCTTCCGCAGTTATTCCCGCTCATATTTACAATTCTTTTGCAATTCCTCTCTCAAAATCAGCTGTATTTCTGTTCCACCTACAGGAGGAAACATTTTTAGTCCTTTGAATGCATGAGTCTATTGAGATGAGCCACTTAATATTCAAACCTTGGGCTGAAGGTGGATGGTATCAGTGCTGCCTAAGTAAGTGGTTGTTTAGTCTGTTTTGCAAGCATTCTTTTACTGTCCCTGTTCAGAGGACAAGAACAAGGTCGGCTGAGAATAACAGGGCATGAAGTAGTTTAATTCCAAACATTCAGGCAGAGCTGGAATAAATCACTGCCCAGCTGGGACAGCACTCAGTTAAATGCATCCCTGGTAGAAAGACCTGGGGGTAGTAGACTCTTAAGAGCTATCTTAAGAGGAATACCAAACCTTCAGGATTTCATTAAATCTTCTGTTGTAAGGACTTTCTGACTAAAGAAAGTTTGGTGCTGACACTCTGAGCTGTAACCAAGGGTGGTAGGTTTCTGAGGCCATAAGCACTGTGGAGAGAATCCAGTTCGGTGCTGGGTCTTTCATGCCCCTTTAAGGTGACGTACTGTGCACCTGCCTGGTCTTTTAACACTGCTCTTGGATCAGCTGCAAGAGCTGGGTAGAGCAGAGAGAAGAATTAATGATGCTTGTTTGACAGCATGGCTGTGAACATATTTAAAAGGCCAGCTGAAGGCTTAAAATTCAGGAGAACACTTGTGCAGCTTTTCAGTGGTTGCTGTCTGGAGTGGGACAAGTCCCCTTTATTCTTACCTAGTAGCACCTGAAATCTTTTAAGCTGGTTGTTCTAGTACAAGATCCTTCATACGTGTCCAGGGCAGCTGACAAGTCCTGTCTGCTGCAAAATTACTGTCAGTGTAGTCAAAGCCATGCTGTCAGCTGGTGAAAGTGGCTGTGGACCAGAAGGGTCCTGAATATGGGAACTCCTTTGAAAATATAGTATTCCTCTTTACCTCCAAGAAATGCATTTTTAGCAGAAGGTGAGGGGTTGGATCCAGTCTGCTCCAAGTGTCATCATCCAGGGATTAAAACAGAGAGATAAAACATACATGTGGGTCCTGAGGCAGGGTGGGCAAACTAAAGTATTTCTGGATTTAGGGATTTTCCTTCTGAAGCAATAGCATGGGTGTTGGTCTTTTCAACTGACACGTTAATGAAAAGAAAAATAGGGAAAAAGTAATGAAATATAAGTAACAGGAAGAAGAGAAAGAAGTAATAAATTCCTTCAAAATGTCTTAGAATGCATTTGGCTGCTCCTAATAGTGTCATTTGAGGGGAGAAGAGTGTGCACTTTTGAAAGTTATAAATCTTAATTATGCTGTACAACTTTGCAACTCTCCTCTCCTTTAACTTCAGTAACCCTGCTAGTGCACTGATTTCACGGCAACCCTCCCCTTGAGAAGCAAAGAGGCTTTGCATCTATTCCTACACTCCCTGCAGGATGAGAACAGATTGCCTCCAAAGCTGTGCCAAGCTCAGAGCTGTTCCATAGGCCTCCAGGAGAGGCCTGATGCTGTGGAGGGCTCAGGGAGAAATCACGTGGCTGCCGAGAACCCGTGCCTGGCGTCACTGCAGTGAGGCCATTAGCTTGGTTATGTAAACAGCCCCTGTCTGCCACTCATTAAATAGCAACAGGGAAAAGCAAGGACATTCATATTTCAGCTGCTGCCAAGGGGATATAACTGTAGAGTACTTTGGGAAAATTACAGCTGGGAAAGAGAAGTTGTTGCAGCCTGAAGCACAAATATGTAAGTCACTCAGTGAATGCAGCGCAGGCATTCCGTGTAAGGAGCACACGCTGGATAGTGTTAAATCTTACACAAACTTCCCCAGCTCTTGCTTTGGTTATGAGGATCATTTTCTGTGCCAGGAGGAAATGAAATTAAGTGCTTTACCAAAACCTCTGATCAGACAAGCAGCTTGTTAGGACATAAATATTCACAAATGTTTCAAGGGCCTAAGGAGCAGCTACAGTCTAAATACTTTGACGAGATAAAAGGGAGGTTGTATATGAATCCAAGACTCCCTGATGAGTTTGTAATCCTATTAGAATGAAACAAAGCCATCAGTCATCAGCTTTGTGCTGAAATGTCCACGCTTCTTATGCTGTCTGTCAGTTCAGCAGTTGTTTGTGGATGTTGTATTACCAAAAACAAAATTAATAAATAATCAAAATGTGCCTCTGAAAAGAAAGGAAAGGGCTATTTTTTTTTTATATAATGATCTGTAAATCTCAGTACAGCTTCATACGTTACAAACACTACCATGTTAACAGGAAAGGCACGAATGCAGTTTAAACCCAGTCCTTTGAAAAGCACTTTTGCACCCTCCTTTCTCACACTTTCCCTAACACAGTGGATCAGGCCTTTGTATTTGTGCTGGTCCGATTCATCTATTTGCATTCTTGATTTGATGACATCCATGGGAGTAGCTATTCCCCAGGCCAGGACTCCAGCAAAGCCACCAGAAAGCAGCACAACAAGGAAACCTGCAGGACAGAGTGAAGGGAGGAGCAGTTCACTTGATCTCATATAGCTACAAAGCATCTCAGATTTGTCAAAGAACTTTGGTAACTGTCAGGTTTTTTCAGAAATTATTTTATCCAGCTCTTGCATTTGTGTGTTTCCAGTGGTCTCACAGAATACTCATCTCTGCATACATGACACTTTGAACACCACAGGAACCAGATGTGGTGCAGCCTGAGAACACTCACACCCTCTTCAGGTGGGTCTACTTATTTTTATAATTCTCAGAGAGATGCTCTTTGCTGAATGTCACATCTTCAGTTTTTTCTCAATGTCAATAGTGGCTTTTTGGAGCCAAACCACAACTAAGAATCTAAAGTGTCTTTACATTCTGCACCTGGGCTTTATTTTCAAGCTCAGGACAGACCCTTAGCTGTGCTCCATGATGGCTCCCAGGAGGGTTGTCCATGTTTCATTTCTATGTTCTGCATTAGCAGAGCATGATGTAAAAACCCGTCCTGCAGGAGGAGGAGTAGCCGCTCAGGGGCAACGCTGTGCCAGCAAAGCCCTCAGAGGCAGGCTGCTGACACCCACACCTGGTGGCCAAAACCAGCCCCACAGCACCAGGAATCAGCAACCCCATGTGAGGATCAGACTTGGGTGAGGTTTTTATAGGTACAGGGTGATGTTTGCCAAGAGCTGTTTCCCTCTTAAAGTGGTACTAAATGGCCATTTTTGCAGGTGATGCCAGATGCTTTCCAATACTTACCTGGTTTACTTTTCCCAGGTGGTGTGAGCCAGTCACACAGAGCAGAATAGGAGAGGAAATATATTGCAGAAGCAGTGCAATCCCTGCAGAGTAATGCAGAGCAGCCCCTGTAGAGACCTCCAAAACCTTCCTCCTTGGTGATCACCTTCAGACAGTGCAGAGACCCTTGGTACTTTGGTTTGGAAAAAGGCTGAGATGTGACAGAAGGGTGTGGGTTCCTCTGAGTCTGCATCCGAACTTTAGCTACTTCACTAGGATTTGTCAACAAAACCTGTAACATCAGAGGATGGTATTTTAACCCTTCACATTTAAACAGTGTATTGATCCCCTCCTGAAAACTTGTCTCTCAACTTTTCAGGCAGTAATATTGCCTGCAAGTTCTAGCAAGTTGCCGCCTCCTCCCCTCTGCCTGCACCGTTCCACCCAGCAGCAGCAGGACGTCTGTGTGAGCTCCACTGGGCAGAGTGGAAGGCAGGGCAGAAAGCAACACTGGACATTAAATACCTGTAACTACTTGCTAAACCAAATGGGCATGAAAAGGGTATGTCCTCAGTGATAGGGAAGCATACATCAGGGCTCTTGTTTGTATCTGTATTTGAACCAAGATCATAAAGACTTTTAAAAAAATCAGCCTGTGTTGAGTCACTGACTGCTAGGAAACGCCTAGAGACCTGACCATCTGGACTGCTCTCTAAGAGGATTGTGGCCCCGCACACATTTGTGCCCAGCATGCCACAGGAGTGATGGGGTGAGCTCCAACACATTCACAGCACATTTGGATGTCCACAGAGATCCATCTGCCTGTGGGAAACAGCTCCTGGATTCAGCCTCACCTGCCTGTCCCAGGACCATACACGTTTGCCAGGCAGCATCACTTTTCGATGGCGCCCTGTTGAGTTTTAAGTCCTGGAAAGGCAACACTGGGCACTGCCCATTTCTGCAGCAATACCATGCTAGGCTTGTGCAGTGGCTGTGAGAGCACCAACCTGTGCTTTAACTCACAGTTATGTCTTACAAAAGTGCACTGTCAGAGCCACCTGGGAAGTTTACTGCCTAAGCTGTTTTTTCTTCCTTGTTCTGTGTTTGATGCCAAGGTCCATGTCACTTTAAGAGCATGTTCTTAAGTGTTTTGTTGCACTAAACCAAATTCAGCATGGGCTGCCCAGCAGGACTCATTCATCCCATGGACCAACCAGTGAGGGGGCAGCATGGGCAGAGCATGACCTCCCCTGCAAAAACAAATCCACCAGACTTGTTCCAGGTTCCCTTATGGCCTCCTCAGCCAAAAACAATCCTGGCTTTTTCAGCCTCCTATGCTTGGGAACAAGATCTCTTGTTGTGCTTTTTCCGATGGCTGTTTACCTACCCGGACAGCACCAGCAGCACCTCCAGCAAGGGAAACATCCAGCTTGGATGGCTTTGCATCTGCAGCCCCGTATCGCAGCTTGCAGATCATAGAGAGGAAGTTCTTGTATGTGCCAAAGGAAACAGAAGAAACCGCTGATACAGCGAGGACTGATGCAGACACACCTTTGTAAAATCCCCGAATCTAGTGAGAAACAGGAGAAAAAAACACTTTTAAGAGTGTTGGCATGGGAAAGCATCTGCTTGAGAGCACTGGCTCGTGGGAAACTGGTCCTGGGTTCATCCTCACCTCCCTGTCCCAGGATCATGCCAGGCAGCATCATTTCCATCTTACAGCTCCTCAGCAAAGCTAGATTTCACCCTCTCCCAACAAGTGGTTGTGTGCAACTGGCGCCCATCCTCCCCAAACTGAGAGAGGCAGCTCTGCTTCCCTGAAACAAGGCATCCACAACTGGTATCAGCAATTCTGATGAGAGGTACCTACATTTTCCGTCCTGTATGTTTCTTGAACACAGTGCCAAAACCCTTTGTAATGCTTCTCAGTCTGAATTCTCACCTAGGAACACAGGGGAAACTTTAAAATGCAGATATTAAATTAAAATAAATAAATAAATCATCAAATTCCATAGCAGCAAACCAGATAATAAACCATAGAATAGCATCACCAAACTTTTTTTTTTTTTAAAGAGAGAAACAACACAAACAAATACAGTGCAATATATAGGTGTAATGAAGACAAAGCATTGTCATGTGACTAGTGTTCTGGAAAGGAGGGAGAAAGCAAAAGGGCCTATTTGTTCTGTAGTCAAGAAATAAAGCTCCAACAGGTACCTTCACTGTGTCCAGCGGATAACCCACAGCTGTGCTCAGACCACCTGAAACAGAGAATGCATTGGAGGTGGTTAACAGCACTTGTCACAACAGACTGTTTTCGCCTGTCACAGAAGGGCATTGGGGAACAGAAGGAAATATGGCTTCAGAGCACAGCTGTTCTTGGCATCAGGCCTATCTTGAGCTCCAGTAATGATATTTGAGCCAAGAATGGCAGTCAAAAACATGCATATTCTTCTGCATTACCAAGGCACACTCAGAGGAGCAATCAGAGCAACATGGGAAACTTGTCAGGGAGGAATAACACCACTGTGCAAGATGGGACAGGGAGCAACACTGAGACCACTGCTCCAGGAAGATTGAAGGCATGCATGATACTGGACTGGTTTTGATTGCCCTCTCAGCTTAGGTAGTAAAGCATCTTAGAACTATGACCAAACACCCTCATGTGATGTGTAAAGCATCCCCACTCACACAAGAGAGTCTCTGGGTCAATTTTGGTTCTCTATGCTTGATTTGGAAATTTTAAGGAATAAAAGCATCAGTCAGAAAGATATCGATAAGAGAAGGATAGTGCTTGCACATTACAGGTTCTCAGCAATCTGTCTGAAAGACAGGAGAGGTGCTCCTGCTGCCTCCAGGGTCTAACATGTCCTGGCTGAAGCTTGCAAAGAACATTTACAGCCCTGGGTGAGGAATTATTGAAGCATTTGGGTCCACAGCACCATGCTGGACTTAGCCTATGAAGTGCATTTCCTACATGCACCAAGCACTGCGGCAAAATCAGAGCAAAGAGCAAAAGCACAGGTGTCTTGGAGTCCTGGCAGGCTGGTGGGGCACAGCACAAGCAGGGGCACTGCTCTGCAGTGAGACCACCCTCCCGCTGCCCCTCAGGGCACAGCAGGATGTGAAGGCATCGAGGGATTTAGCACTGGGTGTGTGCAAAGCCAGGGCTCAGCAGCACTCCTCACACACCAGCTGACCATGACTCCCTGCCTGCTGCTGTGACAGCATGTCCAGCGTGCTGGGGGGAGCTGTCAATTCTCTATCAATGCCCAGGCTCACTCAAAGACCTTAAAATAGCCACTGGAGTTGGACACGTATTAATCCTATGAGACAAAGTTACTGCCTTAATGTCACGTAAGGAGAGCTAAAGAGCTCCAAGAAGGATTTCTCTTGGTTGCAGTAACAAATGGATCTATCCCATGCCTGTCCTCACCTCACTGCATTTCCCAGCTCTGGCCTAATGCTGGCAGATACAACAAGTGATAAAGGTGCTGACCAGCTGACTTCCTCCCAGTACATCAATTGCCAAGCCACCTGAGAGGAAAACAAAGCGATTTAAATATGCATTAGTTGCTCTGAGCATGTTCACCTGTGAATGAATACATGGCTGGTTGGGAGCTCTGGAAAGCTATCCTATGTTCTGGAGAAAAACAGTAGCTGCTGCTGTGAATCACCAGGAGACAATCCCAAAATGCATTACTCAGAAGGAAACAACCAAGAGCATCTTGCTTGCAGAAAAATTAGGTTTGTTCTTCAAAAATATCTATCAAATCTGACACCAGATAAACAGCAATGAAGATGAAACATGGGCCGAGATGGAAGAGATGGAAGGATGGAAGAGTGAGGCAATAGGGAATACACAGGCAATAAGATGGCTTGAAGTAACAACACCTTTGGTCCAAGCAGAGTGACAATGCCCAAAGTCACCTGGAGACACCTGCACTGTCCCAGGTTCCCAGCCATCAGCCAAAGTAAACATGGACACTGTCAGCCAGGGAAGAGCAACATGTAAGTCAATACCAATGACGGTGCTGATCTCAGAGCTGCAGTCCCCTGGCCCAAGCACCCCATCTCATCTGGGAGGATTTGGCACCACATCAGTTTCAGAATTCCTGAACCTTAGAGGCAGTGGCCATAGGCTGGCCGGATGCTGGTGACACAGAGTCATGCATGGCTAAGTCCTGGCTTGCTCCCCAGGCTCAGGAAGGTAAGACCTGCAGATCACGTACCAAGGCTTATTTGGGTCAGTGTTTGACAAGGAGTGACCTCCCTTGTGGAGAAATCGACCTGTTCACATATGTAGATGCAAAGACAGCAACATAGGTTGCCGTGAAACAGACTGTTTCCCAGTTTCTCGGTCCTAAAGAATCACAATCAAGTTGGTTCCAGCAAGGACCAAGCATCTCCACTTGGGAGGAGGCCATAAAGGTAAATGTCTCACTGCTCCCACCAAAGATGTGAATCCCCCAAACATTCAAATAAACACAGCCTGACATGAACTGTGCTCTCCTTAGGAGCCAAAGCACTCTGAGCAGTTGTTAGAGCCGAGTTGTTCAGCCAAGTCCATCAAAGGGCTCTTCACACTGTTGTCACACGATATAAATAGCCTGGGACTAAGATAGCATGACCCACATATGCCCCGTTTGGACAGCAGAATCGAAGAAGACTAGCAATGTATAGTATGCATATGGGAGAGGGTTCCTATGGGACTTGTGCTGACTAGCACTCTATCAGCTGTGGCAAAAAAAAAAAAAATTGCAAAACCATCTGAATTACCTTTTTTGATTTTAGCGAGCCATTTTTATGCCTATTTTATCTGAGATGTTCTCAGGTATTGTGCAGAGGTTGCAGCATCCCCTCCTACACACACACAGAACGCAGGCACAAAACAGATCACTCACAGTCTCTTCATAACTCAGGTCAGTCTGACCATGAAATTCAGATAAGGAGAGATGCTGGTGGGGTGGCAATCACCAGAGCGCAAGCAGCAGCTGTGCAGAGCCCACCAGGCTGCACAGCTCTGAGCTGTTGGCAAACCCTTGGCTGAGAGACCCAGGGAGAAGCAAGGGTCTTTGTCTATTCACTGGGTGGGTAGACAACAGCTTCCAAAGACCTTTGTTTTGTGCGTAGTGCTCCATGCCCTAAACAAGCTGAGCTTGATTCAGTAACATGTCTCTGGCAGTGTCAGCAGAAGCTGCTTTATCTGTAAGAACAAGGTGACAGCATGTTCCTTCTGTAGGGGGACTATTCTATCTACCCTTGGACTGCATGTGATCTTGCAGTTGTGGAAAAGCCCAGGCATGCTGCAGACCCTGCTGCTTATCCCCTCTGGGTAAACCTCAGCTTCCCCTTGTCCTTCTTTACACCTGACATGAGTCAAGTCATCCCTCAGTCATCAATAGTCCTAATCATCTGCTGTAGCAGGGCTAGAAAGAATACATGGGATCACAGGAAAATTCAAGGTGAAAGGGACCTTGAGAGGTCCATAGTCCAACCTCCTGTTCAACTTTACTGGCTTGGAAGGACACCCCTACAGATGAGCTACTTGCTAAAGTGTTCAGCCACATTTTGTGGTTATTGGAAGTCTCCACAGTCACTAAGCATGTTTCTCTCATGTTTTTTTCCACCTGGAATCTCAGCAGATCACTGTTTCCTGGGCTGAAGATGCTGAGCTTATCCCATAGCCACAGCCCAGAGGAGATGCACAGTATCTGTGCAGCTGCCAGAGGCAGCCTGAAGATGTTTTATTTCATGGAATTTGAATAAGCAGCACCTCTACAGTTTTTCAGAGGTGCTTAATCTGTGCTTTCTCAAAAAGCACTCTGAAAACAGATCAATGTTTCAAGAACATAATTTACTAAACAGAAACTGTTATTTTTTTATGTTGCCTCTTTAGTTGCTTGATGCTCTTCAGCTGGGTTTGTAGCCTCCTTAGGAACATGGAAATTGCTTCAGCTCCAACAAAATAAGTCACAAAATAAGCTCAGCACCAGAAACATCCCAGTTCTTGCAGAAAAGCTGTCCCATTCCTGAAGCTGTCCCAAGTGAGGGTATGGATAATGGCTGTGAGGCCCTGCCCAAGTACCTTTCACACATCTTTGTGCAAGCTCCCAGCAGGGAACAACCTGCCAGAAAATACCTCTGTCAATCCGTGAGAAATTGCATTACCCTGCCTATAAAAGCCCTGAGATGGATACAGATGACAGAATGGAAAATCTTGCTCTCTGTCAGTGTGAGGTCAGTAAAGCGTCTTAAAACAAGCAAAGACTTTTCCGGATCTCCACAGCCTGCATCCCCTCAGGTTGAGCCTGTGTCCGGGGCACCCATGGGAGATGCTTGCTGCATGGCTGGGCAGCACACAATGCTGGTGCCTGGACAGGGTGTCACTACACAAACCACGGCTTTTCACGGGAACCAGGGCAGAATGCTGAGGTGAACAGCCACGTTGAAGCTATGTTTTCAGCTCTCCATGTTCCCTTGCAAAAGAAGTTTGTCCTTAAGTGGCCTATCCCAAACTATGCCAAAAAGCAAAGAAATCCAAGCTACAAATGCAGTCGTCCCTGCCCCATGACCATGACCATGAAGTCTCAGAGGAAGTTTGGTGGATCCCTCTGGGATGAACATCCTTTTGCCAGCCCCAGCATAGGGATCCCTTCTCTACAGGGGGGTCTGAAATCAGGAGGGAAAGAGGAGAAAAACAAGCTGTCGTGGAGGGGCTGCTTATATCCTCTTTTCCCATGAAGGATCTTTTCTAAACAGGGTCTCTCAACACCCCAGGAACACCAACACTGCAAGGAGCAGGCACATCCTGGTCCAGCTGGATGCTGCTGAGATGCCAAATCTTAGCCTTCTTGCATATTTCACATGATGAGCAATTAAAGGGTGCAGGATAAAACTCATCATGGCCTTTCCCAGGACAAGCACATCTGCAGCAGGTCCACAGTCTGCTGCTGGTGAGGGAAAATGTCCAATTTCAACACATCTCCAAGTGAGATCTGATGTGCAGGTTTGGGCTGAACGTCTCAGCCACCCAGCAGGTTTACCTGGCCTTTCTGTCAGTGGTGACCCCAAGGCTTTTCTCTTGCTATTTACTGGTATGTATTATCTTGGATACTCCACAAAAATTGACAAGATTTCAGCAAAAAAATGAGACCGATGAGTATATTTTGCTGTTTGAAACAAAGCTGGGTTTGAGCAGTACATGCTCTAAAAATGTCTAGAATTTAATCACACTTCTGTTACTTTTTATATATATAGCTAACCTACTTTCTCCCAGATCAGAGCTTGCTACGTAGCATGCCTGCACTGAGATCATCCTCACAACTGCAAATACATCTTAATCTAAGATAAAGGTCATTCATTCAAGCATTCTTCACTGCAACACCATGCTTCCTCCCCTCCTGCCCCACAAATCACAATCTCAGCCCCCAGAGCCATGACTCCAGCAGTTTGCTGGGACCCCTTAATGCTACACACGTGAGGGTTTGCTGTCCAGGTAACACAAGCCAGTTTTTATCTGTTCACAACATATTACACTCTGTCCCTTCCTATTAGAGTTTTACGCTGTCCCACTGAAATCAGGCCAGAGGAGATTGCAAGCAATGACCTCAGATGACCAGGTTGCAGCACTGCCTCTCCAGCAGCTCTGTGAACCTGCTCGGTGACATTTTCCACTTAATAAGGAAGAACACACTTTTCACAAGCAGCCGCCATTGAAAGACTCTCGGTTCTGCCATCAAGACCTGCCCTTTAGCTGAACAAGAGGGAAACACAGCAGTTTGCTCTCATTAACAAGCATTAATTTATGTCTTTACCTCCAATAGCCCCAGCAATGAAATCCATCCAGAGTGTGTCTGCTGCGTTAATTATCCTGCTGTAGCTTTAGGGAGGTAGCAGGGAGGAGGATACCGGATCTGTCTTTCCAGAGCCCCACAGGTCCTTCGGAGGTGGTGCGATTTGCAATACGAACAACCTTCCTCCAGTCTTCTCTTGCCTCTGGGGATTGTGAGCCTTGTGGATACTTGACAAATTTGTACACTGGAGGCAGAGCTGGGTAGCCTGGAACAGTTCCAGGAACACAGTGAATAAGTAATCCCATGAAGCCCTGAAATGCTGTGCCAAAGCTGCTGTTCCCAGTGCCCTTCTGCTTGGAAAGTCACGAGGGGTGGTGACTGGCAGGGTAACACTGGCTATGAAGGGGCCATTCCCCATTGTACTTATTAGCCCCAGAAGACAACTTTGCACACTCATTTGCCAGAGGACACTCTTGCCCTGCACCACGGAGAATTGCAGGGGTGGCTCTTTATGAGACACCTCCTCTCCCTACCCCAGATCACTCTTTCTCATTCTGATGGAAAGAGAATCCTTTTCCATCAATCCCTTTCCATCAATGCAAATCCCTTGTGCCTTTCCCAAGCAATTTTTCTTTTCTTTCCTAACCCACAAAGCTGACCCCAAACCTCTACCCTTATCCCCACGGATTAGTACCTGCTCATTATGTTTACACATGGTGAAGCCCAGAAATTAATCCAACCACATCCAGAGTATTTGCTTCTATTTCAGACAACAGTATAGTTTCTCAGACCCTGGAGCAGCTCTGCTTCTTCAGTTCCTGCACAGTCTCACAATCCCCTTCCCAGTGTCAGCTCCTTGCTGAGTTCAGTGTCAGATCAGGAATCACAATTACTGCTGACCGTACTCCAGTGTTTTGCCCTGATGGGGAGAAGCAAGATGATTTTGCCAGGAAACTGATCCAGCACCTATTTTTTTCTTTCCAGTTTACCCCAAGTACAGGGTGGTGAACTCAACAGAAAGAGAAAAGCTCTGAGAAAGACCTGCTGGTCAAGGGAAACCAAGAACTCAAGGAAATGCCATATTGACCATTTTTATGCAGCAGTCCTCTTACTGAGACTACCATATCTTCATGTGAGAGGTTGAGCTTTGCCCAGACTGAACATGGAAACCAAAGACTTGATGCATTGAAGAGCTTGCCAAGCTGTGTCCTGTATTGTACTTCTTTAAAGAGATTTCCTCAGGTCAATCAAGCCACATTGGCAGCAAAGGGAAAAGCAAATTTCACAGCTGCTGCCCCCCTGGGTCTGCTTTACAGGGGAGCTGAGGACTTTAGTGCCCAGTGCTGTTTCCTGCACATTTCACAAGAACCTGTATCTCACTGAAGGTTCTGTTTTGGGGCTGATGAGCCAGTGACATATAGCACAGGTTGGTGTGAGCGCTCAGAGTTTCTGGAATTGAAAATGAAAGGATTTTTATTAACTTGCTTCCTATGACTTCTTATGCTTCCTTCCCTGAATTCTTTCTGTACTGGAGAGAACAGATTATTCCAGTGTAACATCCTGCAAGGGCAGCAAATACCTGAAACCAAAAGTAAAATATTATCCAGAGAGACAGCAATGTAGCAGCTAAAACACACTGGGTTATTCAGTACCTCTTCCTTGCTACACCTGGTGTCCTACATGAGTTATTAATGGTTCATCAACAGTCTGTGTGTGCCAAGTGAGGAGAAAGGTGCTGTTTCCTCTTCTCCCATCATCCATTTCTGCTGGTGACCTTACAGGACCCCTCCAGCAGTGGAACCAAGTGTGGGACCTGCTGCATCAGTGACACATGAAGACAAGGACACAGTCCTCTGTGGAGTGGCACCCCGGGACCCTATGGCCTTCTGGTTCCTGCAGGGATCAGGCAACCTGCTGACCTGCTCCAGCCCATGCTGCTGTAGCCATTGCCACCTTTGGAGTCACTGTTGGGACACCACTGTTTAATATTGCTTTTCTGGGAACTGCTTCTCTGCAAAGTGACAAGATTTGCTATATTCTCAATATGATAGTCACACCATGGATGGGGGTAGGGGGGTGGATTTTTCTACATATTGCAGCAACTGCTGCCATATCAGCAAGAAAACAGAGGGTAGCTGGCATGTCACACTGGCTGACTAAAATATGTCTTTAGTCAGTATACTAATAAGTATTTCTCATGAAATATCACAAGACCAAGCAAAATTCCTACCTTATTTAGCTGAGCTACACAGCTCAAGGGAATTTTCCTCATGAAATCTGAGATTGTAAAAAAAAGGACTCCAAAACCAACCCAAACCCCTTCCCTTTGCAAAAGATAAATAATCCTTTATTTATTATTTTAACCTCCACTCACAATAACACCTCTATCAAATGTTAGTTTGCTTTATATAGCAGAAAGTTGACTCCATATTCAAACATTTTGATAACCTTCTGATAATGGTTTTGGTCCCTTCAGAGAGGTATACTGGGAGAGGTCAGGTTTTCTATTTGACTGGAGTTGCTCTGAAAACAGGGGTCTTTCACAAGGCATCTGTCTGGGGCTTGAAATGTTTTGCCTTGTCCCATGAAAGTATCACTGGGACAGCTGTCTCTGGAGGAATGCACACCACTGCTCTAGGGACATCTGCCTCAGCAGAGGCTTAGCAGAGTAACATGGGACCCAAGCAACACAGCCACCACTACGGTGGCCTTTAGTTCTTTGCTCCTGATGTCTGGGCAGGATTTAGAGGAAAATAGGATCCCCTGACAGGCTCAGCCTGGCCATCAGGTGATGGCACAAAGGCAAGAGCCTTCTTGAAGGGGACCCCCTCACAAGTGTTCAAGTGTTCATTCAAGAGAATGCGCTGAGGAATTCTGTAATCCTGTGTGAAGGAAACTCCATCTGAGAAATGAAGCCTGTGTTACTCTTTGCTGTTACTTGCTGGCACCGTCCAGATAGCACAGACCAACTCCATGTTGAAGAGGGCAACTCTCAAGACAACAATTCAGCCTCCCTTAGCAGGAGTCCTTCCAGAGACATGAGTCCTTAAGGTCTCATTCTTCTTCACACCTTGCTGAAGGAGCTTTTTCCTTCATCCCCTCTTCCCTAGGTTTCAGAGACATACCATTAACTTACCAGAATCCAGACCAACAATGCTACAGGTCAATAGAGACAGTAAAAAAAAAAAAAAAAAATCCCAAAGAAATCTTGAGTAATCAGGAAGATTTTTAAGATGAAATTTGAGTTTTTCCTGTCACCCGCTGACACAATATCCAAGGACGGCAGATTCAGAGATCACTTCTAGTCCAGCTTGCAAATAAACTACATGGTCCACCTCCATGCAGGGGTGAGAGAAAGTGCCTGGTCCCAACCCAGGTGGTCTTCTCAAAGCGTGCCCTAGGAAACAATGTACAAAATGCATGCTATGAACCTCCACAAGGGACAGTGTTCCATGCGAAATAACTCACAAGGCCTTTCCTCCAATAGCAAACTGTTCAAAAGTGATTTTTTCAAAATGAGTGAATTTCATGGGTGATTTTGAGAAAGCAGAGCATGGAAGATGCTGTCAGAGAAAAAGACCGATCTGACAATATGAAACAAACTGCAGAAAATCATGACCTGAGTGATAAAAATTGAGGAAACCCTGAATTTTGCACAGTGCATGAAGGACAAAACACTTCATTTGCTTCACAGGAAGAGGCAGCTGTCGGCCCACCCAGGCAGAGAGAACTGCTCCACAGTAAAGTGGCTGCTAGATCTAGAGGACTGGTACAAGTGATGGTACAAAAGGAAAGGTGGAGAGGGACAGTTTAGATAGGTTAACAGTGTTAAATAGCATCACTTAGATGAGACAAAACAGCAGGGGCACCCCTTTACCCCTTTCCTTCCACAGCTTTTTCCCAGGATATTACCAACTCCATCCCGCCCGCAAAGTAAGAGAAGCCTGTCCTCTTTTGACTCTGCAGCCACCTGCCAGCTCATCATGCCAGATTTGCTAGGAAAACGTTCTTTCCTCATCTTCTGTCACAACATGCTGCATTTTCTACTTCACTTGCACTATACTATATCACACTCACATACATAACCATTAATTCCTGTCCAATTTATTTTGGAAAAATCCTTGACTGAAGAGACTGTTCAAACAGCGCTGCCCTGCTACGTCACCAGGCTATTTGCACATTGCAGAACAGGAAAGAGTGACACCAGCAATGCTGAGCTGGCAGAGCCTGGCACATGGCTTGTGTGGTGGGGGGTTGAGGAGCGGGTGGAACCTCCTGGCTCCAGCTGTGTTATGGGTTTCCAAATCAAAGCAGCTCATTGTCCTCTGTCTCAGGTACTAATGAGAAACCAATAATTCCAAGCACTCAAGCATTCACAGCAGGAAATTCACAGTGAAACAAACAGAAGCAGCAAGGAAACCACTCTGAGCACTGGCAACTGCATTGTTTTTAGCCAGGTGTAATGACCAGTGATTTCATCCCTGGAAAGCTGGTATAAAGTTGTAACATTTCTACACACATTCCCAAGGGAAAGGAAAACAATACCTTTCCAAAAGGACTGAAAATTATTGCAGTAATTTAAGAAGTGACAGATTTTCTGGCTTGGGGCAAGTGACTCAATCTCCCTATACATAATCTTCTCATCAGCACAACTGGCATGTTCACTGCCATGAAGCCATGGCAAGGATCCAGACACTTCTCAGAGAGCCACAAGCCTCTGTTCAGGAGTAAATCATGGTGAAAGTAGCAACACGAGCACCCAACCTACACAAACACCCCTCTGAAAATAGGTGTATTTTAAAAATTTAGAGTGTTGCATAAATCTTTCCCCAAAATCACAGAATCATAACACAGTTTTGGTTGAAAGGGACCTGAAAGGTCATCCAGTTTCAACCCCCTGCCATGGGCAGGGACACCTTCCACTAGGCCAGGTTGCTTAGATCTCCATACAGCCTGGCCTTGAACACCTTCAGGGATGGAACATCCACAGCTTCACTGGGCAACCTGTTTCAGTGCCTCACAAAGAAGTATAACTTGCACACTAAACAGTCCACAACATTCATATTTACTCTGAGGAAGAATCTATCCCTGTTCATAATCAGGCGTCTTGTGCTTTGTTTGAAATACAAATCCATAGCCAACTCCAGGGTGCTTCCCAGGAAGCAGATGAGAAATGAATAGATCAAAAAATCAGAAAAAGCTGCCTACAGCCATTAGTCCAAAGTATTTTCCTTGCATTGTCTTTAATTTCAAAGAACATATATGGTTTGGGTTTTGTTAACCGAACTGCTGAGTTTTAGCAGTTGAGCAAAGAACTTCCTCCTAACATCAAATCTAAACTTACTCTCTTTCAGTTTGAAGCCTTCCACCCTTGTCCTGTCACTATATGTTCTTGCAAAAAGTCCCTCACCATTTTCCTTGTAGGTTCCCTTCAGATACTGGAAGGCCACAATTAGATCCTGATCCTTATAACAAGAAAGAGGAAATTCAACAGTGCACTGGGGCAAGCTCTGGGAAAAGATTTTATGCAAGCCTAACTTGCTAGCACTTCAGAAGGACTTCTGGCTGTGACGGAGGGAGGGGATGTCAGGACTGTTATTGACTTTCTGATTGCACTTTGAGCTGCTTTCCAACCTCTTGCACATTTTCTGCACTTTAATGAACAGAAGATGTAGTCAGTGACTTGGCAGCAGGCTTGGAGAGCCAAGGGCAGAGGGAGGCACCCACCTTCTGGCCTCCTTTTCCCTACCACCAAGCAATAATGCACTCTTTATTTGTCATGATGATATTAATGTGCAAGCCTCAACATTTTCAGCAGGGGAAGTTCAGGCATTATTATTTGGGACTTTAATATCCACTGCTAAAATCACATGGGAAAGCTACTTAACTGACAGACCTGGCACAAACGAGTTCAGAAAACAGAACTTTTTCTAAATACGAGCATTATTATGAGCTTATGTTAAGAGGGATATATGCAAAGGAATTTAAGACTTTTTATCTTGAAGAAGTGGAAAACAAGTGAAACTACAGTGAATTAATTAAAGGCTTCAAGCAAAACCAAAGTATCTCCCTTAAAATTTCCACTACAAAGTGAGTCTAATGCCAGAGAAGAACCCCATATTCCTGGGGGGAAAAAGATCCTCTGATACCCATTCTGAGTTAATAAATATTAATTCAGGGATTCTGACTAAAAACTTTGCAAGCAGCGTGCACTGTCCCAGTGCAGATGCAGACCCAAATCAGCAGTAAGTGTTCAGTCCTGTGCCTTCAGCATTAACCTGACTTCTTTCCTGGACTCAAACTGAAGAAAAAGTAAGCCAAAGGTTTCCATCGCTTTTTCAGGATCACCCCCAGCCTCAGTAAAAAACACTCAGACACTAGTACTAACAGTACCAGTCCCTGAATATCATATGAAGTTCATAGGCTCACTTATCACTCTTGTCTTTTCCCTGGCATTAGTTCAGGAGCCATATCAGTGTCTGTCTCTTGGGAAGTTCTCGGGAAGTTTCTGTCAAGGCACACTAGTTAGTCATCCTGCTCAGCCTGTTTCAGTTTCTAAGAAATGGGTGTCTTTACTGCAAGACTATTGCAACAACAGACATTCCACACGACAGCTGGAAGTCCGCATATGACCCAGCAGGAAGCTGCCTTGAAGACAGGCCAAGATATTGGAAAATTATCTGTACATAAACCTTAGGGGTATTACCTCATGGCATATTTCCTTTTTTTTTGCTGTCTCTCATTCATTACTGACTGATCCATCATGCTGTGTGTCTATGCTGTTAAACAGCTTAGCATTTAGGTTCAGCTGGAGACCTGGTCTCCCAGTCACTGACTTCGCATGTGAATACAAATTCTGCCAGAGGATTTCAAGTGTGTTGAAAGTATATTTGTAAACCTGTTGGCAGAGAAAAACCATTAGTCTCACAGAAATATTCCAGCAAGAACAAGGTGGCTTAAAAACAAAGCCACGAGGCAGGCAGAGGAGGTTGTCCTCCTAGTTCTGCCTCCTGTTCCCTGAGGACAAATCAGTGTTACCAGTTTCCTTACCTATAAAATATGCATAATTGCACCTTTTTACTTTACAAAAACAACCTGAGGCTTAGGTTACACTGTCTGCAAATTCAGACCCAAAAAATGCTATAAAGTCACCAGCAACTGAGCTTTTATATTCCTTTCCTGAATGATTTCCCAGCAGTATTTTCTCAGTCACCAATTGCAGAATCAGAATCACTAAATATTCTGAGTTGAAAGGGACCCACAAGGATTACCAAGTCCCACTCTTAAGTGAATGGCCCATGCAGGGATCAAACCCATAACCCTGGCCTAATTAGCACCATACTCTAACCAACTGAGCCTATCTCAGGGTCACAAGTGTATTTGTTGAGGGACTGAGTAATGTGCAAAAGCAGCAATGGGTAAAGCTGCTGGGCTGATAGTTATTAATTCAGATAACTGGATTCAGTGCCCACCCTCCTATCTCAGCTTGCCTCTTTGTGGTCCCTGGCATCTTAAAACTGTGATGCCAAATAGCATTTGGGTACTGCTGGAGACCTGCTCTCTGTATTGCTGACTGTGTGAAGCCTTCTGGTCTTCTCCAAGGAAGGACAGCAGCAAAGAAACTTGCTTCACCTGCAGCAAACATAAGAGAACATAGTCCTCATATTTTAGGTACTCTGAATTTAGATCCTTCCCCAAATATAGGAATAAAAAATGGAATTATCATTTCTTAACCATCATAGTATTAGCACAGGCCAGAGACAAAGATGGGACCTATGACAAAAGAAGACAAGACCCAGCATGGTCTTGTGTGTGTTCTTGGGTGTGTTTGTGTAAGTCTGCCCTGTCTTAGCCTTCCTTCTGCCAAGAAACAGTATAGAAAAAAATTCAGCAGTTTATTTAATAGAATCCACAGTATATATGATCTTTGAAATTAAAGACAATGCAAGGAAAAGACTTTGGACTAATGGCTGTAGGCAGCTTTTTCTGATTTTTTGATCTATTCATTTCTCATCTGCTTTCTGGGAAGCACCCTGGAGTTGGCTATGGATTTGTATTTCAAAGTACAAGACACCTGATTATGAACAGGGATAGATTCTTCCTCAGAGTAAATATGAATGTGTGAACTGTTTAGCCTGCAGGTTATGCTTCTTTCTCTCGCCTTCTCCAACAGAACAGTAACCCAAACTAAACACATGCATGATATCACGTGGAGCAGAGGCTGAGACAAACAACAGAAGGTACATGTCAGAACTTGGCCACTTCTGTTTAAAATAGCAAGGGGCAGGCTTTCCAGAAGATCTGTTTGCCCAGTAATAAAAATGTTTCCATTTTACCAGGATAAAGCATGGAAAGTTGGAGCTACACCAAACTTTTCAGGGCACTTCACCATTTAGAACATACTAAGCCACTCCCTTCTTGCAGCACCTCTCTCAAGTTCAGCATTTCAGATATGAGCTTGGGCAGTTGTTCATCTGCCATGGTTTGCCTGGGAACAGAAGGGATCTCACATACCAGGATCCTGACCAGGACATTTTGGGGGATCACCCTACATATCAGCAGATCTGTAAGCAAGGCAACTCTCTTTCAGCAGCACTAGACTCTTGTATGACTGCATCAGTTACATTTCATGCTTTGAAACACCAGTCTTATCAAGGGATTTTATCAGGCTGGGAAGTTTCAACACTTGATATACAGTACCTTTGAAGCTAGTGGGATAATGACGTCAGAGAATACCCTAAAGCCACCCAAGGTCATAAAGTTAATGGATAATAAAGGCATTTAGTCCCCTAAGAATAATGCCTTAGCTGCTCTGTCTTCAACTACAGCTGCATCCTGAGGAGCTGGAGTATCCCAACTACCTGACTCAATAACATAACATCGAGTGGGACAGTGCGTGAGGCAACCAGGGCAGCAAATAGAGCAATGTTCAGGAAAACAAAGAAAATGGACCCAAATCCACACAAAGGCACTCTGTGAATTCACCTGGAGAAGATTATTTTGCAGGCAAAGGGTTGTTTCCATGGAGCAGCTCAGCACCTGATTCTTTCTTATGTACATTATGTCCTGATATTTCTCTCATTTCACCATTTGGAATTTATTTCTCACTGCTTTGGATGTCAACCATTCTGTAAAGCACTAGGTGATCATCAAGCCTAGTTGTGCTGGACTGCAGTCCCTGGAAAATGCAAGGTTTTCCTTGCAAGCAGTTTGCTGCTGTAAATGCAGTGTTCACACGGCCACACGCATGTGGTCTGAATGCCACCCAGGTTCACAGACAGGTCACAGAGACAAAGCTGCTGCACCAGAGTCTTTGACGAGTGATTCAGGGAGCCAAAGCAGGTGACAGGAAGGAGTAGTTCAAAATCAAGTCACAGCTCAAAAGAGAAAGAGAAACGAATGCATTTCTCTAGGTAACGTGATGAGAACTAAAGTTGTAATGATGCAGCAGTGCTCAAAATGTAGTCACAGATCAAAATAGAAAGAGAAATTGATGCTTGTCTCTGGGTGACATGGTGAGCCCTGAAGTTGTGATGATGCAGCTGTGCATTATCTTAGAAGATAAAGAAGGGGCTGCAGACAGAAGACGATATGAAAAAGAATTCTCCTGCAGGGTAGTCCCACAGCCGGCCAAGTCCCAGTGAAGCTCTAGGGAGCAAAGGAGAGATTTTCTCATCCACCACCCTCCACACTCTAGTGGAATGTTTCTGCTGGGACATGGCAAATTGTTGATGCCAAATTCACAAGCAAGCAGAAAGATTTTTAAACATTTGAGCCACGTATATTTTATTGTAAGCTATTGCAAACAGATTTTCTTTGAGTTTATCACAACTCCACATTTCTGTTCCCTTCCTGCTTCATTCTGCCTTTGCCCTTTCACTTCATGTTTTATTTACCTGCAGTGTTTATTCTGTGCTGCTGCTTCTCTCTGCCTTATTCTGTTCTCATTCCCTAGTCTCCTGATTCCCTTTCCCAGGTTTCTTTTCTGTTTGGGGTTCACCCTCTCCCAGACCTTTCCTGGGTGCCAGAAAGGGCAGCAGACAGCTGAGAGGGTCACTTCTTTCCACAGGAACTAAGAGAACCCTTCTCTGCTGTATCACCCCTCCAGCATCCTCTGTAAAGCCTCTTCCACCTGAATTGCCACCACTCAGACCCAAAAGACAATGGGACAAAGGGAAGAAGTTCTTTGAAGGATAACATTAAGTCATAACCTTTTCTTTCAGATATGTGGCAGTGCAGCTGCTGTACATGCTGGTAGACTCAGTGTGTTTCCCATGTTGCCCTTAGCTCTTGCTTTTCTGTCTTCTTTACTTGAGGAGCCCACACATTTCACCATCCAGCAGGGAAGCTAAATGCTCCCAAAGAACAAGAAAGCAGGGAAAGCACAACCCCTCACTCCAGCACTCCAGGGGATGCATCCCAGCAGTTGTAAGTTGTGTTCAGAACAGTCTTAGCAGAATGAAAAGAAAGGCGGTCACAGCTGAGCCGAATCTATGGAGCCTGAAGGGCACAAGAGTCCCAACAAGCATCTGAGTCACGCTCTGAGCCAGAGGCATAACACATAAACAAAGTGGACACAAGATCAGACACAGCTTTTGAAATATCTAGAAAAACAGCCTGAGTGAAGAGGAGAACTATTACATTTGGGTTTCCTTCAGTGTCAGTTTAGATCTCCTCTCCAAAACTCTATCTGTACTGTACACATATGGCCTTGGACCAACAGGAAAAATGCCTGGTCTGAGAAATACCGCAACCTGTAAGAGCTCAATGACTTCCTTTCCTTTATCACAAAGCTCCTATGGGAGCCACGCACAAATACAAACAGCTATATTGACTCACTGTCCGACTCCCCCACACAAATTTAATAAACTCCTCCACATTTACACAACCTTGTCTAACAAGTGTCACTTGAACTGAAAACAAAACAAAACCCCAAGCAAGAAAAAAAATAACAAAAGAGGAACTCCCCAGTGGGACTTAATGCCGTGCTTATTTCTTAGTGAACCAGCTGTGGACATCCCAGACTTTATACCAGTGAGCCCTTGATGTTCTCTGCACTAGTATAAAAAGTGCCTCCTGTCCCCTCTGAAGTGCTCTAATGCTCTGTAGCATTGAAAAAAAACCCACATTTCATAACATTGAAAAAAGTTTATTAGGAACAGCTCAAGCATACAGGAACACGACAGACCTTGGGAGATTGCAGCAACCTGGGAGGGGCTGCAGAAACATCAGCAGCAGGATTAGAATTCAAGTGATCTTGACAAACTGGAAATACAATCTGGAAAAAAGCAATTTAGCATGAACAGCTAGGGATGACTATAGAGAAAAACTGAAAGGTCAAAACAGAGAGCATTTTGGCACACAGCTGATCTACTGGAAAGGACCTGGAGGTCATAATGTGTCACAGGCTTCCCATAAGTGAACAATATCATGTTGTGTTATATTATACTATGTTATTTTATGACTCTTGCAAATATCTGATCTTATATTCAGATATATGAAAAAGAGTGTTGCCTGCAAATACCAAGGCCAACCTGCCAGCACTCACTTTACAAAGCCTTAGGGCTCAGTTCAAGCAACTCCAGATGAAGAAAGAGTGGGGTAAGAGGATTCAGAGATCAAGATATTCAATAATATAATTCAGAGAAAAAAAAAGATTGAAACTATCTTCAGAAAACCTAAGACATGCCTACAAAGAGTGAGGAAATGTTTTCCTTGACCATTGTGGGTAAACATTAGATTACAAAAACACTTCTGGTGGAGATGGTAATTCCTCTGAGGCAGATTGCTTGGGAGACCAGAGGATTTGAATGACAGATTAAAACCACTTTGGCTAGGAATATCTTAGGCCAAACTGGTCCTCCCAAGACTTGTGCTACAAGGCAGATGCATATAACATCTGGATTTTCACCTGCAGGGCTATGCACATGGGAGGTAGTAGTTCCTGCCATGGATGCCAGAGTGGACAAGACTCAGTGAGACAAAGTCATTTCCACTTAGACAAAATGCTTAAGGAAAACAAACTGATCAGCGCTTCCTGTCTGATCTGAAGTACTGGCTACAAGTGTGTGAGTCCCAGTGAGATCTAAGGTTTCTGTTAGGAGGTGGGTTATAGAGCAGGATTGGTGCTGTGGCGAAAGGCAGCACCAGCCTGCTTTCCTATTTTCTGCTACCAACTGGTTGTAGCACAGGTATGTGAATCAGGGAACCCAAAGCAACCTGGAGACACCTTGGTCCTTGATGTGTTTTGACAGCTTTCAGGGACGAGAAGGAACACAAATGAGCATTGAATTGGAAGAAGATATGGGGAAGGTCAGGGATTCAAGGAGTGCTTCCCTGTAGTAGTAGTTCCGGACCTTTTCGTAAGGTTCCTTGTCTTTGTTAATTTATTTGTGTGCTTTCATTGCACAGGAGGTAAAAGCTGGCATGATCTTTAATATGCTATTCCTCTGCAAGATTTTATTGACTTTGTATTGAGCTGCTACACCTAGAAAATAACTGCCGTACCATGGAAAGCAATTTAAAAAAAATAATCCATCCACTTTTCTGTTCTGCTTCTGGAATTTACCCTCTAAAAGCTGACTGTGCAGGCCCTGAATATTGTGTTTCTCTAGGCAAAGCTGGAATAGGCTACTTATTGTTCTAGGCCACTGGTATTCCCCTTTCTGAGACATTGCCTGCAGAAATAACGAGCAGCTTAAACATGGCTCCCTTTCGAAACTGTCAGCAGCTTGAGTTCCCCATTTAAAGGCTCTGGCATGAGGGCACCCTGAAGCCAGGCAACATTAGCAGGAAAACAGAGTTAATACAGAACAAGAAAAGCCTGCGGGAAGGAGAGAGGCCTCTTCTGCAGGGTGAAGTGCAGCAGTGATGTGTAAGACTGAGATCCAGGGCTCTGCTAAGCTCCATGGGCAGCAGGCTACAGATTTGTGGCTTTAGCTGTCAGAGATAAGGTCTCATCCCCACAATTCCAGTTGTGCCATGGCGGCAACAGTTAGCTCAAAGCCCATACCTGGGGTGCAACCCTTCCTCCCCTCTCTGGCACAACAGTGTGGGGGGGACTCTGGTTATATAATTGCAGAATGGTTTGGGTTGAAAGGGACCTTAAAGATCATCCAGTTCCAACCACTGTGCCATGGGCAGGGACACCTCTCACTAGACCAGGTTGTTCAAAGCCTCATTCCATTTGGCCTTGAACACTTCCAGGGATGGGGCAGCCACAGCTTCTCTGGGTAACCTGCTCTAGTGCCTCCCCACCTTCCCAGTAAAGAATTTTTTCCTAATATCTATTCTAACCCTGTAGTCTTCTAGTTTAAATGGTTACTCCTTGTTCTGTCACAACAGACCCTGGGTAAAAAGTCTCTCTCTACTTTTATAAACCCACTCTAGGTGTTGAACAGCCACAATAAATGGGAAGACAGTTAGGAAGAGCTTTGCCAGAAGGTTGAAGGAGATGATCCTGCCCCTTTACTCAGCCCTGATAAATCCACATCTGGATTACTGTGTCCAGTGCTGGGCTCCTCAGTACAAAAGAGACACGGAGTTCCTGGAGTGGCTCAGCAGAGAGCTACAAAGTTGATAAAAGGAGTGAAGCATCGATCTTATGAGGAAAGGCAGATGGAGCTGCGCCTGTTCAGCCTTGAGAAGAGATGACCGAGAGGGGATCTCATTAGCATCTGTAAGTATCTGAAGGGAGGGTTCCAGGAGGATTGAGCTGGGCTCTGCTTGGAGGTGCTGAGCAACAGGACAAGAGGCAACGGGCAGAAACTGGTGCACAGGAACTTCCACCGCAGCATGAGAAAGAATTTCTTTACTGTGTGGGTGACTGAGCACCGGAACAGATTGCCCAGAGAGGGTGTGGAGCCTCCCTCACTGGAGATATCCAAGAACCATCTGGATACCATAGCACCATCCTGTGCCATGTTCTCTAGGATGACCCTGCTTGAGCAGGGAGGTTGGACAAGATGATCCACTGTAGTTCCTTCCAACCTGACGCATTCTGTGATTCTATGAACAAGGTCTCCCCAAGAGCTTTCTCTTCACGCTGAACAGCCCTGACTCTCTCAGCCTTTCCTCATAGCAGATACGTTACAGTCATTTCACCCCTATTTAAAGGTGGCACTCCCTCCAAAATCCTCATGACATCAGCTCCGCAGGTTTTCCAACCACCAGTGCCCAGGGATGCCTCCCCCAGAAGGCAAGATTCCTCCCCGAACCATCCAAAACAGCTCTGGCACTACTGATGCTCCGCAGGAGGGATGCTCTGTCACCTCCGCCTCCCGGCCAACACCTCCACACCTCCTAAAATTTTTTTTCCAGCCTTTACTTCCGGTTAATCACGCAGCTGTTGCTGAAAAAGAAGTGACAGGTTGGAGGCAGCGAGGAGGGGGAGGTCGGGAACGCGGAAGGGGCGCGCAGCGCTGGACCCCACCATTCCCTGCAGCCACATCCCCGTCCCGCCCTTTGGCCGGAGCCGTCCCCCCGCGGCCGCCAGTGGCCGGGGGCGGCTGGGGGGAGTTGTCCGGCCCCTCCGCCCCCGCCGTGCCGGCCCGGCCCCTCCGGGGCGGGGGCCGGGCTGTAGAA
>JAWWMO010000174.1:51748280-51788864 GCA_035047845.1 Dendrocincla fuliginosa | reverse complement strand
CGACGCTCTTCCGATCTGCTGTAGAAAGGGCGGGAGGCGGGCGGGCCGCGGCAGAGCGCGGAGAGCAGCGCGCACGGCTGGAGCCCGCCGGGACCCGCGGTGCCGGCATGGCTCTGGATTTCCTGGCGGGATGCGTCGGCGGTGAGTGCTGCAGGGGGGGAAAAAAACAACTACAATAAAACACCTCAACGCAATAATAATAATTAAAACAAATTATGGGAAGGGGGTGAAAAAGGGGAAAGGAAAAGGAGGGTGAAAGGGAGATAAAAACAAGCGCAAAAGGAAAAGGGGAGTAAGGGACGAAAATTAAAAAGGTGGCAAAGGGAGAAAAGACGGAGAACGGGGGAAACCCGAGGGTTTTTTATTTTTTTTTTTCCTTAATGCGGAAGAAAGGGAGGCAGGTTGGAGGGGAGCGCTGGGCGCGGCGCTGGTTTTTTTGAGAGCCGGAGATGGTGATGAGCGCGGCCGCCCCGGTGCAGGTGGGGCCGAGCCCGGCCGGGGGAGGTGTCGGGGGGTCCCGAGTGGCCGGGGCGGTGCGGGCCGTCCCCTCCGCGGCCGCCCCGCAGCTCCGGGCAGTGCCCGGAGGAGCTGGAGGGGGCCTGGGGTGAGCGCAGGGGTAGCGGCGCGGTCGGGAGCCCCGACCTGGACACACACAGACAGCGGGGAGCTTTAAGATGGAGAGGAGGAGAGAAGGCGTACGGCGCTTCCCGGTGCATCTGCTGCCGGCCTGCCGCCTGCTATTTTTAGCAGCTGTTAAATTGCGTTCAGGAGATTTATTCTCGCTTCTTTTCGGGTATTTGCGCTTACTGTTCTCCTTGCCAACCTGACAAAGAGATTTTTTTACTATTATTAGTAGTTCTTTTTTCAACCTCTCTCTGACTTCATCCTAGTGATCCTTGCCTTGCCGGGTATCCCGCAGGGTCAGCTGTACCACTGGCCTTTCCATGCCGAGCTGAAAAACATCGCTGTTTTTCTGTCTCGGGCTATCTTGCCGCTGTGCTGGCCTCGGAACAACCCCGACTGCACCACCCTGGAGTGGGCACTGTATTGCTGCCACATCTTCCTCGGGAGAGGGAGGGCAGCTATCTTTCTGCAAAGCGTGGGAAAGCGCGCTGAAGCTCTTGTAATTCTCGCTGTTGTCAGCGATCATTAAGGATTGCTGGGTCACAGAAATACAGAGCTGGAGGATTTATTGCTTCAGCCTGTGTGTGTGCAAAATGCCTGTATTGAGGTTGGTGTAACTAATAGGCCTGCAGGTGACTTCTGTAAAGTCCTTTTATGCTAGAAAAAAACCAAAGGTTTTTGGTAACGTGGTCCCACTGCAGGTGCTACTGTGACATCTGGAAAGGGTATAGGCAGAAAGCAGGAGTGTTCTTCTGCCTTTAGAGAAGCTGACGTGTTTCATGTGCCTGCACAGAGTTACATGTACTTGAAACACTGTGCTTCAGAGGAACCCTGCATTTTCTGCCTGCTGGTTGGGAGTCACAGCTGCACATTCCATATGATGTGTCAGGCTCTGTAGTCACACACCTCAGCCACAGCCTGGGGCTCAGCAGCTTGAAGGGAAGCATAAAGGCACCTAGTACTGGCCTGAAGGACTGAAATGTAGATCTCTCATTTTGATAGGGTGCTCCTTACCTGGTCTGCCAACAGCACTGTGGGCTCACACCTCAGGCTGGTGGTCCTACTTGGGCTACTGTAGCCCCAGATGCAGGAAGAAAACTCAGAGTAATAACCATGGCATTTGTTTTGTTTCAGGTGCTGCTGGAGTGCTGGTAGGACACCCCTTTGACACTGTTAAGGTGGGTTGATTATGAAATATCTTTGGCTCTAAGTAGAAAACTTAGGTTCTCCAAGAAGTGGGGGAGCAAAAAAAAATCCCCAGTCACTGTAGGAGCCTAAATCTGTGTGGGAAAGCTTGAAACAAACCTCCACAACCTGTTGATAGATTTTTTTCGATCTCCAGCTATTCAGAAATGAAAACCCAGCAACATAACAAGCCTTGACCTAAACTGCAAGTTCATCAGTGCAGTAACAATATTGTATTTGGAAATACAATCTTACATTTAACTAAATTTTGTTCTAAACTTGCTTCTCTGCAGCTGTTCAACACTGACTGCTAGAACTGCCTTTCCCTACATTTGCAACTCAAAGCCACTTTGTTACTAGGCTAAAACTTGGTTTGTTTTGCCCTTAAGCTCTGCTACTTAGTCCTTATTTAATAGCACTAGCAAAAGGGTGTAAGTGTATGAAAATCCAAGTATGAAGCTTGTCTGGGGGCTTTTTCCTCCAAGTATTATATATTTTTGTAATTTTCAAGGTTAAATTTTATTTTCTGATGGTCTGTTAATTGTATGTATTATGCATACTTCAGCTATTTCAAATATAAGATTTGAGATCTCTTGGAGGGTCCGTCAGCCAGGGCTCCCAGGAGTCCAAGCCCATCTTTTCAGAATGGAACGACAGTTTAAGTTGCCTTTTGGCAGCTTTGTCCAAAGTCTCGTGCTGGAAGAATAGAAGGGGTATCAATATATTCTCTACTAAATTAATACACCCTATCCCTTGACTGCAGCAGACAGCATGCTATGCACTAGATCTATATTTGGAATACCTTTACCTTGCTGAATTTAGATATGCAAAGCTTGTGGGCTGATAGTGTTACCAAAGACATCACCATGTTCTGTATCCTAGCACATGGTTAATTCAATACAGAATTCCCGAGCTAGTGGACATTAGTTCTTGCAAGCTTGCAGTGGAAGCTGCTCAAAGAGTAAAATCTGTCTGTTTGTCTCTGAGAATATGGTGAATTTGACTATTAAGTAATGCAGTTGAATTCTAGTATATATTTTCAGGAATGGTATTATCCAGACTCACACAATTTTTCTTATGGTGGTACAGGGCCACCATTTTTATCTCTCACACCCATCCTGCTAAGTTTTACGTGCTTATCTGAAGGTTGTTTTACCAAATCCAGCAAAACTCCTGAAATTCTGTGCTCAGACTAAAGTGAATTACATGTGGGTATTTTTGTTTTTTTGAAGTGGAACAGCTTCTGCTGCATGAAACTAAACATTTAACTGTCTGCAAAAACTGGGGCTTCCATGCTCCTTTCAACAGGTGTATTATTGCAAAATAGATGTATTGGCTTTGGAAAAAAATCTTGCTTTACAATAGAGCAAATTGTTTCTGGATGACTCTAAATATTTTGTGAAATCTAACTTGGCACATATTCTCATATCCATTAGAAGGTACTATAAGCATCTATTTTTTTGTTAGAGCAAATACTAATGTTTGTGTTATTAGCTGGCATAGTCACTACTGCATGTGGAAAAACTAACCAGCCTTTAAGAAAAAAAGAAAAAACCAAACATTGCATAACTTATGTATATATATGTGTTAAGAATTAACTGTCTAGTTCTGCAGTGTTTAAAAGGCTAGCTGGTAGTCACCTGAGACTGCATTTTTAATATAACTGAACAATGGGAAAGCTGCTTAGATAAGCCAGAATTTTACTCCTGTCTTGGCACTTAAGCTCTTTTTTTTTTTTTTTGGCCGGTGCTCATGTTTCACAGAGCGGGGAGGGGGATGGTGGGACACACAGGGAGAAATTAAGCCGGTGAAGTCACCCTGCGAAACCTGCAACTGGGCTGATCTCAGAACTGGCAAACTGCTTATCCCTGGTTTGTTGATGTAATGTATAAAATTGCTTTTTTGCTTTTAACTGCCTTTACTTTCTGAGCTAGGGGCTGTCTTCATTAACAGCAAAAGTGTTACTTTGTTGTAGATGACAGATAAGCCTCATCACGGGAGAGTTACCTAGTAAGTATAGCCCAGGTGAACACTTCTGTTTCTCTCAGTCTTAATTTATTCCCAAATGTATTAGTTCAAGTAAAGATCTGAAAGAATTATGAAGCTTTTTCCCCTTTTAGTTTTAAACTGATGTGTCCCTCTTCAACAGCTATGGCATGGAGGGAGCGGGGGTTGAATATCCCTTTTTTTTTTTTAATTGTAGTTTTATTCTGAACCTTCTTTCTGCTATGCATTTCTGGCTGAATACATTTCCACACACAGTGCCTCTAAAGTCAATCTCAGGCACATTGTTGTTGAGGTCTTATCCACTACATATTCTTGAAGGACATTTTCATTGCTAAAACACTTCTAAAGTCACTGATTTCCCCCATTAAATGTTTGGACTGTTGGGGGGGTGTAGTGGTTTGGGGTTTTTTTTGTTTAGCCTCGAGTACCTTATGCAAATCTTTAATGATGTGAAATTACTGTGTGTTACTATTCAGCCTAAAGCCTTAGTAAAGGTGGTTTCCAATAAGAAGGAAGCAAGAATATTGGGCAATGAATGGAATAGATGGCTAAACTTTGCACATGATTCATCCTTCCTATAGTTGTACACCCTGAAGAGCATGTTGAATATGGCATTAACACACATGAAATAAAGTTTTATGTGCACTCATTGCCTTACGTGGCAGTTTGCTAATGAGGGCACCCCAATGTGACCAGCACTGTCTGCTAAAGAGAGAGACAGTTTTCATTCTTAGACCTGGAAAGTCAGCACTCTCTAAATGTTTCTTCCTACAAAAGGGCTTAATTGGTTAATATTTCAGTAAGCATTAGGAAAAAATAGTGGAAAATGTATGCCACTGGGAAATTCAACCTGTATGTAGAATATTGCTAATTCTAAACTACTAAACACAAACATGACAAAAAAATAGAGTAAGAAGGTTCCTAAGCTGCAAATCTCCTTGAGCACATTCATGTGGAAGTCCCCTAAATTCACAGATGGGGTTTGAAACAATAGCAGTAAATTATAAATGGAGTAAACCCTTCATTTGTGCAATTGTGATAGCTTGTTAAGATTTATAACTTTGTGGGCCTGCTTCTGTAACAATTTGGAGAATCTGCCTACCCCCTGCAAGCATCACTTTGAGTAACAAAGGGTTTATTTCCTTTGAATCCTACCGTAAGACTGCTTTTAACCCTAAGATGTTGTAAGACCTGAGGTGATCTCAGCCTCCCAGTGTGGCTAGCATACACTAATGTGTATACTAAGAAGATACTGATAACTGAAGGGTTTTTTATTTGCAAAGCATAAAATGACATGTTGTAGGAATATTAAAAAAATAAATACTTTTCCTTTGAAAAAAGCTAACCTGAATATAGCATTCTGACATACCACCTCCACAAATCCTTTTCTACTTTCATTGTTGTGGTGGTGTTTTTATTACCTTAGGCAAAAACAGATAAAAAGGTTCAAAGTCCACGAATCTTTCACACAGATATGATAATATTTTCTTTTGGTCAGAATAGGACTCTTGAATTTTTTTGCCCTGGAGTTACAGTAACATTAAATGGTTGATAAACATCTTTGCTGAAGAACATTGCAGCCCTCCATGGTGGAGGTCAAGACAGATTTATAACTTTATCAATCCAGTGAAACCAATTTACTGAGTTTATTTCAGTGCAGGGCTTTGCGTGAACTAAGTAGAATTGAGACTTTAAGTGTGCTGAGGGCAAATTAGCATGGAAAAAGAATTGGACTTTTCCATTAGTAGTTGAAAAATATCCAGAAAAAGGGCTGTCTGCTAAGACCACCAGTTACAGCAGCATCTATCTGTCCAGCAGAACATCCTGTTTCAGTTTTGGAAAAGTTAACTGGTTACTACTAACATTAAAGGTTTGAAGCAGCCACACCCTCATGAATTGCTTGCAGTCAGCAGGTTTTAAAAAACAGACTAAAATATAAAATGACAAGTGGCTTTTTATTAAATTCCTTATGCAAAGACAAACATCTTAAGAGTCATTGCCCAGCTACCCTCTGAAAAAAAAAAAATATTCAGATTTCAAAGAATGGGCCCAAATCTGATAATCACAAACACTGTGGGTGTTGTTGAAAGTTTCTATCCTTTTCAAACTATCCTTGTTTCATTACTGACTTGCAGATAGGTTTTTTTTAATAAAAATCTATCAGGTTTGTACAGATATTTCTTAGTGTGAACAGAAGTATTCTTGGCAGCTAAAAAAAGTCCCTATTGTAGCCTGTAGTGGAGAACTTCTATTTGAAATTCTAGATAACAATGTACCCTTCCACATAATGGTTTTCTGATGTTAACAAGAAGTTAATAATCCTCTTCCCTTCATATTTTTACCCCCAAAACTAATTCAAAACACTTACAAAAGATTTTCAAGTTATTTTACCACATACAGCATTCTAGTGTCCAGCCTGTGTTCTTGCATACCCATTGCTGTAGGTACAAGACACTAGTTTACTCATTAGGCTGCTCCTGATGTACAAATTGGTGTCTGATACAACTTTTTATAGGTTCGTCTACAAGTTCAAAATGTAGAGAAGCCTCTCTACCGTGGGACTTTCCATTGCTTTCAGTCCATCATAAAGCAAGAATCTGTAAGTACAAAATTAAGGCTTTGCATATTTTTTTTAATCTTTATATATTTTGACTCGGAAGGGTGGGAAAGCTGTTTAAAAAAACTACAGATGTTGAAGATCAAGAGATAAAGCATACTCTGAACCTCACCTGACCGTAGGGCAGATGTTATAGTCAGAAGTTTGCTAGAAATTTTGTGAAGAATATCACTAAGTTGGTGGTTTGAAGTTAACTTTTTAAATAAAATAATAAGTTATTTAAATAACTAGTTTGGCAAGAATCCAAGGAATCTGACCAATGAGTGAAGAAACTGGTGAGGTGTTCTTGCTGCTGTAGGTTTAAGAACATAACTAAAAGAGTGGCTTCAGGCTTTAAGATACTTTAAAAAATGTATCAAATTTGCCAGAAAACTTGTCTCTGGATGAACTAAGGTTATTCTATGGATATGTTCAACTGTATATTTGTACTGCTAAGTTGTTTAGTTGTTTATGTCCTAGGCAGAGATGAAATTTTTATTACCAAGCAAGATGGTCTTGTTCTTTGGCCACTGTTAGGAAGTTAGGGCACAAGGAAGAGCCAGAAAGGTCATATTCTGCAGTGTCAGAAGGCTATCAACACCACTGTTAAAAAGCATCTTTCCTTCCTTCTTCCATTAGGCTTTTGGACTCTATAAAGGTATCGGGTCACCAATGATGGGACTTACGTTCATTAATGCGCTTGTGTTTGGTGTACAAGGAAATACACTTCGTGCTCTTGGAAAAGACACACCTCTAAACCAGTTCCTTGCAGGGTCAGCAGCAGGGGCTATCCAGTGTGTCATCTGCTGTCCCATGGAGTTGGCAAAGACAAGAATGCAGCTTCAAGGAACAGGAGAATACAAACTGAAAACAAAGAACTACAAAAATTCTCTGGATTGTTTGGTCAAAATCTATAAAAAGGAAGGGCTGCGGGGTATCAACAGGGGCATGGTGTCTACATTCATAAGAGAAACTCCAAGCTTTGGTTTTTACTTCCTGACCTATGACTGCATGACTAGGTATTTAGGCTGTGAAGCTGATGACAGTTACGTTATTCCCAAATTGCTGTTTTCTGGAGGGATGTCGGGAATCGTGTCCTGGCTCTCAACCTATCCCATGGATGTGATCAAATCCCGACTTCAGGCTGATGGCGTCGGAGGCGTCACACAATACAAGGGCATTCTGGACTGTGTCAGAAAGAGTTACCATGAAGAAGGCTGGAGGGTGTTCACAAGAGGTCTCACTTCCACGCTTCTCCGTGCTTTTCCTGTCAATGCAGCTACCTTTGCTACTGTCACTGTGTTCCTAATGTACATGAGGCCAGAAGACAACATTCCTTAATGTGAGTAATTGGATCCAGTAATCCATAAGCCTTCCAGTCTGTGAACTCAATTTTTGTTCTCCTCATCCAAAGCCCAGCTGGTTGGGTTTTGTTGAACAGGGACACTTGACCTGCACAAGTAGTGTATATCTATGCTATCTGTATAAAGAATTCCTAAATGTGTCGAATCAGGATTTCATCTCACTACTTGTATAAACGTCTTGCCTTATTCAGGACTCCATATCTAGTGGTATTCAAGTAAGATGAGGACCTGCCCTTAGAAAGTTACTGTTGTGGCTCCAGAAGAGGATCTGGACAATGCTAAAGTCCCAGAAATCAAGTTTTCTTCCACTGGTGTTCTGAATGACTGAGTTGAGTTGAGTTGAATGCAGAAATGTTTTAATGAAAGAAAGACTCATTTTGTATGTGACAGGAGTTAAGTATACTCCTCTAAGGTGAAGTAGGGGGAAAAAAAATTAAATGTTGGAGGCATTTTGCAGGTAACCCTGAACTGTTTAAGACACGGACTAGCATTCAGCTAGTCATGTGTTTTACTTATCCTCTGTTTTTATATGTCAGTGGTTTTAGTAGCAATTTTGTTCATACAGATTTGGAAAGAAAAGTATTTGTATTTAAGCTACTCCCTTACCTTTCAGCTTTGAATAAATATCTTAAGCACAAAGTTAGCATCTGCACTCAAATGCACTTGTTCCTTTAAATCTCAAGGCTTGTAAGGATTTAGGGAAACTTAAATCTATTAAGACTGATATTGTTTACCTTCACCTCTGTTTCTCTTTTGGTGGGTGCACAGACTGTATTAAGCTAGTTCAGCCCAAGTAGACTTTGTTCTCCAAAGTTACTGCAGCTTTGCACCACTTCTTTCAACATGCTCCATAGCAGCCAGTGATGTACAGAAGTCAAAGTCCTGCCTGTGGTATTGCACAAAATGTTTGTGGGTGCAATGTTAGATTAGCAGCTCAAAGTACCATAGAAATACATTCATATTTAGAACTAGAGGTTTCATATCTCTTCAGAAAATAGAGGTGTAAGTGTCTGAAATGGTTGCTGTTCATTACACTTGCATTATGAATTGAAACAATACTGATTTTTTAGTTACAGTGCTACTGGAAAGAAGACTGAAAAAGGTTTTGGAGAATTTTCTTGTTACATTAATCTGCTGTGATTTTTTTTTTTTTGCAGTCTGTTCCAGAAGGATTGTATGAGTCAAAGAGCTGTAAAGTTATTTAAGATTTGGAAAAAAAAAAAAATCACCAAAACCTACACATATTTGGCACAAATAGCTATAAGGAAGGAGTGCATGTGTGTGAGCAATGTTTTAAAACATATCAAAGTAGTTCAGTAGGTAAAACTTGTTACGCTTTGGGTTGGGACAAGTGCAATATGTGTTTAATTTATATGAATTTTCTAAAGAAACCTTATTTCATAGCATTTTGCACTGTAACAAAATATGATGGAGAAACCTGTAAAACTGGTATGTCTCTTTATACCTTGGAGGTATGGTGGATGTTCTAGTGCCTACTTGCACTGAGATTCAAATTGAATGTTAAATCTCTACTAAGCTGCATATGCACAAAAACTCACAGCAAAGACCATTTACACCTTTGTACAGGAGACTGTAATTACTGTATATAAAATTGAGGGAATAAATTTTTTTAAAATTTTGACTTTGGTTCTTTAAAGTTTATGTTTTACTGAGATGCTTCTTTGTGTTAAATCAAGCTTGTAAGAGGGTGGATTTTATGGCTTTTGCCAGTAGGAACTTGCTCCCCCCATCTGCCTTCCATGCACCACTAGGAAGGGCAGGGTCTTGCTCTGGCTTAGGGTCAATCAGTTCACTGGAGCAAAAAAAGGAAATTGCCTGACCTTACTTCTTCAAACTGACCTTTTGGCTGCTGAGAGAACAATCCTGCTTTTAGAGCCAGACAGCTGGTACCATGCTTAAACCCTACCTATTCTGCATTTATTTGGTTTAAGCAGTGCTGATCAGCTCCAAGACTACACAGCTGTTGAAGGTAAGTCTTGGGTCCCTGCAGGATCACATCAGAATCAAGCACCATTCATACCTGATTCAGGAGAATGCTTGACTCTGTGATGCACAGGTTTAGCAAAATGTTTTGTAGGTTGGAGCTTTTATTCTTTACACAGTGCAACCAACTCACAAAGACCATCAGTATTTCAAATAAAAGGTCACACAGGAAAAGCAGGATGTTGTGTATTATGACTTTATGAAAAAGACCTCTCCTCACTGATCATAGGATGGTTTGGGTCACGACCTTAAAGAACATCTAGTTCTAATCCCTCTGCCATGGGCAGGGACACCTTCTATGAGACTAGGTTGGTTAAAGTCTGATTCCACTTGTCCTTGAACGCTTCTAGGGATCGTGCAGTCACAATTTCTCTGGAAAATCTGTTCCAGTGCCTCACCACCCTCCCAGTCAAGAATTTCTCCCTAATATCTATTCTAAACCTACTCTTTCTCAGTTTTAAACTGTTACCTGTTGTCACTCCATGCCCTTGTGAAACACACCTCTCCAGATTTACAGTAGGCCCCTTTTAGGTACTGGAAGGGGCTCTAAGGTCTCCCCACAGTCTCCTCCAGGGGTGAACAGCCCCAAATCTCTCAGCTTGTGTTCATAGAACAGGTGGTCCAAGCCCCCTGAGCATTTTCATGGCCTTTTCTGGACTCACTCTAGCAGGTCCATGTCCTGCTGTTGAGGTTACTTCAGGTACTGGTGCCACTGTTTCATCTTCTTGTGACCAACATGAGTCCCGTCAAGCATCAATTCACTTATCAGAAAAGAGAAAGGCCAGCCCCTTTCCAACTGACCCTGATGAGGGTCAGTTCCAGTCAGCTACCTTTTGTTATCTCAGCAGAAACAACACTGAACTATGGCACAGACACAAATACTTGGAATAAGCAAATAGTGTCACCCTAAAAGACCATAATGTCATTAAACCAGAAAAGGGCTATACAATGTTTTACTTGCAGTGTTTACTAAAGCATTCTCTCCAGAAATTCATCCATCTGGAACTTAAAAAACATAATCAGTAGCAGACTTTGGATGTTACTCAACAAGCCTGAGAAGAGGGTAAAGCCAGCTTTCAGCCTAGTCTGATGTCACTTGTTTGGAATCTGTACAGCGCTTAACACTTAAATCAAGCTAGACAATAGCCTCAGCCTTTTTAAACATGATACAGTTCCTTCCTGCTAGATTTTTGAGATGTCAGCCAATTCAGACAGAAGTATGTCCTTCCCACATCCTTCTTACCCCAGCATCATCAAGATACTGGGCAGTAGATGCTCTATTAATTCCCAAGAATTGTAGGAATTAAGAAGGTAAAACTCACTATCAAGAGCTCTACGCTATCTTAAACTGGATGGGTCATGACAGTGTTACAAGTTGCAGCCACAACATGCCCCATTAGGACAAAAGGAGAAAAACACCCAGGTATAATACTTCTTAAAGAAGATACTGTAGCAGAACTACCAGTGTGAAATTTGGTTCATCATGTCTGCAACTGTAACATGACAGTGGGTTTTTTGGTCCCCTCTTCATCTTTCTCGGTATATATGCAGTGATAGGACAAGGGGTAATGGCTTTGAGCTGAAAGAAAGGAGATTTAGATTAGGCATCAGGAAGAAATTCTATACTATGAGGGTAGCAAGGCTCTGGCACAGGTTGTCCAGAGAAGTGGATGCCCCATCCCTGGCAGTATTGAAGGCCAGGCTGGATGGAGCAACCCGATCTAGTGGAAGGTGTCCCTGCCCATGGCAGGGAGGTTGAAATTAGATGATCTTTGGTTGGTCCCTTGCAACCCAAACCATTCTGTGATTCTATGATATAGTTCTTTATACAGTTTACATGAAAGAGTAGCGAGACATTGAAGGGGTAAAAACCTGTCCATCGCAGCTGCAGTACAGGTGGCATACTGGGAAAGTAGCTAAGACAAAAATGTAGAAAGTTGACCTTGCAAAGAAAAAATGTGTTTGTTCTTTGAAATTATTTATTATTATGCTGGAAAAAAAGGGTGTTAACAGCTGCTGTTAGCCAGATTTTTAGTCTGTGGATAGCTAAAGAACAATTTAAAGCCCCAAATTGTGCCAAATACCATTAGATTAGCAGAATGTATAATTAAACCAGAAAACCAGGAAGAGAAAATACAAGTGTACCCAAGGCAACATGCCCTATCCAACACCACAGCCATGGAGACACATGAAGGGTCTGAGGGACTATATGACTCTGGGAGACATAGCAAGAGAACAGGGAAGCACAGAACTTGCAGTGGCAAACCTGGTGGAGACAGGCTTTGAAACCAAGAGGAAGCAAACTTTCTTTCAATGTTCAGGAATTTATGGATGTCCATGGGCAGTGGGGAAGGAAAGCAGAGGAAAATAAGCCATTTTCACCTTCCCAGTGCAACAACTTTGCAATTATCATTATCACTAACAGAAAAAGAGGTGACCTAATATGCACAGTAATGCTTATGATATACAGTAAAAGCTTTTCTACTTATAGTTTATTACCAGTTCTAATTGATTTGACCTAGAAAGTGATTTCAAGCTATACAGGTTCATCAATAAACCCAAAGCAAGGCAAGGGCTGCAGTGAAAACTAATACCCTATAGATAGATATAAATGGAAGGGCAAGTTCTAATGTTCACAAAATATTCTTCAGGTCTCCAAAACTTAACAACTAACACAGTCAAATTGTTCCCTCATATCAGTCACTATGACACTTTATTATGACTGGGTTTTTTACTAACAGTAAAAGAGACATATCATTTTAGCCATATCCATGTGTCAATTGATAAAATACTAAGATCATAATGAAGCCTGACCTCAGGGCCTGCTCCATTTGCTAAATATAACAAAACAGAAAGAAATGTTGCTAGAGTAATTCCACTTGGCCAGATTAAAGTTCGTATGAAGTAAAATGAGTATTCCTTTTCTAGGACCTGGTCTAGTTCTCTGAAGCAGAGATTTACTGTAGATGAGGATTACTGAAGTGGTGCGATCAACTGGGCCATATACCTTCTTCCTTGTGCACTGAGGTATTTTCACTTAAGGAAAAATCTGTAACAGATACTTTTCAAACAGGCCAGCAATAAAGTTCAAACTTTTTAACTGCAATTAAAGGAGGTAAATGTAAAAATAACTTCTACCCTCACTTTTAATCCAGGCAGATACCTGCTTCCCTTCCAATTCGTAACTGAGAGACTGTACACATTTTCATTTTTCACTCTAGAAAAAACTGAGATGAAATCCCTTATCCCTAACCTATGCAAAAATAAAGAATAAAAACAAACCAACCAACCAACCATAGAAGAGGAAAACCTGAAGTCCTGACATTATTCCTTACAATCAGCTTCTAAACCATACACATTTGTATGTCCTTTGAAGCTATGGGAGTTATTGGATTCATATAAATCCATTGGAGGTTCACTCAAAGCACCAGTTAAGACTGAAAACTGAAGGATTCTATATCAAAAGGTCAAGTTTTCTGTTTTGCTAGGAAAAAAATACATGTATTGAAAAATAAGTCAAAACATAAGCTGCATGATGACCCATGTGTGAGGCAGTCGAAACCTTTCCAGCTGGAAACATTAGTGATGTCCTTGGCAAGCATCTTTCAGCTGTGAAGGACACCTGACTTTATGAGTCCTCAAATCAAAACACTAACCAACAAGGCAGTTTTCTACAGATTTGTCTTGCATCCAGTTGCTTACATGAGTTTTAGCTGAAGCACATTAGGACATATTTGGTCACTGAGATTTTTTGTGTATGGATTTTTCACTGTTTAACAAGGAGTACATCTTATGCCTCAGTCTTTACATGCTCTGTGATTTATCTCAAAACTATTCCCGTTATTGACAGCATTCTTCTGAACATCTTTTCTGTGGGCCTGCTCCAGAGAGAGAAACAGCTTACTTGACATCTTTGATTCCCTAAAAAGCAGCAATGCAGGACTCCGGTGCAACATCTGTCCTGTTCCAGTCTCTGCAATGGCCTTGCACACATTATGAAAAGCAGCAGATGGAAGCAAAGGCCCTAACTGCCTCAGGGGAGCTTGAACTTTTTAGGAAGCTACTGTTGGAAAGAAGCAGTGGTGATTTACAGGTCTATCAGCTAACCAAAATAGCTACTCACAGCTGAAAGCATATTCATTATCATTAGATTTCCACATTTCTCCCTGGAAGTATTTAATATTTGATGTATGCATGCATATCTGACCCACGTCACACTCAACAGTTTTTATTTAGTCTTTATTTTCATTGCCTTACTGGTGTTTCTGATGAATGCACGAGTACACCCAGGACTCTCAGAAAGCAGCAGAATTTTACTTCTTATTCTTCTGCACTGATATGTGTGAAATTTGCTCTTTGACACTGGCACGCTCCAAGTCTGTCAAGGTCCATTGAACACCACAGGACATCCCGCACACACTTGACCTCGCAGGGGCACCCTGACACTGCCATTCTGTGTGCTGGTCACACTGTGCAAACAGGTAATTCACTGCCATCTCCTGGCAAACTGCTGCTCAGAAGTTTCTGTACAGACTGAAACAAAGCACTGACATAAATGTCCCCTAATTACTATCAGCCCAATCAGAGAGAAATCACACTTAAACCAACACCACCACTTCATAAGGGGAGTCAAGAGAAGCACCTTGAAATCCTGCAAGGATGCACTGCCTCTCTGTCCCTTTCTATCCCTCCCCAAAATTCTCCAACATTGGGCAGAACTTTAGGCTTGCTCCTGAACGGTGCTTCCAGCATACACAGCAACCTACAGAGAACAGCAGCTCACTAGAGGGTTATCATGGCCACACTGTAACACATGGGAGAAGGTGTGGTACCCAACCAGCACCCAATCTTAGAGCTTTTCTGTTATAAAAAACTATTTGGAAAACCATGAATTGGGAATTGCCTAAAACCCAGTTGCTACTGTAAGTGATCTTATCCATTTACCTACAGCAAAATGGTGTTTTTCTGCTACGGCAGAGGAAGCCAGAACCTGAAAAGTTCTCATTAACTCTTACATGGAATCTGATGGGCTTGCTCCAGAAGGAAATTCTGTACTCTCCAAACTATTTCTGAGAAAAGGACTGGAAAACTTCTAAGCAAAATTACCTTAATAATATGGGATGATTGAGAGTACACAAACTTGCCTAAGCTGGTTTATTGTAGTCAAAGAGAATGAAATTGAGAAAAGGACCACTGATTAAGTTGCCTTACAAAATTAGGCCAGTAACCATCCAGTTGGCATTTAAGCATTGCTGTAAAGCCATCTTCACACTAGACCAATTCATATGATCAAATGGAATATTGAACCTCGTAATACAAGCACATACATTCTTGCTCTACTTTGCTTCTGTCTTTAGAGAAAGATGTTCTCTACTGTGCAGATGTTTCTGCTCCTTGTATTCAACAGCAGGGTCTCACACACTCTGCTCTACTTCATTCTCCCATTCTTTTACCCTGGGCCTCTTCCCAAGTGCTGCTTTTCTAACTATCCCATTTACAAAGCCATGAAAAAGCATACTGATCTCAAGTCCAACTCTTTATTTTTACTCCTGCCTGCAAAATTCACACCCAACGTGCAGTTTTGAAATCCACCCGAGGTTCTTCTCAAGAGGTTTAAGCACTACAGGAACATTAGTGCAGTAAAGCTCACTGCTGACTCAAACAGCACTTACTTCCCTCCTCCAGCCACCGTAACACAGTACACATCAGAAGGGTGCTGTGCAGACAAAAAACTTCGTATTCTGAAGTGCCACAATTATAGATGGTACATTATAGACACACATTATACACCAACCAATGCTGGTAACAGCTGCCACTTGACTGATCAGACTTAGACAGATTTGTCTAGCAGCCACAACAAAATACCAAATTTTCTCAATTTCTTCAATGCATTAAGGAACCATTTTGAAGAACGCTATTCAGGACATAATCCCTTCTCGAGTTTCTCCATGTTAACTGAGTAGAAAGACTAATCAGACACAGTTTTCCAAAGGCATGCACTGACAAAATATTCTGTGAGCACCTTGGGGCAGGTGACGACCAAGTGGAAACACCTCTTACCACCCCTGCCATGCGTCTTCATCTCGCATTTTGAAGGGATTCAAGCCTCAATAATTTTGCCATTTCTGGTAATTACTGCTTCTTTTGCTTTTTACCTACTATGAAATTAGTGAAGGGAAAGGATTTCCACCTGCCTTTAAAACTACATTGCTGCTGACAAGCTACATTTTTAAAATGTGTTTAGTATTTGGCTGTCTTGACAATTTGCAGCCACTATGGGGAAGAAAAAAAAGTCAAAATGAACCGCCTCAATTCACAGTGAACTTCTTCAAACAGAAGATAAGTGCAAGTTCAGCTGAACTCCTGACGTTTCATTTCACTAAGAATTGTCACTTATTGTTTCAAATCTGCACCTGTGCTCCTCCAACCTTTTCAAGAAACATTCTCCACAAGTTAATAGGTATTTAAGTTCATCTTGTATTTACTGACAGAACATAAACAGACAAAGCTAGAAAAGTCTAGCCAGTTCTACCTTTAAAAAGTTGGTCTAAGTACAAAAGATTCTGAGTACAGAATTTGCCTCCTTTCATTCTGACAGCAGCAGAACCAGATAAGGTAAATGTATGATCATATGAGCAGTGCATGATGAGCAGGCACTGAAATCTTTTGCCAGTTTTAAAACCATTGGCTATGTGTCCACCACCCCTCAGACTCTCTTCCCCTTACCTGAACTTGCTCTCAAATTGGTGGTGTAATGCAGGAACCTGTCAGTAGTAGGCTGGTGGTGATTTCAAAGTCAACTCTTGCTATTCTTAAAGCCTGTAATTTCTTCAATGAAAAACCTTAAGGAAAACTCTGGAATCAGTTAAGCACGATGTTTTAAGAGCAAGGTATGTCAATTATACTTTAAAAGCTTAAATAACTTATAAAAACTGTTCAGTGCAAGTATTTATTCATACCCAATATGGAATTAACTACCTACAAAGCAAGACCTTTCAAGCTACTAAGTGTTGCTACTTACACTCAGGAGTATATTGAGTGCTACTGATTTGAGGTCTAGATAAAAATTTCTCTCTGTAATCAGATGAAATATAACTAGAGATAGCAACAGTTACAGCTCAAAGTTCGTTCCTCAAACCAGTATTTAACATAGTTTAGTCTCAAATATATGTTCAAGGATTAAGTACCGACACCCTGCAATTCAATAAAATGGGTACCACTTTACAACACAGGAAAGCAAACTTCAGTACAAACCTAACACCATCATAGATACTGTTTAAGAAAAAATGTAGGGTCAATTAGAACTAGACTGAATCCATTTTATTTCCTTCCAAAAAGAATAGACACTAATTTAACTGTATACAGAATTTAATTTAACTATAACTATACAAGTTTCAGTATATTGTCCTGTTCAAAAACTGCTTATATATAAAAGAAAAAATACTGCCAAAATTCTAACGCATACTTTACAATTAAATGCCCCAACCTTCTTTCTACCCCTAATAACCTCGGACTAGAGTTGCAGTGTTCAGATTAACTTATGTATGGATGAAAATTCCCTTGGTCTTAAGTGTAGTTTCTTTATTACCCATGTTTTTTCCACTACCACCAACACTGGACTCAAAAATAAAGTTTTACAGTATTAGCAATGAAAACTTTGATGAACCTTGTTAGAACAGAATTCAGAAAAAGATTAACAACACTTTGTACTGCATTAAAATATGTTACATGTCTCTAAAAAATAACTTATGCATTTCTGTGTATTTTCTTCTGTTTATTCATCTGTCACATTTTACTATAGTATTTGCTAAATTCTTTCATTGAACACTTGAACAAATGAGTAGTAACCACTCTTACTTAGACCATTAGAAACTCAACTCCATCAAGTTCTCTTAGAACACAGAGTTCTTGTTTTGAAATAAAAGCTCCAATAAGGTTCCAAGAATTTTTATCATTACACTCCGTCAAACAAGTTAGACAAAAGAAAATTTCTTTTTTTTTTTCCTGGTATGACCGCTCAAACCCTACCATTTCTCCACTTTCCATTGTTACTGCATTTAAACCTCCAACATTCCTTACCCTGACTAAACAAAGGTTCCCATTTGGATATTTACTGTTTTCCCTAGTTGCTGTCCAGGCACACTGAAAACTCCACACTACACTGCCAAGTCTCCAAATCCACCGTTCCAGTTAATGGAAGTCTAGGTCACTCAAAACCAGAATTGCAGTCAGCAATTCTGTTCAGATATACCACCTGATGTGGCATTATGTAATTGCATCACAAATCACTGTAATTGAATGCAAGTAAAGGAAACTTGAGTTTATTTAGCTTCCAATTTCTGGGAGGTCAAGAGGAACTAGAACTGCTCTGGACAACAAAAGAAAATAGACTGTGCTTACAGATCATTTTCTGCCAGATTCTTTCTTTAGGACCACTGTTTTATTGTTGCCCTTTCTATTACATGGGGGGATGTACATATTATCAGGTGTTAATAAATGGTCAGTGCCTGTACAATACATTCTACAACTGAGCACCACTTTCCGTAACTGAACAGGCAAAGAAATTACACTGAACATCAGCATCTGGCAGTATTTCTCCAAAAAAAGTGACTAAAATGGGTTTAAATTGATTAACACTATTAAATCACATCTAATATTTGATACTACATGATTTCATTACAGCTATACGATACAATTATACAAAATGTGTTAACATCAAAGAATACAACCAAAATTAAGATAGCAAACAAAACCTATATAACTTTTTTTTTCTTTACAGGAAAATACTTTTGAAGTATGCATGTAACTGCCCATTCTTTTAAAGAAAATCTACCGCAAGCAAGTTATCAACCTCCAGAAAATCACACATAGCATTACTACGCATATCCCCAAAAAGTGTACAATATGCACACTTGGAAAATACAAAATTAAAAAAAATTGTAAGCAACAGGTGAGCTTCATATTTATAAGAATGTGAAAAGAAGTCCAATTTAGCACTGTTGTATAAAGAATTGTCTTTTTTGATGCAAGTTCATGAGCTGACCCGTCCAGTTGGGGACGCACTTTACAAAACACCGTGTTCTTGAAACGGGGTTACAGATCAAGGTAGAGCATCTTAGCAATGTCACCTTAAAGTTTTTTGTGTGATTTCTTTTTTTTTTTTTGCTTTTTACTTACTACTTATCAAAACATGTCCTTTAGGTTTGTAGGGTTCATTTTTTTTAAAATTCTTTCCTAGAAACAATATACAAAGGGGAGGCGTATTTATTTCCAATTCATTTTCCTGCAAGACGCTTTGAGTTCAAGAATGTTCTCCTCCAACTTTCACTGGTTGTTTTTGGCCTTAGCGTGTGTTAAGATGTGAGATTTCAGGTTAGTTGATTGCGCAAACTTCTTATTGCAGCCATCAAATGGGCAAACGTAGGGCCTGTCGCCAGTATGAATTCGCACGTGTGTGCGTAAATTGAAGTCCAGTGAAAAACGCTTCCCACATCCTTCAAATGTACACTGTTGAAAGAAAGAGACATACTCCATCAGCTAACGAAATAGCACACATTTCCACCGATTAGAACAATAGTCTTTTAATCACTAGACTGCACAGACATGAAGGTAGATGCTGAAGTTTATTATAGTGAAGCTGTGGGTATCACCTGTGAAGTGCATTAAAAACTGCAATACTTAGGTATACATACTAAAGTATAGTGTATATATATAACAGTATATCTATTTTCAGAGAGGGAGATAAGTAACTTCCAGCTTGCACTAAAAACACCTGTACTTTGTTACACCGTACTACAAAACAAAAACAAGGTTTCACATTTCCCCCTTTCAGTGATAATTTGCAAGATTTACTCATTTGAGCCATTTTTAAGATGGGCTTGAAATAAAAAGGACAGTATGTTCACTGGTAAATACTTATATTTACCACACAGAATATCTAGTGTACACAATGAAGCAAATACTTGAGGACTGCAAATCAAGTTTCTGAAGTAATTTATTTTAAAACAAAAAAAATTAACCTATCTTAAATGTGTACTGGAGAACACAGATATGCTCAAGACTATGAATAGCTACTAAGATTTATATGGAGTGTCATATGAAGAGAGTAGGGGACCTCCAGAGGCAGAAGCCCTCGTGACTTGATATAAACAGAAAGAGATTCGGTGACTCCCATCGTTTTTCTGAAAACTGATTAATACCTGCTACTGAAAATTAGTATCCTGAGTCAACTGAGCAAACAGCTCCAAGTCTCAGCTGTCCACAAGGGCTCAGTTGAAAAGATGATGATGTGAAAGACATTTTCTTAATTCAATAGTAACTGCAATCTTCATTTTTAAAGTAACTTTACATCTTATTTTGAAAGGTATCTCCCATGTTCATACAATTTGCCAATTTCTCAGAGAAGTCCACGGAAATAGTTAAATGACAGCCTAACTAGCTGAAGGGGACTTCCATCTGATTTCAGAAAAGGCACAGTATCCCCAAAGTCCTATGGAAGCCAGGTTACAGTCACAGTCTACACACGTTCACCAAATAAAGAGTTGTACCTACACGTGGAGGTTAACAGTACCTGAAAGGGCTTCTCTCCGGTGTGAACTAGCTGATGCCGCTTTAGTTTTGAGCTCTCCACAAAGGCCTTGCCACATTCTGCACATACGTGTACTCGAGGGCCATGAGTATGCAGATGCTTCCTCATGGCAGAGTTGTCCCTGAACATCTTTGTGCAGCCCTTAAAAAGAGCAATGAAACTCAATTAGTAGATAAGGGAGCTCTCATAAAAAAGGTTTTATCTGCTACAGTATGAGCACATAAAATGCTTTTATATCCTGAACACTTTCTTAAAAGTTGGCCCTGAAAAGAACATCCCCAATGTTCATTTAAAAAAAAAATACAAGAAAACTAATCATTTGAAAAGCTAATAAAGAAAACCTAAACACAATTCCGAACATAAAAATCTCCAACCCTCTCCTCACTTAGCATTATGAGCTATGTGCAGTTAAAGGAATAATAGGACAGTCTCATGAAAAAGATGCAGCTCTGATAGAAGCAAATGAATAAACCAAACAAAAGTACATTACTGTTTCAGAGGGAAAAACAAACACAAAACAATAAATGCAACTAAGAAAACCAGAAAGAGAGAATGATAATTCACGGATACCTATGGTATATTCTGAGTACTACAGTACTACAACATACTGTATAGTCTCTAATATACTACAAGTTATTCTCTAGTACCAATTTGTATGTGAACCACTCCATTCTATGTCCTCATTTCTGAGAAGAAATGGAGCAAGAGGGTTGGGTTCCAGCACATAGCAACTTACAGAAACTACACTGTGCAGACTGGCAGCAGCAGGCTGATCACTACCACCTTAAGACACAGAGAGTGCCACTGCTGCTACAGTTTAGAAAGTGATTTACAAAGTGATAGTGGGCAACTGAATAAGGTGGGAGGATCTGTTGAGCTAGTGCCAACTCAAGCTAAAAGCAAAAGCTATATCATTTCAGGTACAGAATCAGAATTCTTAACCATGCTGCTTCAACACAGCAATACTACTTTTGACTCCAGTGTGCACTTAAGCCAGCAGCAACCTGGGGCTTTCTTTACTTAATCTACTTGGGTTTTTTTCACCTTTTAGTGACGATCAGTAAGTATCTATTATATGCTTTAAAAATGTCTTCCTCAAGGTTCAAAATGCCTCATGAAATCCTATTAACAACCATAAATATTTGTCCTGCTTAGACTTACTCAAAACTAGTCTATCAACATCCCTGCATTATGAGGCATAAAATTTAACAGCAGAACCTAAAGGAACTTGCTAATTTTAAATTCTGCAGGCTTCCTCTTTTTTTCCCACCAAAACTAATACATTAAAATATGCCTTATTTCTTAAAAAAAAAGAGGCAAATATCACTTTTAGGAAGAGTTCTCTCTTCAAGTAGTAGAATTTCTTTGGTTAATTTTGAAGTATTGTGCCATCATTTGTTGCACATAACAGAACTCGGTGCAGCAAAGCAGCACCAAAATAAACAGTCCATCAACATTTTTTGCATTTATTTTTAAGTCCCTGCTTGCCTCCAAGAGCAGCAGTTCCATCTACGATATTTTTCATTCTTTAAACTGAAGTCATAAATGCACAAAGTCCAGAAACATTAGAAGACAGAAAATGGAATGATAGAACATTCTTTTTCCCCAACTGTTCAGATGAAGCTGAGGCTATGAAAAAGTAAATCAAAGAAATGAAGGCAACATTCCCTGGTATCGTAAAGAATAATTGTTCCTGTATCTCTACAAACTGTATTATGATAAAAACATGACCACTTGTAGAACGTGGAGAATTGGAAATCAATATAAGCACAAAGAGGAATTCAGAAAATTCCTTACACCATGGCTGTCAGAAGTAGCCCTCTATTCATGCTCTCTAATGGGTACTATTAGCTATCTGCCCTGATTATTTGCTTAGGCTCACACTTAATCTAGACCAGAAGTCAGCAAGATTGTATTTGTCTTTTTTTGTTACAGACTGAGTCAGCTAATGAAGCGCTACAAAAGCTGGACAATGCAGTAAAGCCAGATGTTACCAATCTAGGTGAGTGGCAACATTTATTCATGACAGAAGACTCCCTGCTACCAGTGGGCCAGGATCATATCTCCCAGATTCCTGCCTCTCAAGATGATGCACCTTCCAGCTCTGTGGAACGTAATTCAGAGTCTTTCAATAACGCTGACTTTGGCATCTGCACCATAAATTGCTGATTCCTGATCTAGACTCCCAATCTGTCATAGTTTCCAAGCAGAGGATATATAGATCTTAGGAACGTACTTTGAACAGCTTTCAGAACATTCTTTCAAGTATGTATTCTTGGGTGTCGGGAAATCACAACAGTAAAACCAGCATGTTAGGGGCTGTGCATCATGGTTACCAGAAGATTAGGGATGCACTAACCTTAAGACAAGGAATGGGAATAATATATTATTCAGTGAAAGGTTTTTAAGGAAGCCTCAAGAGAATAATAACTAAAATACAGTTAACTGAGTGTAGTCGATTAATAGTAAGATATTTTAGTTATTCATTCTCAAGAGAAAACATCAATATAAAATTCTGATCTACAAATTACTATCTACTTATGAGCACTTCACTTACTTTGTGAGGACAAGCTATCGTTCGTGGAGCATCATCTTCTTTAATTTTTCTTGGTTTCATTCTTAAAGATTAAAAAAAAAAGGCAATATTAGCAGAAAAACAGTAGTAGACAGCTCTTCGCTTCTAAGTGTACATAATGAGCACATTTATTCCTCAGTATTACATGCATCAGCGGTACTCATTTTAATAGCTTCAAAACCTTCATAATAATACTAACAGTATAATTTAGTGTTTGGAATGTTTCACTCATCCAGAAGGACCTCTCAAATACAGAATAAAACATTTAATACTACCTTCTTGATCCTCTGAGTATGTGGAAATAGAGGGTTTTTTCCCCTGACTTATGCTAATTGTAATTAGGAGGTTTTGTTTGAAAATTCCATTTTTGTTGTGCCAGTGCCCCTGTGGCCTATTTAGCTTCACTTCCTCTCCATCCCCGCAGCAGGACATGAAGGAGAGTAGATTCAATCATCCTTTCAGTATTTTCACCACACAAGAATTCGGAAGAAAACTCTATTATAGATGGAGGGAAAGTGGGAATCAGGCAAGTTGTGGAATCTACACAGACAACCATTACAACAACAGAAAGGGTCATTATTCTTCCTTTAAGCTACTCTGCACACAGATTCCACCCTTGACAATCACCTATTTACTCTTGGTCACTGATAGGGATCTTCAGCATTGCTTTATGGGTGCCACTGATGTCCACTGACTCCATAAAGCACCCAGCAAACTACTGCTTGTATGAGTTAGGTCTACTTTATATACAGTAAGACTCTTTGTAGAAAACAATCTTAGAACAGTGCTGTCACAACAACCGTCTGTCAGAATTCAGAAAAGCCAGGTGTGTGATACAGCTCAAAGTGCAGTATACTTCTCCAGAGTAATCTTTAGTTCTCAAACCTGTAGGGCTGTCTCCAAAAAAACTGAAAAGAGAAGGCTTATCCCCACCTAATGGTAGAGGTAGGTAGGTGTAAATAAATGCATCCTCATAGAGCTGGAGATTCCCTTAGGTAAGTAATGAGATATTGCACATTCCCAAACCTGGTTGTGGAAGTGGAGCTATTCTGTTCATGTGGGTTAGTGAACAACTTTTCCTGGTAGTACAGTACAAGGTAGTTCTGTATGACAAGGTGGTTACATATATCCCTAAGTTAAACAAAACGTTTTCTCAGGTACCCTAGTCTCAATTAAACAGAGATGAGAGGCTTGAAATTAAAGTAATTGGAATTACCGGGACCACTATTCTTAACATTAAGAAGTATCTGTTGCTATCCAAGACAGTTTTAATCCCCGCAAGTTCAGTTCTTGGAAACTGGTATGGAAGAACAGGGTTGGAGGAAGAGATTTCTAAGCAACGCATACATGCTTTTTCATGTGAATTTTTATTAATTGATCTGAGGTTGGCTAAACAGCAACATCTAAACACTAAAAAAACTCCCAAGATCTGTAGGGAAAATAATCTAAAATCCCTCCAATCTGACTACACAAGCATTTGTTTCTTTGCAGGCAGGGTCCGGTCTTCTTTGTATGCCACACTTCCATGTGTACAACTGAAATCTGCTCTTTCACCTGCCTCCATGTGGACTGCTGAGAGAGGACAGCAACAGAAAGACCTCAAGAGGCTGAATCAAGGTAAGAGAAATGAAAAACTTCGTGCAAAGTCCTGAAGACCTAGGAAAACCTTACAACTGCCAGTGGAGTCATATGTGATGGACATGTCTCCTATGGCTCTGTCAGCTATCGCTGGCACCTCAATCTGACTCCTTTCAGTACTGCAGATGTAGCACAGTTCAAATGCACAGTTCCAGATCACCTACAGGCTAAAGCACTCGACAGCCACTCCAGACACAACATTCAAATCCAAGGATTTAGAGGCTGCTTTTGTTCTTTTCTGTAAGTGGACACCTGGGAAACTTCTGCTAGCTCAGCATCTCCAGACTATGCTGAGTATGTACACAGCTAACTAGAGAGCACTGCAATCTTCTGCAGAGTTAAAAATACATTTAGGGATATTAACAGTGACTTGAAAATCGGTGGAAGGTATTTGTATTGACAAACCTCCTCTTGCACCACTACCAGCAGCATACCCAAGATTTCATCAATTTAAGGGCAGAAACATTCTGAACACTGTAAACTGCACCTGTTCCTGTACACCAGCTTCTTTATTACCTTAATTTTCCCTGTAACTATTTTTTTTCAAGAGTACAGACCAATTCAGTTGACCTTATTGATTTAATTTATATAAACCAATTGGAATACAGAATGATTGCTCTGTGTTTAGTTTACACAGTCTCTTTGAGTAAAGAATTAAAATACCTAACTCCAAACAAGTGATTGGGATTAACTGACTGACTGGACTCTCCAGTGAGGTTCCAGATTCATAGTAATACAGGTACTGAGGCTATAGGAAACCACTCACACAAAAGCTTTCTTTACAGTACCCCTACAGAAAGCTTCCAACTACCCTTTACATGGGATTCTCCTTATTACACGTCTGTGATTTTTAAAAACAGCAAAAGACACAGAAATGAGCATCTGTAATGTCAAAATGGTCACACTGATGAATTATTTGACAAGATGGGACATGAGAGAACAGAGTAACATGATTTAATTCCCTTAGAGAACAAACACCTTTAGGAGACAAAGTTGATGCCAAAACCACCTCCTCCTAACTCTTATCAACTTGTCAAATGTTGTGAGTCATTCCCCCAGCCCCAAAAAAACAAAGCAAAAGATTCCTAAGCCCAAAGTCAGTGTTCATGACTGATCAGAATGAGTAAAACCACTAGTGTTCTGCAGTCTAAGTGACAACCTTTAAAGGAGGCAACTAGACCCCCAAAAAAATTGCTAACAAGAGATGTGGCAAATAGTTTTAGTGGGCAGTGCCTGCATTTCACACTTTGCAGAAGATCCCACTGATCATCGTGTTAAATCCTATTCCTGACTCTTGTTTTTTGCCTCTGGTATTAAGTCAATCTTTGAGAAAGAAATGCTGCAACAGTGTCATCTCTACCAGGCTGCCGAAGCAGAGTGAGAAGGAAAATATCCTGGGCCAATGTAGTCAGAAAGCTTGAAGAACCAACTGCAGATGAACTGGATGGTTAGACATGGGACAGACTGGAACATCAATATACACCTTACATGTTTGAATTCGGTGTCTGAGAAGGCACATAACATTATGAATGTCCATTCTGGAATAAGATGACTTTTTAATTTTCAAGTTTTGTTTCTAAACTCAGGAGAGGTGGCAAGGAAGAGGTGGAAAATAGTGTCCATCTTATATCTCAATGCCACAGGCAGTAAGAAGCTGCTGGACCCTTTGTATGCTTGGATTAAAGCCATGAGGGCACGCACACCACAGGCACAGCTACAATAGACTGTTGTGTCAAAAATGTCATCTTTCTCACAAGGCTGCTGAATCCATATGGACAGACAATCCTTCATAGACACATTTAAAAATTTACATATTCCAACGTACTAGGAAAAAAATATTTTGGTCTTACTTTAACTTACTGCAAAAGGAAACCAGACTGCAATCAGGGCTGTTGATCTTAACTACATTGTTGCAGGTAGCTCTTGCTGGTGGTGGTTACACTTCAACCAGTAGAGCATCTCTACCAGCTCCAACCAAGTTTTCTTAGCCCTTAACATTAATCAAAAACAGAACTCTAAAAAATATCACTATTTAAAACAACTACAGACACACATTAATACTGGGGTGGATCTTCTAAAACAGTTGCCTTTGCAGAAAGTCAATTTACAAGACAAGACCAAACTTTTCATTTCTGCGCTGTGTTTACATGGGCCATGCCCAGTAGTAGCAACTGCAGACAAGCTAACTGAAAATTAGGAAGTGGACTTTTTGGATCAAGGCACTGGGACACTGCAATTAAAGGCTAAGTTTTAACTTGTACTGGGTGGGTGGAGGGAGCAGGAAGGTGTACAACCCAATAGCTTTACAGAATGAGCTCCATAAGAGCACGCTCTTATGCATGCAGAAGTTTCTCAAAATAAAGAAAGCAACACTGTCACTGTGCAGTATCTGAAAGTTACATCTAATCATTTCCTTTCATCTACACAGCTGAACAGAAAGTACTGTATCCTGATACAACCAATTCCCACCCCTGTCAATGTCCACAACCAATAGGCTTGTCAATAGACTCAATTCTAAAAGTCAGACACAAGAACAGTATTAATGCTAGGAATAAAGGAAATATAATAAAAAACAAGTAAGAGTACAAAATTTCCCCCTTGCTCCATAATCTCCCTTTTTTGCCACTTTTAAGAGCTCTGCGTTCTCACATCCTTTCTTCCCCTCCACACATAAATCTAACTTAAACATCATTACTCTCTGTAAGGCAACTCCTTTGACATATGCTAGAGGTCTCTGATGACCAGCAGTGATATTCTTGTGCTGAGGACCACACCCCTAAGAACAGTCAGACATGGAGGAAATTATTCTCTCTCAGCATTGTTACTGCCACTGTTGATCTGTTCCCTCCTTCTGCCATTCCCCTTGTGCTGCCCTCCTGAGCAGAACTAACATGAGCCTCATGGCCCGGTGCTCCTGCCCGAGTTCATTTGTGCTGAAGAACTCCTGAAACTGGCTAGACTGGCTTTTGGATAAACAGATAAAAGGGGAGTGTCCTAGGAATCTACCTACAACCCAAGAACCCACAGCCCATGTCTTTACCATGGTTTGGTCACAGTTAGAAAAATGTCATTAAAAATTACTACCCTTCATAATTCTAGCAAAAACAATTACTAGATTTGTTCCAATTATGTGTAAACAGGAAGAATGACCTTAGCAGTGTGGTACAGAGCAGATTTTCCCTCCCCTAGAAGAACACTTTGGGTAAAGCAATTGTGACTTTACTGCCCTTTAAGCTTCTCTGTAACAAGAACAAAACCAATACCAAAGCTTATAAAGAGGCCTAAGTCATAAATCTGGGTGAGCAGAATGCTTTGACACTTTTAAGAAGGGTGTCTGATTTCAAACTCTAATGCAGTTTCCTCTCCTTTGCTTTCTATCTGTTTGGAAAGTGGATACAAAGGAAGGGCAGTCCTCACAATGGCTCTCCTTCAGAAAATATACTCAGAGCAGCAAAAGATAAAGCCACAGAGAGTGAAGTTTTTATCACTGGGACTCATTACTGTGCCGATTTCCTGGCTATAGAATACTCCCTCTTTTTTCTTAGTTTTACTGATGCCTCTTTTCTGCTGTCTTTAGCCAGTGCAGCCATGCATCTGTCTGGAGAATAAGACAGAGGGAGGGGGCAGTCAGAGATGTCCTTTCTAGTGGCTTGCTTGGAAGGAATTTGCCACATGCCCCTAGTAGAAATATCCCTGCTACCTTCCCAAGCTTTCAGTACTAAGGAGTTATGATCTCTTCACAGCTAACTACTCAATTATTTGTAATCAATTTGAATTTAGATGAAATATTTTATTCCACTTAAAGGAATTTCTGTTGTTCCCGTCACAGGTATCAAAAGAGGACATGGTAACTTACTAGGTTTTATGTCTTTCTGAGCAGATCATTCACAATTAATGTTTCACATTCCAATACAATTGTCTAATAGAAATCCTTTTTATGCCTCCTAAACCAGAATGAAATAATCTGTAAAAGGTGGTAAACTGCCCAACCAGGTATAAGTTATGGTCATTTTTCTGTTCATTACTGAACATATCTTAATCTTCTGACACAGCTTGTTTATTCACAATGTTTTCAATGGACTCATAGAACACATAAAAGCTTTTCCAGGAAAAACTGTAGGAGTTCCAGTTAAAGCATCCAGATTCCTACTAAATGACTCAATGACAAATGCACCAAACCAGGTGGTGAAAGACAATTGTAGCAGAAGAGACACTCAACATCTCACTCAGGAGCACCACCAAGCTCTGAGCACTGGTGGCCGCTGCAGACTCTCAACTACTACAATTCTGAATTAGTTTTTTTTAAGGGCTGTGGAGCTACAGACGACTTCCAGCATCAAGTCCATTCCTGCATTACCTTTCACTAACTAGATCATGATCATAACACCAGATCTTTGCCCAAAATCTATTACCACTAGAATTCAAGCTTCGTTTAAGCTTAACTCCAGAACTTTGTTCCTAAGAATCGATGCAAATGTCTCAAGTTAATTAATCCTTAATAAAAATAAGCTGCATCATTATAAACAGCGAATCTAGTCTGGTTTTGAGTAACTAATTTCTACAAATGTATGGTGAGATTCTTTAAACTACCTCCATTAAAACAGGTAAGCAACCCAAAACAACTTTCTCTCAACTACACAGAACACACTTAGCATACAATTTTACTCGTCAGTTCATGCCTCCTTATATACGGACTGTCACAATACTTTTTTCAAGTAAACAAAATAGAGATTTGTTATTCAAAACCTTACAGCACGTGAAGCTGTTTAACAGGTTTACAAGTAAGTTTCAACTTCATGTGCTGCTCAAAATTTTCAGAATACAGCTACCGAGAACTTTGAAATTATGAACTGTAAAGCAACCTGCAATAAGTTCAGAGAAATTTATACTAACCACATTCTTTGAGCATAAAAAACTGTATTCCTTGAACCTCCAAACTCAATCCCTGACATGTAGACCCAATTTTTTCTTCCAGCTTGGCATGCAGTGTTTCTAGTGATACTGCACATGGCATGGTCAACAAGACAATGGATTAGTTGTTCGCAGATATGAGTGCCTGAATTCATCTTACTGGCATCAAGTAATATTCAAATTCTAATACACCCATATTCCTCAGCCTCAGAATGCACAATCATTCAAGACATAACATACAACCATATTCTTTTAAAATTTTTTTTAAGGCAAGAGTCAATTTTCACAGTCATCAATTCTGACCAAGAAATCAAAAAACTTTTCTTAAAACAGAAGACGGATGGAATTTTCATGTATCTAACATGAAGCTATCACAACAGTTTTTCCTGGCTTTTGAGCAACTTAGGGACATTGCTAAAGGTTATGTCGCCCCAAGTTGCTTACTCTACCATCATGTATTTCTCTTCTGATTGAAGTGGGTTACATTTTATTTGCTGTACAGTAACAGATTAAAAGAAAAGAGACTGTACACATAGGACTGAATCTTCCCATCATCTGCTACAAATTTGAGCTCTGGAAATTCCTAGAGCATTCTACCATGAACATAAAAAAAAGTTATAATTTCAAAATACTGCCAGCAGCCACTATTTTCATTACAGAAAACTAACTAAATCATTTTATAATATTTAGAAATTTGCCAACAGATCTTACAGAATTAGTCTGGTCATTTCAAGAAGGCCAAATCCTGGCATTGAGTAAGTATTCAAACCAATTTGGAGAAAAATATTCAGTATTTACATGGAAAATACTCTGTGAGAAACTATTTCCACTTCCTAACAAAAGACAGCTATTCAGTACTTCAGTGTTTAATAAAACCAAAGGTTTCAAAATGTTTTAAAATATGATGAGTAGCAATATGTAAGTAATGTTTTATAATTAGAACACTATGTACACTCAAGAGTATCACTTAAACATTTACTTTCACCAAAAATTATGAACTTTCCAGCAGGTTGCAGAGAAAAACACAGTAATTTTGATAAACAATGGTAAAACGAGGAAGAGCAGTATCAATAGCCAGAACCACTCATCACTTTAGATAGAACCTTGTTTTCATTTGTTTATGATGAGCTTTTATACATTTTCAGATCAGACAGCCTGAAGCAGGGAGCAAAACCTGCAAAACTATTTTACTAGGAGCCTTCAAAATACATAGTTCAATGGCTTTACTAAAAGTAATTGTGCGATGAGACCATGCTGTCATTCCTCTGGCACAAACACACTATAGAGTAACAGAAAAAAACTTGTAAAAAGCAGCCAGATCAAAAAAGTGAAACAAAGACAGCACACACTGAACAAGATCCACCTAATCAGGAAGCCAGACCAGCACTTGCATCAACAGTCCCTGCCACGTAGCAACTACAAGTGTGCAAAAAGGCACACTTCTCTACAAGGTGACCTAGGAAGAAAAAAAACAATTTCAGATTATCCACCTGCTCCAAGTGTCAGACTTGTGCACCAGAGCTCTGAAGAACAGCCAGCTGCTAAAAAATGAAAATAAGTGTTGCTTTACACATGTTTTGCTTTTAACATGAGTAATTCCGGTACCAGCAGCTAGACGGAAGTATGGCAGCTGTGCTCAGATATTTGGAGACACAGCACCAGACTCAGCAGAGCAGAAGGGGACCAAGCCAGCGCGGCAAAGGCAACAAACTCCGTGCGTCGCCTGCAGGGGCCGGAGCGGCTCCTCCGCCGACCTCACGGTTGCCCTCTGGTGGCCTCGGGCTGTCCCGAGCACCCGGTACCAGAGCCAGGGCTCCGCAGAGGACACTTTCAGTACCCCCGCCCCCCGAACAAGTCACTCCACCTCCATTTGAAAGTCAGTCACCTTTTCACTCAGGTCAAGGTATTGATATGTAAACGAGTGACAATTCTGATTGCCTAGAGGAAAATCCAAGCAGTACATTTACCAGTTGTGACTGCAATTATCAGTGGCACTTGAAAGTGAAGGACACGTGACCCCATTAAGAAGCTGTTTAAGACCTCAAGCTTAAAAAGCAGGTGAAAAAGAACAGTAAGTGGCTTTACAAACTAAATACTGTAGTCTAACTTTTTTGCACTTAACAACCTTAATGCAGCATTTCACTTATCGGATCCTTTGGCGCTCAGGAATTTCAGGCTACTCACATTAAAGAAATATTCTGTCATGTAAAATCACAGAATTGCTAGGGTTGGAAGGGACTTCTGGAGATCTGGTCCAACTCCTGTGCCAAGGGTCACTTAGAGGGATGAGTGATGCAGCCTATTGATATATTTAAGTCCTGTCTTACCCAACAGAACTAAAGACCAGAAGTCATTGAAGAAGTCACTGCTGAATACAAAACCTAGTTATTCTAGTTCAGAAGAGAGTAGCTGATGATGTATTAAATCCCTTCTTTTAGAAGAAAATTAAATGGAACAATAAGCCATACTAAATCTACCATTCTGCTTAACAGTTTCATAATTAAACCAGTGAAAAGAAAACCATTTTAAAGTTCCTTTCTTCCTACTTACCTAGCAAATTCAGCCAGTTGCTTGGGGTCTGAGAGGTCAATGCCAGGTATGCCACCAGGAGGAAGCTTCTTTCCTGTCATGTACTCTGAGTAATCTGGAGGAGAATTCTCTCCAATGATCTGCTCTTCCACCACTGTTTCATGGTCAATATCTTTCTTATCATCTGAAATACACAAAATACTGAATTCAATACATACTAAAGATCAAAACAGCACGCAAGTTATTAGGTTTCATCTCAATACAAATTCACTGATGTTGCACATTTGAAAGAATACAGTGCACTTCCAGATTTCCACACTCACTGTGAAAAGCAAAAAGACACCCGTACAGTTACAGCATGAAGAACACAGAAAGAATACAGTGGGTAAGGAAAAAATGCAAAGTCAAGCAAATATGGAAACAAGTAGAACAATCCTATGAATACTGGCTGCATTTGAAAGATAATGTACTTTTGCTGAAACAATGTCTAAATATTTAATACCCTTAACTCTTCAAGACTAATCTTCACCAAACCCACTCTGGTACTCAGCAGTAGTCTGTAACTTTGGAATACTATCAGAGAAGCGGTAGACATCCTAATATGTCAGGACTACTGATCTTTACTTCAGTCTTCAGACTCCCTTGACCTCCAACAGAAGTGTCACAGAGTGACAAGTAACGTAAAAATAACTGCTAATGGGCTTCAGCACGTGACTGTAAAATCAAGGTTTCTAAACACTTTCGGACAAGTTTGGAAGAACACAAAAAACTTAATCGTGTAGCTCCCTCCCCAGGAGGCTTCTTCCTTCTGCAGAAAAGGCCAGCCTAAACTCTTTCCTACTCTACTACGCAAACAGCAGACTGGGATTATTCCGAGCTTTGATCTACAAGCCACTTAAGATACTGCTGTTTTCTCTGCTCTTGAGCTCCTCCCATGAATTTGTGCTCAAGGACTGCAGTGAAATCAGGTGGAAGACCTGCTGTTGCTGTCTACTCACATTTAGACCTTAGAATATGCAAGGCACAATCTTTTCTCTCTCTTGCTATTTTATAACAGAAACTGAGAGACACAAAAATTATAGAAAACAGAAACATCCACCTATGATCCTCACTGCAGTGTTCATACCAGCATAAAGACAGACACAGCACCTACCCTGTTTGCTACCCTCAAATACACTCAACACAAGAGCTATGGTTGTAACTACTCAGCCCAATGTAATAAACAGTACTACTTCTGCTACTGTGTGTATGGGAAGCAGATTCTGGAAATCACTTTATACACAAGAGGCTTTACAAAAATAACAGGAAGTTTTATTTTACAGGTAGTGTTTAAGCAATGGAAACACAAGGTGGTAAGACAGAAATAGTATTTCACCAATTAAAGAGACGTAGGAAAACCTAAGGCAGAAAACAAAAGAGGAAATATTTTAGGTTCTTTTTTCCCTAAACAGGAACACAGGAAATAACATTAGTCATTACTCAGCAACTTAGTCTAGGAAAGAGAGGACAAGACACATGCAAATAAATGAAACACACTAAGCACAAATTTGTATTCAATTTGTAATGTCTGCCACAGAGCTATTTCTAGAAATGTTACTGCTAGTTTAGGGTTTAATCTGATCTACCAGATCAAATAGCAGTTCATGTATATTCCATGGTCAAAGAGGAAAACAGACTCCAATGCTGCAAAGACAGAAGCGTAAATAAGAAAATACTATCTGCAGCATTAATCTCAAAATAAACAAAATTTATTATTTGGACCTTTTTTATTCCAGTCTAGTTTTCCACTCACCACACAGTCCTTCAGCCTTTACCAGTGCTTTAAAGAAAGCAACTGAATTTACTTCAAGTAAGGATTATATGTTAAATTTTAAAGCACCTGAAGGAGTTACAAATTCAAGTTAATACACTTCAATTTGGCAACAATTTGTTCTTCCAAACAGAAACTTCAAAAGATTATTTAGTAATGACTCCAGAGACCGAGAAGGCATGTAGCTCAGAAGGGCACAGAATTTCTGCAAAGCTAAAAGTGACACCTTCTCCATGCCACAGACGAGAATGAGATCAGCTGCCTTTAATGTAACCACTTCAACAGCTACCCAGAACTTGCAGTGACTGTTTGATGACATTCATAACACAGACAAGTTTTCATTTCCTGCTTCAGATTAGATGCACAAGTCAATAGGGAAATTTTGCATGCATTCCTAAAGATCTTCTTTCCTTCCCTAGCGTAAAGGCTCACTATTCCAGTGTTTTCTTGCTATTTGAGGACCAAACTGAAAGTTGGCCTTCAGTGCCTTTACCTCCTAAAAGCCTGCCAACAGAAATCAATTCCACAGCTATTCAATTCCACAGACTACTGGAGCAAAACACAAAAAACTATGAAAATATTGCTTTGATAGAGTAGAAAATACAAGAAACTATTGTTCAGTATATCAATAGTTATGTGAAAATAAAAAACAATCACATGTTCCTATACAAAAAAACCGCATCTCTACAGCAGCACGCATCTCCCCTTCTAAAAACGAACTTAAAACCAAAACAATAAAACACTAAACAGTTACCTTGACGTGTTATGTCAAACATACATCTGAAAAAGTAGCAGCAGACTCCAGTAGCTCTTTACTAACCAGGTCATCTTAGTTACAGACCATCCTATGACATTATCAACTCACTGAGAAAACACACAACACACAAAAGAGCCCCATACACTTCTTTGGAGGAAGTTTGGAAATGGAAAAAATTTACCAATGTCCTCTATGCACAAATTTAGTTTATTTTTGATGCCCTACCAACCTGGACTAGACAGCTCAAAGTCTGGAGGGTAAAGTGCAAGCGAACTTTCACTCAGGTTGACAAGTTAACCAATTATTGTCACTGCAAACTGGGTAAGGTGACTATTTGATGTTTTCTGCCTTCAAGCGAGTCCTGATGCCCACTACAGGCAAATTACTTCCTCCTTTTCCTTTCATGAAGCTTTGGATAATCAAACATCCAAAGCAAGGCAAAACACAGACACTACCCTGAAGTTATGGTGACACCTCTGGATAAGTACAGTACAAATGAAGCATCATTTGTACTCCATGCAGTTTATGCCCAAGCCAACCTAATCTGGATGCCACCCATGCAAGCTAAATATGGATGGAGCTATGGAGCCAGTCAGAAAAAGAAAATCAACTATATACTATCTGATCCACTCTTTTGTCCCTTAAAACCACTTAAGTACAGCAGACTCAAATACAAGGTGTTGCTTAAGTGTCTAATTTAGCACTATTCTTATAGATCTACTGCAACTTTCTGTTATGAACTTGGAACACAGTCTTAGCCCTCTCTTCTGAAAGACACTGGGGATCTGAGCGCATATCAGTTAGATAATCACCATCTTCATAAAAACATCCACTACCAGTCACTGCAATAGGTACGTCCAACATTAATCTATCTTATAAAACTGTAAAATACTGATGTGTTAGAGACACCACAGATATTACCCTACGTCCTTCTACACCAAATTACATTCAGATAGATACTTAATCTAAACTGGGTTTTTCTATGCCCCTTTTTAGAACATACCCAAATATATCTTCATATTCAGTGTCCTTCCATCTGCACGTCTCTCATGCCCTATATACATGCTGAACTGAATACACCTTAGCCCTTCAAAGCAAGTATGACAAACACATATTTACTGAGATCAGTGAAAGTTAACTGTTTTAGCCAGCTGCATCTTTTGACTACTGATGAAACAGACAGAGGTCTTAAGAAAACCAAGCCCAAGTATCAAGTGAAGTAGGAAGGGGCAAAATTACTGGGATAAAATAGTTAACTGCAGACTCCATGTAACAGAACAATGACATAACATGGTAGAATCTGTTTCCCAAGACTTTACTGATCATGTTTTGCCACTTCCTCCATCTCCTGCAGCCTTTTGGTTCCACAAAAAATCCAACCACCTCAGAATCCCATTACGTGATGCATTTCTAGACTAAGAGCTCCAGCTGATGTCTCTGGAACTCCCCAGCTTTCTAAGAGGACACTCTTAAGTCTAACACAAGGAGCCCTGTCAGCATTTCTGCCTCAGGTATTCTTGATTTTAGTCATCGTACTCCACTTCTAGATCCCCAAATCCTGAGCCATCCTCCTCCTCCTCCATTACCAAGCAGAGAGAAAGCTTTGTTATTCCATCAGTTTTGCCCTGTGGAAAACAGGGTGCCAAAGGGAACTCAGGAGATACATCTAGTAGCAAAGCAATGAGACCTGATCCTATAGCTTCCTTCTCAAGCTAACAAGTTAAAAGATATTCTACTTACCAACTAAAAGGATGAACAACATTTAAGCTTAAATTTTCTTTTTATCATCACACAGTTAAATACATTTGCTTTTAGGAACAGTTGAAAGGCAATTATATGCTAAAGGATGTATTCAGCAACTGTGCAGTACCAAGGCACTGTCATAACAGCTTGGTTATTGCTACCACATTGCAATCTCCCCAGGCAAATTAGTTCATTGGTCATGTTTGGAGGCAAAGAACCATAATTAGCTTGTTAAATAATACGGTTATTTAGTAGACACTTCAGAATGTTAAAATTCCATTTTGCACAGTATGTCATTTTTTAACCTAATCGGCTGCTAGGTTACTTTCCCTCTGACGTGCCTTGCACACAGATGGAGAACAGGTTCTTCTTTCCCCATGTCACCCATCTCTTATTTCACACCACTGAGACATGAACTGACAAAAACAGTGCATATATCAATAGTCATCATCTGACTTCAGCATTTATGAGACACTGCACCGAAGCGCTATGACCTTCTGAATGGTCAGCATATGAGCGATTTGACAGTCCCAGGAAGGATCCAACAGCAAGCTATAGGATTCTGGTTTGAAAGGTGAGCTAAGAGGCAACTTAATTATTTTAGATGGTGAACCACATCCATGTATTTCACTTTCAAAACTGTAAATACATTTAAAACAGATGCAGGAAAAGGTCTATCACTGGAAAATTGTCAGGGCAGACTCAATATTTACAGATACCATAAGGCTGTATCATAGTCTTAATCAGAGTGACAAGTAAGATTGCCATCTTAGTATTTTAAAGGAACCAGTCACTTTCTGCCTCCATTATGAAAAACTTTCACATAAGAAGCTCATTACCTATCTGTCATCACAAAGCATTTTGGCCATCTTTGATACAGGCCCAGAAGTGAACTAAATGACTCATCTATCATTTATACTACGTAAGACAACTGGTCAGACAGCAGATGGTTATTTTTCTCACCCCTGCAATGTGATGAAGTAAAATGAAAACCCTTCTATATTTTTTGAGATATGGAGGTTTTTTAAGAGCTTTGAAGAACATTCTAGAAACCCAGCATGATCTCCCCAAGCTTCCAAATATGGATCTACAGCACAGGCTTCCTGGATTATCAAAAATAATTTCCAAACCATACACGTAACCTCTGCATCTTTGTCTTTCCCATCTAGGGACAGGATACTCGAGCAGTTTAACATCTGTGGGCAATGTTTGGCTGTGCTATTTCAGCCCTTAGCTTGCAGACTATGTTAACAATAATAGTTTAAGCCAACACCTATTTCAGGTTTGAAAGCTTGAGAGAGTCATTACCTAGAAGCAGATGTAGTTACACTAATACTTTCCTCCCCACCTCAAACTTAAGCCCCAACTGCTTGAAATTTCAGTATTTGGTGCACCCGGCATTTAAGCACCACCTTCCCAAATGCTTCCTGCATGTAAGAATCAGTTTTGTAAGTACCATCCGACAAAGTGACTTCTCACGATCCTTCCCCTCCCCCATCACTACTGTGCATACAACCTGGAGAAAGTCATTAAAGACAATGATTTGATTCCAGAACAAGCACAAATAAATTTCACCTGATAAAAACAATTTTTCTAGTACAAATTGGGGTGTCTCTTGGACAGTCTCATTAACTATACACAGTTTTCTGATAATTACTAGGACAGTATAAAGTAAACACGCTACAGGAACTTTATTGAACTGTCCACCCTATACACCTCTTCAACCCTTCCAGAAATACAGCACCTTTGTTCACTTATTTACACACATGAAGAAAAACAAATAATTCTATTCTAAAGAACTGAAAAGCTGATCTGAACTAGAACAAAGCATTCCTTTTTCAAACTAAACACTTTAATTATGGGTCACAAGTTTGATATCACCATAGATACCAAGGTGATAAGAGAAGTTATGGCAAATCTAAATCGTTGCCATCAACTGTACTGCAATTTCTAAGTAGCCGTAGCCATGTAACAAGATCACAATTAAGTAGTCCCCTTTAGTCACATTGCTATATATTTCACAGATTATTTCTACACATTTCAAAAGGTGCTACAAGACGTATTACACTCACCTATGGACAAAGATTTATGATTGGCTAAATTTGGTACCACCCGTCTACAAGCTAATATAGTAGCACCAACAAACAGTAACAAAGAATTAATTCACATTGTCTTCCCACACTGTAGTGAGCAAAGTGCCCTTGCTCCTGATTGAAAAACCAGGACATGCACAGCAATATAGGGCTCATTGTTGTATCTTGATGCATGGCCCTATTTACTATTTGTCTTCTGATGAACTTTTTGCTAGGCATTTAAACCAGTCAATTACATCAGTGTGCATGCAAGTCTTTAATTAAGTTAAAATACCAGATGCAAAACTGCTATCTTTAAAACAAAGAATGTCTGACTCTGCAGGGAAACTTTAGTACTACAACCGTTTTGCAAGGCAGTGGTTCTGCGGGACTTTTAGTGTTAATTTAGTACGGGTTTTTTGTGAGGGCACTCGGGTTGGGGGTTTTTTGGGGGTTGGGGGGGGATGCCCTCCCGCTCCAAGTACTGTTAGTTTTGCAATTTTTCTGGCAACAATTCACCACCTGACATTTCAGGAAAAAAAGATAAAGCCCCAGCATTTGATCACTTCAGGCCACTTTTGTAACATTAAGTAAGTTCATATGAGGCACAAGAGCCTGTCCAATATGCTCAGTAAAACTTCACAACACTCTCAACAGAGCAGGTTATTACCAAAGACTTTGAAGGTGGGTGTGTGTGTGCATGCATGCACACAGGGAGGGAAGGTCAAACTCCAGTATTTTTCTTTCACCCATATATTTGATTTTGCTTTTGGAGGGGCTTTTTAGGCATTAGAAGTCAAATTAGGCTAGGTATTCATTCTTCTGCATTGTGGATATAATTGAGTTGAATGCAGCAATGCAATTCAATCTCCAGTAAATTATAAGTGGATATCATTCCCACTGAGCTTGCATGGTCATGCTCATAAAGAACAAAACCACTGAAATCAATAGGGCTACCCCTGATGTAAAAGCTGTGTACGTGGGAAGAGAAGCAAGTTTATTGATTATACACATGCTTCACTTCAGCCAAGTAATAATCAGCATGCAGAAACTCTAAGCAAGCATCCTATCAGGCACTCTGAATTTCCGAGTGCAAATGCATGCTAGAAATTGTCAATTGATCTCAGCGAGGTCCTGTATCCTGCCAGTTCATGAGTCATACAGGCACTTGCATTCAGCTATCTCAGGCAGCTTCACAAGCTAGAAGTGCCTCAATTAGTTTCTATTGTCTCTTATCCTTCTTGGATGGTCAGTTCTAAGAAAAATACCAGCAAGGGAATTTATTCAGTTTTCATACAGTGACACAGAAGCATACAGAATACCATCCTACCAAACAGCGTTTGGGGAAACTTTTACAAGTCCTTATCTGTTCATCGGAAAGCAAAGAACTTCAATCAAACTGATTGGGCTGCCAATTGACTACATGTCAATAGTGACAGATACTCCATCAAACTTGGTAAAGCAATCACCTGTACCTAAAAAGAGAGTAAAACTCCGAACCACTATGCTTGCCATTTTTTCAGGCAGGAGAATTCACCCATCCAATATACGTTCTCATCTACAATACCTGGTCATTCGAAAACACCACAGAGAGCAAACATTTTAGACTACATCAAAAGATTTAAGGGTATGTCTATCTTACTAGACACTCATAAAAATGAAAAAGAGGACAAAAATTACGATATGCAAAACAAATTACCAACCTGCTATTCAAAGAGCATGCACCAATTTAAATATTTACATGAACCAATACCTTTTGACCGCCTTTTTTTCACCTTTACATAACTTAAGGACAGAGCCTTGCTGCCGGCAATATTTTTGTAAAAAGAAAAAAAATAATAAAATAAAATTAAGCGGGCAAGGCAGGTGCATGTCAGGTTTATTGCAAGTCCCCACAGACACATAACACCTTCAGCAAGATTTTATTCCCTTTAAAGGACACTCCCACTAAAAAAAAAAAGCCAACAAAAAAAAACCCTCCTCAAAAAACACGGAACCTCACACGACACGGACTCTCTGCGCCTACTTAAAAAGCCTGCTTAAAGCTTCAGACCCAGCCGAGGGAAAAGCTGGCCAGTTTCCGAGCGGGAATCGCCGCTCTCCCGCCCGCGGCTCGCAGGACTGAGGTCAGCGGCGGGGCCGCTCCGGAGCCGGCGGGCGGCGCGGGCAGCCCAAGGGCCG
>JAWWMO010000174.1:51710749-51737682 GCA_035047845.1 Dendrocincla fuliginosa | reverse complement strand
CTCCCGCCCGGTGCGGGACGGCGCCCCGCGGTGCCCGGGGTGCAGAGGCGCTGTCTGGGCAGCCTCTCGGCCGAGCAGCCGCCCCCGCACCGCGAGGGGCGCCGGTGTCCAGCCCCGCTTCGAGCTGCTCCCGGCTCGCGAAGTGGTCATTCCCACGCGGCGCGGCCCCGCAGGGCTGGCTGCGGAAGGAGAGCAATGAGCGAGGCGCCCCGCACGGGTCGAGGTGCTGGGAGAGCTGGCGCCAGGGGAGGGGGGGCGAACCTAAGGAGCTGTTTGCCTCTTTAAACCTCACTTCTCATTTGGGGGCTCCCAGACAGAGATGCCATAAGCCAGCCAAGATCCAGCAGTGCTTGCCGAGTGCTGGGCAAACGCGGCTCTTGTGCAGCCTTGGCATGAACGCGCCGTGTTGTGTGAGGGGTGGGTTACATATAGTACAGCCGAGTGTATCTAACAACTTACAATGCCAAAAAGAACATATTTCTCCCCCCAAAAGATTCTTTTGCACCAGCTTCTCAGCACCTTTGGTGAATTCAACTCACAGCTCTGGCATAGAGCTTAACCCAGTGGAAAGAGAAATTCCAAAATAACTCCAGGAACTGTCAGCACAAGTGAGAGGGGAAAACAGAAAGTAGGGCTTATTGGCAAATTATTTCCTCTAAGCTAACTTCAGTGTGAATGTGTGTTGATGACATAGCTCTTCTACAAACTATGCTGCCTATGAAAATTTGACTTTATTCAATGAAGTATGTCATGTTATAAACCCTGGCACTAGTTACGTCAAGTCAGAGTGTGACACCCAATTCAAAATGACTGCAAAGTATTTTATAAAGAAACAAATATGCAGCTGTGTTTTCTTCCAGTAAAGAAGGAAGATCCAATTTATACAGGCAGAGAATAAAGTAGGCAATGCAGTAACTGAAAATACAAATCCAACATGGGACATGGAGCTCTTAATTCAGAGAAGAAAGCTCTTTATTTAGACATTAAGTTACCAGACAACTTTATTTTAGTTCCAGAACATCAACTTTAACAAAGATTAGTCGCTGGAAACCAGAAGAGGAGTTAAGGCCTGCATACCAGGGCAGAATTAAGATGCCTCAAACACCCAAGCCTGCTCTGCAGGCTGGCAGTAATCGCTAGGAGACGTGTGTAGGTGTTCCTGCTGTATTTACTGTCGCCTGTTCTTTCAGTGAACAGAAGGAGGAAGTAGCTGTGTTGTGCAGTAGAAATACATTCATGCTGAGAAGCCAGCTGATGGAAAAGCACCTTTGAGTGGAGAAGTGTGAGTCTGCCTGGGTGTGTGGAAGGGAGGAGCAACACGTCTTGCTTCAGAGCTTTTTATCATAGGTCATGTCCTCAGTGGAGGAATGGATTTTTGTCTTTTTTTACCCTGGGATGCTGAAGGTGAGTGTGAGTGTGTACTTAAAACATGTAAAGGAGATATTTTGATGGTATTCTGCACAGTCAGCAATTGTGCTCTTCCTCCTGAGTGTGTTAGGAATTTCTCTCGGCTCGACTTCCCGATAGTTAAAAATCCTGAACAAGTATAGGAAATTACTGAAAAAAAGGAGGGCTACAGCTGAAAGAACCTGACCATGTGAAACATATTTGAACTGCCATAAAGTGTAGTGACTCTGTGAAACTGTAGAGTTCACAGACATTACAGTATTCATTAAAAGGACTATTATTGCTGTGTGACATTAAAATTCTCCCTGCTTTTCCTTTGTGAATGATTATTACTAGAATGCTGTAAAACTAAGGATGCCAAAGGTTCAGAACTAGATAATACTTTTGTTGATTCTAGAAGATGGTCTAAAGCTGGTGTTTCTGGTTTGTCTGGCATCCACAATTACCCTTGAATTAGTATGATTTGTTTGGCTTATTATAGAAATATAAAGCATGAAATTCTATTCTCAAAAACACATGCCAACTCACTGGAGACAGAAAAGCTTTTTGTTCTTCTCATGTGGTCAGGTTGAGTCTATAGTAATGAGCTACATAAAGGACATGCCGTTGCCTACAAAGGAGATACTTAAGTATCCATGCGTAACTTAGCATGTACAATAGCACAATTCTATTGGATAAATTTTGGGGTGAAGTCATATTTGTTTTCTTTGTAACTGCATGGAATGCCCCTCTAATTTGCGTTTTTAGTCACCTTGAGCACTCCTGAACAGGAAGTGGCAGAAGGGTGTCATCACATTCATTTTGTCTTTGGCTTCTCCACCGATACTGTCAACATGTCAAAACGTTTGAACCAATTAAAGGTTTAGGTTGAGATACCGATGCATCTGCTCTCTGAACAATTTCTTCTACAAACACCTTAAATTGGATTAAAAGTCTTTTACCTGGGTTGGGCCCTGCAACTTTATGAGAAAGCACCAACTTCGTGCTGGAGCAATGGTGAAGAAACCACCGTACTCAGAGAGCTGATCCATAACAGCAAAAGGTTAAACTCCTGCTCCTGCTGTAGGTGAAGCTGCTTCCCTTTGCACCATAGTCCTACTCAATGTGTTTTGGACCTTTAATCTGTATTTAGACCACTTCAGGGGAAAAAATAATCAAAAAAGCCTCCTAAAGCTTTCTGGCAGTCGAGCATCATGGCTTTGGGATTGTGAGTTGTTTGGTTGTTGGTGCTTTTTAACCCCTATAGTTTCGTGTGACTGTGCTACCAAGAAATCTTAAATAGTTCCACTAAAGAGATGATAGTGTTGCCAGTGTTTGTAGGCAGAAATTATTGCTGAAAAATACTTACATTTTGAAGTCTTTTTTTTTTCCCCTTTTAACTTCCAGGTGTGATAGGCTTTTTCAGGGGTAGGAGGGTATAAAGGCTGCTAGAGACCTAATATTGAAATAGAAGGAAACACAATTGGAGCTGATCCATATGTGATGTTGTCGGTGGAAGGACTAATGACAGGGATAGTGGATGAAGATGGACGGTAGGTCAGGTATGGACTTGCTAAAGAATATAGTGGCAACCAGGGCAACACTTTAATTTTGGGTTGTGTGTGTATGTAGAAACATTACTATGTAACATGTGTGAATAGGAATAGCTAAAGAGTTAAGCAAGGTTATGTTACTTTTAAGTTTAGCAAGTCCTCTGCCTGGCTTTGCCACCAAGGGAGCATTGATTTCCTGCTGCTCCAATGGGGACGGTACCTGGGAAATGGGCTGCAGAGTCCCAGGAGTGAAGTGTGTCGCAGCCAAGGGCTGGATTCTACCGAGACAGCTCACGAAGGTTTGTCGGAGCGCCAAGGAAATGTGTGTCAGGCGTTGGTCGCCTTCGCGCTGTCCCACGTTTTCCACCCTTGGGAGGAGCTCATACAACTGGGCTTTGCCCTAAGCCACGTTCTGCTTAGGGCCGTGTTTCTGGAGTTACTGCTTTTGGACTACCTTTGCTTTCCAAAAGCCGTGTCCGGAGGTGCCCGGGGAACTGCAGTGCTGAAGTTCCCCTTGTGCTCTCAGGCGGGGATGGATGTAGTGGCTGTGCTGAGCCCCGGTGGTGGCAGCAGCACGACCTTCTGCCCTGCAAACACGCCCACCCCACACACCTCTCCCGACTGCCTTCGAGGTCCCTGCAGCACCGCGAACTTCTTCCGCTCGTCCGCTGCCCCCAGAGCCGGACCCGCGGCATCCTCTCCCCTCCGGGTCCCCCTTGCACACCACGGAGGGGCTCTGCAGGTCCCCCGGCTCCAGCACACCCAACGGGGCGGAGGCGGCGGGCGGGGGAGCCGCCCCTCGGCCGGGCACGGCGCTATAAGGGCAGCACGGCGCTATAAGGGCAGCACGGCGCTATAAGGGCAGCACGGCGCTATAAGGGCAGCACGGGGCGGCGCGGGGCGCAGCTGGAGCCATGGGGAACCGCGTCACCCGCGACGACTTCGAGTGGGTCTACACGGAGCAGCCCCACACGCAGCGCAGGAAGGAGATCTTGGGTACGCCGGGGGGTCGGGAGCGGGCAGGCGGGCCGAGCTGCGCTCCTGGACGGGGAGGGACGGGTGGGGCGGAGGATCGGTGTCGCCGGTGTCGGTGCCCAGAGCGGCTCGCGGTGGTGTCCGGACTGCGGAGAGCGGGGGCCGCGGCGCCGTGAGTTTGGAAGAGGTGTTTCCCCCGAGGGATGCTGCTCTCCCCAGCTCGCTGTCTTCTGGAGGAGCGGCGGGGATAAGGCAGCCGAGCGGAGCCGGGCTGTGCCGAGTGCCAAGCTTGGCCACCCGGGCGGCGGGACTGGCGACGACATCGGCCGGGGCTGTGCCCAGCTGCCCGCACCGCATCCCCCGTCCCGGGTGCCGCGGATGCCGTCGGGGGGTCCCGGCAGCAATCCCGGGTCTGCCCATGCCGCGGGCTAGCAGCCCTCCTGGAGACACGTGTGCCCAGTGTCTTGGTAGTGCAATAAAGTAAACGGAGATGTGGGTGAGGTGTGCTAGAGAACAATAGCAAGTCCCCGCTGCTTGTCAGGGACAAGGTACACTTCTGTGTTTTCATGTTAACTGCGTGCAGGGGTGTGTTGGGTCGGAAGGGTTATTTTGGTTTGGGGGTTTGGGCCCTTGTGAAGGACGTTTCTGAGACAACCTGATAATTCAGAATTGTTGTATTGTTGCATACCTCCTGAAAATACATTTCCAATTTTTATTAATAAAGAAGATTTCGATTTCCCATCCCTGTCCGTTCCTCTCTCTCACCCCAGTTTTTATTTGTGTGGGTTGGTTGTTTTGGTTTGGTGTTTGTTTTGGGTTTTTTTTGTTTGTTTTGATTTTTTTTTTGTTTGGGGTGGTGTTTTTTTGGTGGGTTCCCCCCCACCCCCCCCTTTAATGAGTAGGAAAAAGTTTTTAAAAAACTTTTTTAGAGGGGGACTCTAGATCTTGTGGCTGAGTAGCACAGGATAGATGCTAATTAGGTGCAGTTTTTTAACTCTTCCACAATCTCATAGATTAATCCAGGATTAATCTAATTAGAAAATCATTTCTGGTATAGTTGCAGTGGTGGAATATCCTGGTCTGGTTTTGAAGTAAGTCCAGGAAAATAATAATTATTTTACTATGTAATCATGGTGCAGTCACATTATATCATTATAGAAAATGATGCTTCTTGGTGTCGTGCTACTCCTCGTTTTGGTCAAGGGGTTTACATTTTGGTGAGCTGTGGGTAGAGTGTCTATAGTATGTCTCTACCCTTGCTAGTCTCTTGCTTTTCTGGTTGTGCTGTGGAATGGATACTGCAGACCATGATGAAGTTGCATTATATAAGGAGGTACTGGAGTGCTTGGACTCCCTTCCTCTCGCTTCTTTTAGGATCTTTCATCTGCACACTTGCAGAGGTTTTACCCACCTCCACTTTGGGTTCAGAACAAGTGATTGGAATTAAGGTCCATCTCCTTCCTTGCAGCCCCCCATGCCGAGCTTTTGGAACAGAAAGAAAGGCATGGAGAAATACAACATGGAAAGAGAGATATGAAAGACATGGGCAGAACAATCAAGGCAGAATGGATCATGAAACTAGTGTCATGATACCAAAATGTTACCTAAAGTTACTGAAGCTATCATGATGTCCTGTATGGTACTGGTATAATGCTCCTCACTGCATTATTGAAAGCTTGAAGATCAGCAAACCCCTGGTACCCAAAGGATGTACTTATGAAAGTGTCTAGTGTCTCTTGAACTGGAGAACAGTGTAAGGATCTTACATACATATGAACAAATATCTATATAAATCCATGTATTTTATGTTGTTTTATATAGCAATGCCATGGGAATGGCATTCCATGCTGGTAAAAGAAGTATTTCTCTCTCAATAGGTTACAATTTAGTTGCTAAGCAGTGAAACTTGATTGTCCTCTGTTTATGCTGCAGCTTTCTGAAATGTTGTTCTCTCTCAGGTGTGTCTGCTTGGATTTAAATGCAAGTGGAAATTATCTGTTAGGAAAAAAAAAATATGGGCAAACTGACAAACACAAGTGGTGTTTCCTTGGGCTGTTACCTCAATGTTCCTGTAGAACAACTGGGATGTAAAAATGGTCCATCCCAAAGTTATATGTCCCAACTTAAGACTTAGTAGCCCAGGTGTCTGTAAGACTTTTGTAGTCAGTGACAATGTGTCTGAAGGAGATCTCTGTGAGTCCAGTCTCCCTGCCATGGGTAGGGACATCTTTCACAAGCTCAGGTTGCTACAATCCCCATCCAACCTGACCTAGAACACTTACAGGGATGGGCCATCCACAGCTTCTCTGAGCATCCTGTTCCAGTTGAGCTGCAGAGCCATGAGCTGTGTTTATCAGCTGGACTGTCTGGAAGGTAGCTTATGGCAGGACTTTGTTGCACTAGATGAATGTACTAGAGATATGATTTCTAATGGCTATAATTATACCAGCAAATAGATCAACGTTTTGCTCAAAGGAGAGATGATACTTTCCCTGTTATCTCTTTGTAGTATCTTACTCTTAGAATCTAGGTATTAAAATGTGGGTTGTTTGGTACTGGCTAGGTGCCAGCTGCTTCTAAGTTACATGGGAGGTCCCTTGCCAGGCTGGCATTTTGACCCATACCGTGTTATACATGTTCCTGAACACGTTATTCATGCTTTTCAGTTTATGAAATGCAACTGTTTCATTGCACTTCTCTTACCCTCTTGTTTATGAAAAGCCTGTTACTGCTGTATGTCAGGACTGAGATTTGTGTAATGCTGCAGTGAGCTCTTTTAGGGAAAGACCTGGCAAAAAAATTCCTGATGGAAGAAAGATTTTTTTCATCTAGATCTGCTTAGCCTTTCTGTATAGTTACAAAAATGCTATTAGAGATATAGGGTGTAACACAGAGGGATGTTGACTTCTAGTAGAAACAGGATTTCTGTGTTAGTGTCAGTAAGGATTTTTTTGATTAATTGTTCAGCTGTAGGTAACACCAGAAGTAGACAATGTATGGTTATTTCACCTGCAAACAGTTTCCGAGATGCATGCAATGTTGTGATATGGGAAGAGTGAGATCATATTTGTGCAATGGGTTGGATCTAACTTTTTAAAGTTGCTGTAGGTTGGTTAGAAAATTTCTTGCCTCACAAGCTCCTTAGGGAAGCACTTGTTTGCTGCTGAGGATGAGGGCTGAATCACTGTTGTTCAGGGTAGACCAGGAACATCTGATTATGATCTAACATCCAAGAATAATTAATAATTATATATTTAATTCTTTGCCAAATTATTTTGGAGTGGGGATGGTGCAAGTGTTTTATATGTGCTTTATTCTGTAGGAAAGCTGAGCTGTTAGCCTATGGTGGGGGGGGGGGGGGAAGAAGTAATACATAACATAATACAAAAGCCAAAAACCCATTTTATTTTGAGCACTTAGCTGATCAGAGTATAGCTTCCAGCTCTATTCTCTTATTTGGAGATCAATCTGCTATTTCTTGCAGCTGTCTCTTCTGTTGCCTATTTAAACCTCACATTTATGAAAATTCTGGTAAATTGTACCTACTGAAATATGCAATATGCATATCTCCTTAACTTAAATCAAAGCTCTGAATTACATGTGCTTCTGGCAAAGAAACTATGAGTTTGTTTCCCCTTTATGTTGCAGTATGTGGGCACAGTGCTGTCACTGATGTGCTTGTTCTCTGGTGAGCGCGTTCAGAATAGCTGCTCAGTGCTCATGCCAGTTCCCTGTGGGCATCACCTATGAAAAAAATCACATGAGCAGAAAGTTGCTGGTCTAGACATTTGTGGTCTTCTGCTGAAAATGTATGAAGTGCAACTGAAGGCTTCAGCTTACTCCCTATTGCAGATTTTTGTTTCAGAGGGAGCTGGTTGATAAACAAGCGTAATCAAATAGGTTATAGCTGATGTCATAATGATGTCCTGACATCATCCACTTCTGTTGACACCAGCAATGCGGCACCACTGCGGTACTTTCCCTCTGGTGGCCACTTCTGAGTGAGCCACCTCCCTTGGACCAGCTACCACTAAGCAATTTAGAGGCTTGTGGGGGCAAGTACAAGATTAAGACACTTGTCCTCGCACAGTCAATATATAAAACTTCAGTGTAATTAGTTGGGCCAAAAGGGTTTCTTATTAGTTTGCATACTGGAGGGAGTAGGAGACTGTCCAAAGCCAGAAGCTTTTGTCATGCATGTTGTTCTCTGTGTGTGTCCTGGCATACATATGGTTTGAATTAATCATAGAATCCTAGAGTAGTTTCAGCTGGAAAGGACTTTTAAAGGTCACCTAATCCAACCCTCCTGTGATGAGCTGGGACATCTTCAACTACATCAGGTTGCTCAGAGCCTCATCCAACTTGGCCTTGAATGTTTCCAGGGATGGGGCATCCACCACCTCCCTGGGCAACCTGTGCCAGTATTCCATTTTCCTCATTGTAAAAAACTTCTTTATACCTAGACTGAATCTCTTCTCCTTTAGTTCAAAACCAATACCCCTTGTCTTACTGCAACAAGCCCTACTAAAAAGCTGCTCTGTACCTTTTTTATAATGTAGCCCCCTTTAAGTATTGAAAGGTAATAGGGTCATCACAGAGCCTTCCCCTCTCCAGGCTGAAGAGCCTCAATTCTCAACTCTCTACACCTTTCCTTATAGGAGAGGTGCTCCAGCCCTCTGACAATTTTTGTGCCTCTCCCCTGGTCCTGCTCCAACAGATCCATCTCTTTCATTGAGGACTCAGGTGTCCTGTGCTGTTTATGAGCATGCTCATGAGCTGAGCAACTATGAGGCAAAACATGATCATGTCAGCAAACTGTCTTCCTTTGGTTTGTTTATTTTTTTCCTGCAAATACCAGCTCCAGTATAGGACATAGAGTAGTAAAGTCTACATCCTGTGCCTGGTGTCACTTATTTGTTTTGGCAGGGACTCAGTCAATAGAAGGTGGTCCAGGACAGCAGCATCACAGAGATTTTTTTTTTTTTTCTTGTCTTTAACTGACCTTCTTAGTGTTTTATAATGAGTAGTATCTCCACTTTGACTATATCTGTATGTTGCACTTGTGGTCAAAATAAAGGAAAATTAAGAAATTAAAATTCTTCTCCTGTTATTATTAGCTTCTTCTGGATGTGGACAAGGCTGCTACTCCTTTAAACCTCTATCATCACTGGCTTTGTGAACAGCTCCTGCTCCTGTTCACTTCCAAATGCCATGTATGCAAAAATGTGCAAGTGTAAAGTACGTGATGTCACATCATCAAGAAATTGTGTCTGGTGCCATCACTGGGGCTCTTTTGAGTTATCTCAGGAACGGTGTCAGTAGGATAGAGGATGTGCGAGAGTTCAGAACAAGCTATTTGCTGTCCCCTGAGGAGAAGGAACACCAGGATTTGGCAACCAATGGCCTCTCCAGGAACAATTGCTCCAGCCATGACTGAGGACCGCTGCAGGGCTATGGTGAGTGCTCCTGTATCTCCAGAGAGAAGCATCAAGAAAAAAAAATATGTAGTCAGACTAATTTGTCAGTTTAGAAACTTGTGAGCAAGACCTGCATCTAGAAAGATGACTGATGCTTACACACAACAGTGGAGTGATCTCTGTGAAATGTGAATTCAGTAATTGGGTTATTTCAGAATTGTGAATGCTTCTGAAAATATACTTGCAGCAGTTGTTCTGACTTGACTGCTGTTTTCTCATCCACACTGTTGTACAAGTGGGAAATGTTGTCTTTCATCATCCTGGAGCATATTTCAGCTGCTCTGAGGTTATGTATAGAGACTATAGAGCTGGCTGGGCAGAATTATTAACTAAATTTACCCACTGTACTAAAGTGCCTGTGCTGACCTTGGAGACAGAAAGGTCATGCTTCTGCAGTGCTGTGGATCTACACCAGTATCCCCACCCTCTGAATGGCAGTACAATGGCTCAGTCTAGACAACTAGAAGCAGAGCACATAGATAAGCTATCTGCTGGGCTGAGCTAACAGACTTTCTCAATAAGCCAGAGACTGGAAAATGAGCTGTGAAGACACCAGAGTAGCTGGAGCTCTCTTGTTCTCATTGGACTCCAAAGAACAAAACCTGGGGCCATGTGGTCAAATAACTTTGTGGGTGTTGTGCCCTGTCCCATGTCATATATCCACACCGCTCCATCCCCCTTATCTTGAAGAGTTGAATTGTGGGGTTGTTTTTTTTTTCTCCTTCTGTGCCCTCTCCATGCCGTGATTTTGCATAATGAAGAATTTAGTCTAGATTACATCATGTTTTAGCCCTGACCCAGTGCTTGTTGGGAAGCAATGGACTCTGGCCATATAGAAGGTCATCGTTCTTAAAATGGAAAAGTGCTCAGGAAGACCAAAATTGAAGCAATTCAGGAAAGAACAGCATGATAGAAAGCTCTGCTCAGTTGCTTCCTAGTGTGAAATTCTAGCAGTCTCAAGAGTAGGTGTCTGTTTACTTTGCAAAGCACAATGTTTAGAAAACAAAGGTGGTCTTTTACTGACAGACTGCCAGAGGTCTGATAGTCCTTTGAAGCTGCTGGCTCAGCACTGCCAGTAGCCCTGCCTCTGATGCTCTGTTGCCTTTTTGACGTGCAGGTGGGTGATGTCTGGTTTGCACAGCACCTACAGACACTTGCCACAGCAGCCTTACAGGGCTGCCCAGGTTTTTCAGCTGCAAATGCTCTATCTTGCCTTACTAGCATTCTTTCAGCTAACTGCAAGGCATGAACGCGAGGGGAAAATGAGATGAATATATGTTATCACATCTTTATGTCAGCATGTTATACAGAAACTGCACTTATCAGGATCACTTAATCTGAGACTGAATGTCTCACTGAAGAGTGTTTGGTCTCCAGTTTGAAAAGGGTCAGCATTCAACATTCTGCATTTGAAGTGATTCTGAATCAACAGGTCTCTTGTGGCTACTCCGCCAGTGGGGGTTTTTGCCTCTAGTGAGCTTACCAGCATTACTCCCCTGCCCAAGCTGTGGTTTCTTTATGAAGAGAAACCTGAGGTCTCTACATGCCATGGAAATGGGGCAGGTTTATCAATATTAATAATAAACAGCCACAGTATTGTGGTTTGACTAGTATGCAAAGATTTACTGTTGGAAAGGAGTTAATCATGTGTTGAATTTAATATTAAACCCTGGCAAGTTACTTAATAGCTGTCACCTGAGATAAATGCAACCTGCCCGCATTGCTGAAACCTCTTCAACAGAATCTGCAGTCCTTGTTGGCTACCACAGAAAGACATAGGTCAAAAACTTGTTATTCTCAAATGACAATGTAGAGCATCTCTAAGCAATTTTCCCATCCCATCATTTTTTTTTTAATTTTTGTTGTTGTTGTTATTGTAGTCTCTATTTTACCAGGCTGAGGAACAGATCTGGTTGTTTTACATTTCTTCATCTCTTTTTATCTCTACCAGCTGTGTGACTGAACATTTGAGGTGGCTTGATTTATTAAAGGGTTTTCTGGATTTTGGATGGATGCCCCTGAGCAGGAGATTAAGCTACATAAAATTGCATGTTTGTAATAGCCTTTCTGACCAGGTCATTATATCAAGTTATTCTTTAGAGTGGATTTTGAACAAGCAGCATTTCATGTAAAATTTTGGTACCTATTTAGGTACCAGAGAATAATTTTTAGCATGTTAACTTTTCTAGTGTGAAAAGTATAATTTCAAAAACTGTGAAAACAAGAAGAAAACCAGAACAACAGAACAAACCCCTCTCTGGACTTTCCAGAGATTTTTATATAAAAAAAATTTGACTGACTTTAGAAAGACACAAACTTTTACTAGAGATTTCCCACCACTTAGAAAATCTCTTTCTTGCCTGAGTACTCCTCGTGGTAAGTTGATCCACTTGTCCTCACAACAAGAAAAGCTGAGAATATCTCTTTTCTCACCATCTTTGACAGCACTTTTCTAGTCTTTATCGGCTCTATGCTCTGTCAAGATGGGCTGAAGTTGGCCAAAAGGCTCAAAGGTTGTTGGAATGGTCACAGAGCATGACCACATCAATCTGCTTCCTCAAGTATTAATTCATCTCTCTGAAACTTCAGCAAACTTCCCAGGATTCACTTCTGCAAAAACCTTCTCCACATCTGGCATTCAGTACCTGCCACTGCTTGCAAGGTCACATAAACTACGTGTATTGTCTCCAGCATTTGTTTATAGCATATACAGCTGCATGGATGCAGATCATTGTATTCTGAATTTATTGCATGAGTATTATGCTGTGGCAGTCAGATGATGTTTACTTTTCTATTCATAAAATGGGCCTATCAAACTTACAGAGACACGCTGTGTAACCTCAGGGTTCAGAATGAGTGACTTGTCTACGCACTTATCCGTGTAAGCTGTAATTATTGAGAAATGCAGAGTATGAGTTAAAGGAGGGAGGTCAGTAGGTGGGTAAAAGCCATAAAACAGTGGAAAAAATCATGTGAAAGTTAATACTGGAAGTGAGAAGTGTGGATTTGTAAAGAGATGTGAAGAAATGAATAACACCTGGAAGATAAGCCACACTCTGTATTTTCTTTCTTCTAAAAAGACAGATGAATGGCTGCTGGAACAAAAGATCAGTGAGCTTGTCCTCGCCTGATGTGAGTCAGACCTGGCAGGCCTAGCCCATGTCTCTCTGACACTGTACTGTAGTATTTGTGTGGCCACGTGAAGCTGTTGTGTGATTATTGATGTGGCTCTTATGCCTGGTTTTGGTATGTGACAAGGAGACAAGCTGAGGAATGGGAAGAAAGAAAAATTTTCTGTTTTACAAAATCCTGATAATATTACTGACTTTATTTTGATGTTACCATGTGTGAAGAGTTGTACGTGTTGTGAGCACTGGTAAACACTCCAATAATTAGGTTTTTATTTTAAATGCTACATTTGTCATCTAACCACAGAGCAAAACCTGGTGAGCCTGTTGCTCAGCTCTCTTTCCTCTAATAATATAATTGAAGCAACAGTATGAAAAGGGCTATGAGAAAGGCAGTTTTTTCCTTTCGTGGAAAATAACATTTGATCTGAGCAAAATGCAAAAGGAAATGAAAAACTTGACAGAAGGTGCTTCTTAGTGCTGAAAGCATGTGGCTTTTGGTATACTAATATGTATAAATGTGTATAATGGTACTCATTGTGGCGAAGGCACATCATTGACTATTAGTGTATTTTTTTTTAATATGTCTGTATATATCTATATATATCAATATCAATCACAATTGGACATGATGCTGGAAGTGGGAATGGGCCGATATGTTAGTAAAGCTTTCACCATAGTGGCAACCCTACTTTGGAATTACCATTTTAAAAAACTAGTGCCTCAATCATAGCGTGATAAAAACAGTGTGTCCCAGTGGTGATTGCTATGGTCTAATGATGTTTTTCTCTACATTATTTCCTTTAGCAAAGTATCCACAGATCAAGACTCTGATGGGACCAGATCCACATTTAAAGTGGATTGTATCTGGAATGGTTTTCATGCAGCTTCTGGCATGCTACCTGGTGAAAGACTTATCTTGGAAATGGATTTTTTTCTGGGCTTATGCTTTTGGGGGTTGCATCAACCATTCACTGACCTTAGCCATCCATGATATTTCACACAATGTCGCCTTTGGGAACAAGCAGGCCAAGTGGAACCGATGGTTCGCTGTCTTTGCCAACTTGCCGATCGGCATCCCTTACTCTGCCTCCTTCAAGAAATACCACATTGACCATCACCGGTATCTTGGAGGGGACAGCTTGGATGTGGACATTCCCACAGACTTTGAAGGCTGGTTTTTCTGCACACCACTTCGGAAACTGCTTTGGCTTTTCCTCCAGCCTCTGTTCTACAGTCTGAGGCCACTGTATGTGAACCCCAAAGCAATTACACGGATGGAAATTTTTAACGCTCTTGTCCAGTTTTCTGTAGACCTTATCATTCACTACCTTTGGGGGCTCAAACCTGTTATTTACTTAATAGCAGGTACAATTCTTTGCTTGGGTTTCCATCCCATTTCTGGGCACTTTATAGCAGAACACTACATGTTCTTAAAAGGGTATGAGACATACTCTTATTATGGACCTCTGAACTGGCTCACCTTTAACGTAGGATACCACATGGAGCATCATGACTTCCCCAGCATTCCTGGATGCAGATTGCCCATGGTAAGTATGGCATGAGCATGCTTGAGTTGGATTATTATAAAAGCTGCCAAACTATCCCAAAGAAAACGTTCCATAGCAACCAGTTAATTTTAGGAAAAAAAAAAAAAGGTAAAAAAAAAAAAAGAAGAAAGCTTTTTGGATTTGTTTCTAATTAATTTTAAGCCAGAGATTGAGAGAAATATCTGTTAAACTGCTGTAATATTTAGTTTATTTGATTCAAACTAGAACATCTGACCTTCAGAAGGCTTGAAACATACTTTTTGCATTGTAAAATCCTTCAACAAGGCTCTAAATTTCTTCATTTACATCTCTCAGCCAGCAAGTTGCAACTCTCTGAAAGTTTAAAGGCCCATCTGAAGGGGGAAGGTGGCAATTACTACTTGAAATTTGTCTAATGATCAATCTGTTACCTATATGGCTTGATTAACATCAAAGAGAAGTTTTTATATTTTTGAGATGGCATAAGAATTGGGGCATGTTCCAGCCTGACACAAATGGCACTAGATAATAAATCCCCACTCTCCATGACTCGTTTTAGCTCTGCTGCCCCACCCACAGAAACTGAGGAGTCCTAGTCTGTCATTGGGAAAGTGCTGTGGCTTTCCTCCTTTGAAAGGCAAACCCTGTTTTGTTTACGTTTTATCAGTTGTGGGAATCAAATTTGCAAAGCCCAGGTGTCTAGGAATGGTTTTCAATCTCCCTCCAGGTGCGTAGCTGCTCTTGTATGTTTTAATACAAGGGTTCCTCAGCAGGTGCTCACAGTGTTAGAGGTACGTGACTTCAGAGTATTACTCCTACGTACAAATTCTCTGGCATAGTAGGAAGGAAACACCTTCTGACTCTGGGGGAAGCCTCTATAGAGCCTGCAGTCCTATTTTCACTCACCACCTTGGCTGCTGGAGGTCTGTCCTGGAGAAGCTGCCTGTTCCTGGCGAGCCACAGAGCAGCTGGTACAGAGCAGCCCACACTCAGATGTGGAGTTCCCCTGTCAGGCACTCCCATCACTGATACACCAGATAGCTCAGCTGGGAAATGCCTGTGCATAGCTTTAATTTCAAATGTTCAAACTTATTAGCTAGGCTTAGATACTTAGATTACTGAAATATAAATAGAAGAAGAGAAGGAGGTTAGCTCTGTATCCTGCACAAGGGAGGTAGGTGGGTGACTAATTGAACTTGCTGGGACTGTTGCTCCAGACCTGATTGAGACCTGAAAAGCTCTTCTCCACCCATACCACAAAGAGTTCAGCCTAATTCCTTGAGTCAGTGCAGCAGCTGGAAGTATCTGCCCTCCTGTGTAAAGGAGGTAGAGTTGTTAGTTGAATTTCATGGTCTTGTGTTCATGTATGTTTCACTCTCTGGCAAAACAGAGACTTGCTCTGGTGGTGGAGGAGATACCAGACTTGTCAATCACTGTTGCCTGACAGAACCATATGGAAAACTTGGAGTCTTTGATGAGTGATTAATTACAGTTAAAAGTTCTAGTAAAAAGTAAAAATGCTTCTGAAAAACAGTAACTGTAGAAAATCTTTTGTCCATTAAAACAAGTTGATAACTCTTTTCTGCAAAATGAGAAAAAAAATCTCTGCCTCTTTGGTGGAAAGAAATAAGCAAATAGATCCTCACTGGTTAGCTTTAAACCTTGAACTTCCTAACAGGTAAGAAATTCCACCTTGCTCTATACTGCTTAGCCTCCCAGCAGATTCTTCACTCAGCAAAGGTCCAGTAATTTCAGACCTTGTCTCTTAGGCACTTGAACATCTAAAAATTGAATTGTGTAATATGGATGACCTCTCAGTGATGCTATTTTTATTTTTAATTACTGACAAGTAGAAAGTGGAATAAAGATCTTTATTTGGTTCCTGCATGATTGGAAGCAGGGGAAAAATGGGATTAGAGAATAACTGGATCTTAATCTTGGAAAGTAACTAGCTCTTCAGCTTGCTTATCAGGAAAGTAAATTCAGCTTTGTCCTTTGTTACAGGTGTGTCATTCAGAACATTCTGAGTAATGTGTTTGCTGCTGGAAAGACCTTTACCCTAGGAGTGTGACAGATTTGAAAGAGGAAAAATTAGGCTGTGCTTATAAGCTTATGGATATTAAAGATGAGTGACATGGGCGTGCAATAAGAACTTGTCCCTCTAATATAAGAGTTTACACAAGAGACCATAAAATTTAACATTGTAATGAAGGACTTGCTCTAAAAAAACCAACCCTGTAGACTTAGAACTAGATTAGTCTTTGCACAAAGCCTTATAACTATAAAACACTGCATTGTTTACCAAATGAGCAAAAAGATCTATTCTTCATTATATGAAGGATTAAGTACAGTTCTGGAGAGAGGAGATTGGAAATGGAGCAGGAACTTAATACTCCTCCTAGAAGCTGCAATAAAAGCAGCAGTGTTACCAGAGGCAAACTAGTTACTCATTAAACTTGTGGGAAAAGGAAAAGACATGGTATGAAACCAGATTTATTAGACAGACAAGACTGGAAAACATGGTAGATGTGCTGGTTTTGAATTGCTGACTTCTTTAACCCTACAGTGGCCAGAAGGGCTAGCTTGAGTGCCCCCCACCCCCTGGTGGGGTTATAGGACTGTAGAGGGAACTCCTGTAATATGCCTTCTAGCATTCTAAACATAATTGTACAGATGTGTTGCAAGGATCTCTAGTTTCTGTACAGCCCCAGTACAAAGAGTTTGTAACAGCCATGCTGAAATACCAGGCTGCATTTAACTTTTGTGCCTCTCGCATGTGGTGGAGTGGGATGGGGGTCCTGTCCAAATACAAAACCAGAAGAAAAGTTTCACTCTAAAAGGTATGATTTCTTATCCTACCACCTTGACCGATTTGAAGAAAAGCCTCAATAAACCAGGTGCCAAGTGCCTAGTAATTGTCTTATAGACTTTGCAATCTCTTGTTATCATTCTATGATAACTTCCATTCACAAACTAGCAATGAGGTAAGAATTAGAGCTGAGATTTGTAAGGAGGAAGGGTGGAAGGAATTGAAACAAACAGACCATCTGCAGTGTAATATGGGGAGCTTGAGGAGCAGGGTTTAGGAATACTTTGTCAGTGTCATCCTCTTAAGAAAATCTATGATGTGGCTGCAAAACCTGCTGCCTGAAAACTGCTATCCACAGGTTTTGTACTGCACCCAGAAACTCACACAGAGGGTGACTCTTCCAGCGTCATACTTCAATAGATATCATAAAACCACACAGAATCATTGAAGTTTGAAAACTTCTCCAAGATCAAGTCCAAACTTGAACTGAACATCACCATATCAACTAAACCATAGCACTTAGTGCCACATCAAGTCATTTATTGAACACTTCCAGGGATAGTGACTTCACCACTTCCCTGGGCAACCTGTTCCAATGCTTGAGACATCTTTCAGTGAAGAAATTCTTTCTGATGTCCAACCTGAACCTTCCCTGTGACAGCTTGAGGCCATTTCCTCTTATCCTGTCACTAATTGCCTGGGAGAAGAGTCTGACCCCAAGCTTGCTACAACATCCTTTCAGATAGTTGTGGACAGCCATAAAGTTTTCCCTGAGCCTCCTTTTCTCCAGGCTAAACAAACCCAACTTCCTCAGCTGCTCCTTATATGATATTGCATTTAGAAAGGAATCTGCATTCAACCCCAATTACTTTCTGCCCTCCCACCACCCAGATTTTCTGGTAGATAAGGAAGTAATTCTGTTTTGCATATGGATATGCTGAAAGAAATTAGAACAAATGAGACGTTTTTGTTGGGAAACTTTTGTGGATCCATTATACAAGAGAATCCACTTTTTAAATTCTTTCCTGCCACGTGATAGGAAAATGGGAATATGCACCTAACAAATTTTCTTGTATTTTCTGTAAGAAAATCCTTCAGAAGTCCTCCCTGTAACTGCATTCATTAATTTTTCTCTTTTCTCCATTCCTTATTGCACTTTACCTTGGCTTCTCCATTGTTTCTGTACATTTTATACAGTTGTCCTGCCCAGAGCACAGGGACCTTGCCAGTGGTGCAAGTGGTGCCTATCTTCCTGCACAAGGTGCTGGATGCAAAGCCAAGCAGAGCCAAGAAACATTTAATGTAGGTGTAAATCACTGTCCCGCAGCTGACTGGGGTGACACACTCCAGTGCAAGCCCCTGATCATCCCTTGTGACGTCCTCACTCAGAATGAGCTACCACCATACTCTGGGAAGGTGCTAAATGGGTACATTTGGTGAACAAATGACTGGTCCACCACCTGATGCTGGCAAGCAGCTTGCCAGCCATGGCTGGGCTGCCTGCCTCCAGGATGTGGTGTATGATCTTTAAAATTTACTACTGGGTATTTTGATTTATCATCTTAATTATCAAAGAATGCTTGTATAATCATCTTAATTATCAAAGAATGCTTGTATTCTAGGTGCCTGTTTAAAGTCTCTAATACAACTGCAGAATATGTATATGGAATAAATTGAAGTGCAAGATTTGAGACATACATGTTGTGTCCACCTGAGCTCTTCAGCAGTCCAGACTACACTGCTGCTCATGTTTACAGAAACTATTGGGCTGAACATAGGAAGGTTGTTTATTGGACTCTGCTCTGAGCCATTTTTTCCTACCTAGTCACTGGGCTCATTTTCAGTGAGCCTATGGAACCAGAGGATGCAGCCACTGCCTGAGATGTTGTTCCTAGGAGCTGAATTGTTTTCTCTGATTCTCCTGACTTCCACTTCCAAGGGGCAGTACAGAAAAGCTTCATGAAGTTGAAGCTCTTGTAGTGATCAGAATTTAACATGATCAAGAACTTGCACAGTAATGTAAATAGCTGAGAAAACATATGTGGTTCAGAGGGCAAGAAATACATGGGGGCTTTGAAGAAGAGGGGAATTGTAGACCTGCCATGTGAACTTGACTGGCATAGATGAGGGCTGAATTACTGCTGAAAGTAAAAATTCAGGCAGAACTTCTAAAATGCAGGTAGGAGGTAAGGTCTAAGCAGCAATGTGCTAGGGAATGTCCACGTCAGAGCTGGAGAAAAGCTTTTGGGGCTGGCTATCTGAGCCCCCCATTGTTTTTGCATCAGGCCGCACGAATGGCCTTCATTCAAGGGAGCTTACTATTGAAATAGTCCTCCCTTTCATTCCCTGGCTATTCTTTTTCCCACCTGGGAAAAGGGAGGATGCAAACACAGATTAAATTATTTCTGACTGCGGTTAGATGGAGCACAGGGAACTAACTCTGCATCTCCAGATACCTTACCCAGTGCCTGGAAATCACCTTTCTTCCAGTCATTAACAAATACCTTTAAGAGGAAATCCTGATATTGTCTGAATCCCATTGAAAATTAATTACTTTTGAAGTACAAACTAATTCTTTAAAGCAGGATAGGGGGAATTATTAGGAAGTCAGAGGTATTCAGTGAAAGACAGAATACAGTCAGACCCGAACTGAATCTTCCACCTCCAGCACAGCACTACCATGCCATGGGCACAAGGAGTGCGTAGGGGCAGAGGTACAAGATCTTAATGACTTGTATGTTACCCAACCTACCTCACAAAGGAGTGTCTGCTAGGAAGCTGAATTAATGAGGTAATTAGTAGTGAGCCATACTGGCTTATAATTTAACTTCTGCTGGGATTCTTACCTTTTCACAAACAGTCACAATTCTGTGTTACGATTCCACCACTGCACCTCAGGTACTGCTTTGACCCTCCTTCTGGATGACAATTTCTGTGTAACCCTTTTTCCTCTTTGTTGGAAGTCTGCACTGTGCCCAGCATTGCTGGCTTTAAAATTCTGCTGGGTTTTTAAAGAGAGAAGTCATGCTGTCCAGCAGGACAAACTACTCTATGCTGCAGCTTTGTTTGTCTAGGAGGTGGAGCTGCAATAAACTCATGCCTAAGCAGTTACATGGAAGTGTACGACAGTTAACAGACTCAGCCGACTCATGTATTCAAAAAGCAGAGCATCTAGGTGGAGCAGGAATAATAACTGATAACTTGGGAATCCTCACAGTCCGTTGAGCCTGCCAGCTTTGAAACCTCTTTGCCCTCTGGTTGTGGCCTTACTCCCACTACAAGCACCACCCTAATGCACAATGCTTTTCTGATGGCAACAGTCTAGAGACTTGGGTATTTGTACAAGGATGAAATTTTATTAGATTCATGATCTAATAATGAATCTTGTAGCATTTTTAACACCAAACTGAGAACAGAGCCTCCCTGCAATTTCCTCTGCCTGCTGGAGGAACCTGTCTTGGATTTGCATCATGGTAGCAGAATGGAGGAAAGAAAACAAAGTGTAGGCAAGTTGTGTGTGGCATTTTCTCAACTGATAATTCTCTCTTACCCAGAATCCTCAATAAAAGAATATTTCAAGTGGCAAACAAGGCTTTAAATACAGTGTGTTGGAGTCTTGGCAACTGATAAGGTGGATAAAGCATCTCATTGTGGAGATCCCACCACCTCCAAAATGAGACAAAATAGTTCTGACTGAAGGCAGTGATCCAGCACCTTTCAAATTCTGACACTGTGAGGCAAAACTTACATCAGAAATATGCAAGAAGTATCTAAATGTATGTAAGTACATCTTACTTGGCTGAATGTCAGAAGCTCACAGGCAATAACAAGTAACTTCAGGTTATGGCTGTGCTATCAGATCTGAATGTGAAGGCTGAAACACACCTGACACTGTGCAACTAAACAGCTTGTTCTCTTTCTTCTTCTTCCAGGTGAAGAAGATTGCAGCAGAATATTATGATAACCTCCCACATCACCAGTCCTGGATCCGAGTTCTGTGGGACTTTGTCTTTGATGACTCTATTGGTCCTTATTCAAGGGTTAAGAGACTCTGCAAGCTGGCAAAGGAAAGCTAACCGGGTGGCTCTGCCTGCCTCAGTGGGGTGTGTTTGTTCGTTCACATGACTTCAGTTTTCTGTGGAAATAGGAGGATCTTTCTGTGTGCTGAATTAATGTTGGTGCATGCTGCTTAGACCAAGAGGATGAGTGTGAAAATGAAGCAATTGAATGCAGTATTTTAGATTACTCATACTTTTTAATAGAGCATATTTCTATATGTAACCTTCAGAAACTAGGTTAGGGTGAACTGTGATTAGATGAACCTTTGGTCTAGGCTTAGAATTAACTTCCTGGGGGCACATGTGCCCAAGCCTGAGTTTTGGCCTGATCTGCTGTGGAGAATGTTTGCTCTATGTTATATGTGACCATGAGTGTGTGCAGTTTATGATTCGTTTCTCCTGATGCCAGATTAGAAGTAGATGCTCTGCATGCACAGGACTGTGGAAGCAAGGAGGAGTGGCATGCAGTAGTAAATGATACTCTCTGGAGAACACAAGGATGCCTTTTGTTTAATGTCTTGTCTAGTATCTTCTGATAATTGCTCGTAACAGAGATTTTGTATGTGCAATGACATATGTTTATATTTTTGTATATTTGTATCATTATTTTAGTAGCTGCTCTTTGATCTTTATTCCAGGCATTGTCTAAACCTTTTCTGAATGCATTTCCATTCTTAGGATCTAATACTGTAGGTAACTGACAGATCTGAACTGTGTCAGGGAGAAATCCTTCCTATAGTCTACCACCCCTGCCCTGTTCAGCAGCATGGATGTGCCCCTGGAGGAACTGGCTGGTCCTTTCTCACTCACCTTTTCAACCATATTCATAACTTCATGTTCCTCGTCCTTTTTCTCACTGTAACTCCTTCTGGGAATGGAGAGTTTCTGGTTTTAATTGTTCCTTGCCAAGATTTTCAGCATTCCTGATCACCTTTCCTGCTATATAATAGCTGGAGTATATATATAGCTGGAGTATATATATATATACTCCTGCTATATAAAATTGCCACTGATGGTGTTAAAGGGATGGAACATGGAGATGGGGTTGTTTCTCTCCCTATATCTCTTAATTGGTGCTATTGACCTTCATCTGTCATTTCTGCCCACTCAGCTACTTAAATCTTCCTGCCTGTCCCTCCAACAATACACGTGTGGCTATCCTCAATAATTTTGTATCATAAAAACCTTAAACAACATACCTTTCTCCAAGTACAACAATATCTTGGGAGTCAGGATTTCAGATGCCATCTAGTAACTTCCCACCACCCTGGAAAGCTGACAAAGCATTTCAGTCCTTACTAAGTGGTTAAAAGAGAGATCTATATAGGTGTTCTTGCCTTTTAACCCTCTAACAGGCTTTTTTTTCTTCTGGAAGTCCATGGCTGTAACAAAGAAAAGGATTATTGTGTGTTCGTGTTGGTCCCTCAAAGTATGTGATTAGACGTGGGAAGCCTGATTTCCTCCATAAACACAATATTTCTTCCTTTCATCAGAAGCACTGGATTCAGTGAGCCAGTCTGTCCATTCAGTAACCCTGGCATACACCAGGCAGCCAAGCTAGCCTGCTGCAATTTGGGTTCCTCCTTTGGGTTCCTTCATTTCCTCTTCCTCCATTTTTCTCACCTGTCTGATTCTGGCAGTTGGGTAAATAAATAGCCAGGTTTGCTCAACAGAGCAAGATCATTTGTAATGCAGGAGTTGAATACCAGTTTACTCATAGATACTGCTTTGTGCTTTTGGATAAGAATGGGCTGTCTTCTAACACTTCAGCCTTCACTAGTTCTTCAGTGAAGAACACACTTAAGACATTATATCTTAATTATTAAAGCTTCTTTTATCCCAGAGGAAGAGGCATTGATGTGGGAATTTCCATTACCTCATTTGTATCTGTGTTCATGACAGGGCACTTCAGTTTTTTATTAATTTACTTCAGTGCTGCTAGCACTCTGATCACATATTCAGCTTCCTGTGTCCTTAGCAGCCATTCCTCAAATCTCTTGTCCGACTTAGTAAGTTAATATAAAAACCACAATAAAGATTATGCTATCTTTCTTGATTTGACTATTTTCCTTATTTTCCTTGATGAGTGACCTTAAGCTGTATTTCCCTTACTCAGCTGTTTCACAATGCAGTCACACATGTGGACTATGGATTACAAGCCTGGCCTTACACAGAGGCTGTGGTGTTAACAGGGGCCAACCAAAATTGCCAACTGCTGCTTAACCTGCCTCCCATCAGTATTTCTATCATGGTCCCAGCTTGCTTAGCCTGGTCAGCCCCGCAGCCCTCCTGATTTGCATTGTCCCATCTCAGCAGGAATTTGAAGTGGCTGGAAGCCTGCAGTACCTGCAGGTATGTGGGGTGAACTGAGTTCCAGTGTGTGTGGGTGCTGCTGGAGAAGGCTGTGATCCTGTCCTCTTCATGGGCACTTGTCCTTGCTACTACCACTAATGTTGGTAGAAGGGTTTTTTTCCTCATAACCATGGGACATATAGGTCTGGGTTAAAAGTATGTTAGGGCTATGTATAGTTTTATTCCCTTTGCCCAAAAATTGATACAGATTTCCTTCACTATGTGGGTACACTAATGCTCTGGCAAGAGGAGCCAGGAGGAACAAATAGCTGTATGATAGGTCAGAGTGGAGATTAATGTCCCCATAGATTTCTGTTACATAAAATGCCTGTGGCTTGCCCTGTAGCAGCGGCTCAACAAACCCACTATGAAAGGACACCCTTCTCTATAGAGACAACTGGCAAACCAAATTACAGTCTGGGAGGGGGAAATCCTTTGGCAGTGCCACTACTGAAAATAAGCCACCTTGTGCATCCCTGTCACTGGAGCTGTAAACTGGGAATCAGCACAGCACCAGTGATGCCAGGATTGCTCCCCTGTCCCCATCAGCCAAGCTTCCTCTTCTACCCCACACACCTTGCTCCCACTGCTATTAAGTGCTCTTGTGCAAACTTCAATTTATTATGTCTTAATTATACAAGGCCTGCAAAGGTGGAGGAAGAAAGTAAGAAAAACCCATTTACAGCAGCTGGCTGATGTTGACAGAGGGGCACACCATATCCAGGCTGTACCGTCAGCCCAAGTTACAATGTGGTTATTACTGACCTTAGGCATAGTGCTACATTCTAAGGGAAAATGTGAACCATGCCAGGCACCAACTTCCTGAAGCTTAATTAGTATTATGGGATGGTTCCACAGAATGCTTGTGATCTGAGAGGCAGCAGTTCTGAAAAGTACTTATCATTAGGTATGCCATTAAATGGGTTTATAATGAAGAAACGCATGAACTACTATAGGAGATTTATGCAACAGAGCATTCTAATCTCTGCTGTTACTGATGCTTGTCTGTGTTTTTCATACTGGAAAGGCTCCTTCTTGTGGTCCTGGGGTTGTCATACTCTGGTGCACAAGGGTGTCTGCCTGCTTTAGTTCCTATGTGGAAATCTTTAGCCCACTATTTAACCTATCCCTTGCCTTCTGCTGGCATTAAACTTCTAGCAAACATCAGGCTCAGTCTGGAGCTCATCACTGTATTAGTCTATCTCACTTATCCCATGTTTAATCTACAGTATAAGCACACTGTAAAAAGACTCCTTTCCAAAATACAGACTGGGCTGCTTTGAAGAATGCTGAAGAATACCCCATGCTCTCCCAAACAACACAGGTAACATTTTACAGCTCACTGCCAACCATGACCCATTTTGCCTCCTTCTGCCGGGTCTCCTGTAGCTGTCCAGCAGTCCCTCCAGCCTGCACTGCTCCACAAGGCCTGGGGGCGCAAGCAAAGGGACAACCATAGCCCCTCCTGGGCTGCTGTTCCAGGCTCTGCTCACAAAACCATTCCTGGGGCCTGGCTTTTGAAACAAAATCTTCATGAATGCCTGAAGCAAGGAAGGGAGATTGGAAGATATTTGACAGATTTCAGTAGCTGAACTCTAAACTCTTGCCTTTTGCACAGTTATCAAGAAGATGGTATCAAGACGACTGCCACGTAAAGCTTGCACCAAACTAAATCAAGCAGAAATTCCCAAGATTGCGCTGGTGGAAAGAATTGTTGTAAAGAAAAAAATTATATGACCTGTAAGACATGACTGGGTATACACTGTTAAGTATTTGATGTCCTGTATGCGTATCTTGGATAAAGCTCAAGACCTGCACAACATTAAATGACTTCCCTTATGCCTCTAGTCAGCAGTGCTGTGCCAGTGATTTCAGCTTTCATCCTGCTAATGCCTTTGGTAGCCTTGTTCTCCATAAACACCTCCCTTTTGTTACTGGACACCTGTAGGAGTGCAGGTGATGGGGCCTCGTTTTTTCAGTGTTGGCAGGAGATGCAGTGGGACAGTTAGTGGTGGCCTGAGAAGAGCTGTAGGCTGCTGGCCTTCACTGACTTTGGCAAAAAGTTGCTGAGGTTGTGGCAGCCTGACTGCAGGAGGTGGTGCGAGAGGGCTGGGCAGGTGACAGCCACGTCTCCCTGTGGGAGAAGGCAGGGCTGTGGCCACTGCACCAGCCATAAGGCAGTCAGACTCTCTCCTTGTGCTCTGTGGCATTGCCAGGCAGAGCTGCCACCCCACAGTGATCCTCAGTCACCTTCTCCTTATCACAACCCAAATAACATAAAAGTGCAGGAGCGCAATGAAACAAAGAAAGGCAGGGCCATGTGGACAATAAACAGTTTATTACCAATATGAACACAGATACTGTGATGCACTGACGTACCATTTTTTAATATTGTGATAACTCTGAGACAAAGAACTTGTTGGCTGACAACTAAACATGTCTCTCTTTCTTCTGGTGATGCCTCAATACGTTTCTGTTGGCAAAGGATCTTCATTTACATTGCAGACTACTAGTAAAATTACTTTGAAGTCATCTATCAAAAGCAAATGGTTCACATGTGTTCTTATCTACTACTAAAAAGAAAGGTAATACATTTAAATAAGCAAATACAAAATACAAAAAAGGCTGACAAATCCAATGTGCAGTGTCAGATGAAATCTAAAAAATCCAGAATTTAAAATTTAATAACCTTTAGATTAAGACTTTTAAAATGAAGCGAATCCAAGGCAGCAGCAAGCTTCAAAGTGTGCTGAGTCTGCTAATAAAAAGGGTGTAAGAACAAAGACAGTGCCGGTGTCCTCTCTCACCATCTTGCATGACCTTGGTACACTTAGAAATGATCCGATCTTCCTAGCATTCTTAGTACCGTCCAAATGCTTTGCAATCATTATGTTGTACTGATTCTACTCAACTCCTGCCGTATGGCTAGAAAACCAAACCAAAAAGTTAGTGCATAATATTATATCCAGTGTGATGGAAAATGCTAAGTACAGAGGTTGCAGAAAGTACACGCTGGTAGAAGGATGAGTGGAGGGCAAAAGGATGAGTAAGGGTAAGCAGTCAGCTGTTGGCTTGCAAACTGCAGTACTACTTTAAGAAGTTGCATCTGTGGTGGATGTGAACGCCTTATTTTGCACTGGAATGAACTAGGGAGGCTCTGAGGGCCAAGCTGCTGGGATGGAGTGTTTGGGCAAGGGCTCTTCATCTGCAAACTGCCCTGAGGTTTTGTAAGCACACAGGTCTAGAGCAAGGGGACAGGGAATGGACTTTAGCTGTTTTAGTCTCCTCTTTTTCCCTTCTGTGTGACTCTAAGGTGGGGAGTATAGTGTGTGGACATGCATCCTTCATAAGCCCTAATGTGGGCTTCAAATAGCAGTTTCATTGTGCATTTCAATAACAGCCCTGAAAAATACCTTCAGTCATATACTGCAGAGCAATTTATAAAGAAGTACTGATACATTTGGTACAGCTGCTGTATTTTTCAATGAATTATAAAAATGTGTGGCTACTTGGAAAGCTGTAATCAAATGAAAGTCTGAAATAGCTCTTCAAGCATAAGAAGCATAAGGTTATTTTTGGGAAGGATTTTCAGTTAGCTACCTTTGTCCCCTCCTCATCCTGGACCTGTGTGGCTGGCTAGTTACAAAATTTCACACTCGCTGAATG
>JAWWMO010000174.1:51631368-51710649 GCA_035047845.1 Dendrocincla fuliginosa | reverse complement strand
ATGAGCTATGGGCAGGCCCTTTCTCACCCTCCCACCTGTGAGAAACACCAGTCAGCAAATTTCTCACAGGTTGGTGGTAAAAATGCTCATCAATGGTATAATAAAGAATGTAAACACAATGTTATGGTTACAGCTCAGATAAGGTAGATGCTTGCTCTTCAAATGTGTGTATGAATCAGAGCTGCTCAGAGAAGTTTGAAAACATCAGGGAACTCTCTGCAGTTCCTATCATCTTATCTATGGGAAATTAGTCATAAAGATGAGAAAAATAATAATTTTTCTCTTTCTTACCATCAATTATCTCCTCTTTCACTTTGTGTAACTCTCTTACAACTTCCTCCAATATTTCCTGATGAGACAAAACACAAGTCAGCTGCTCAGAATTTCCTAACTGGTGGAAGAAAATGCAAGTTTAACATGGTTGTGCTTGTCCCCCGCCTCCGCTGCCGATCAGAGCCTGGAACTACTAACAGCTATGTCTGCATTCCCAGGCATGGATGCAGAAGATGCTGGCATATTTATTTGCACATTTCTGTACAGACATATTGATGAAATAGCAGTGAGATTGTGCTTTCTTGCTGCTCACCAGCTAGCCCTTCTCTAGGCACCTAGTTATAGAGGAAATCAGAAGACTGAACAGCTGTTTTGCTTGTACAGCGCATGCATGGGGGAAAATGGGTAGCTCATCAAATCTCTTAAATGCAAATGATGTTTTCACTCACCTGTTTCATTCGATCAAAATCTAAGGCATCCATAGCCACATCATTGCTGCTGCTCACTGGCTTCATCCTTGAGAAATGGAGGAAAAGCATAAAAATCCCAGTCAGTTCCTTGCAATGCATACTAAGCTACACCCACCCACCCCAGAGCAGGAGCACCTGTGTTTGAGTGCTGGACAGAAGGCTCCCTATCGTGCTGCTCAGGTGCATTTGGCAGCCAGAGAGCAGCACTGCTCCCATATGCACAACCTGACCCTCAGAGATGCTGTGAAATTTCTCCCATTGCTGACATATTGGAGGGAGCACAAAGAATTGAAATTGAAACAACTTTTTATATTTTTGGTGTTGGGAATCTCAATGATTTCAGACTAGAAAAAGCTGAGGGGATAAAACCTGTTGAACAATGTGTCTTATTATGGCATTTGTAATTTGCAAGGTAGATGTCTGGTTTTCTCTCACAGTCTGTTTCCTGTACAGCAATCCTGTCATGGCAACCTGAGGCTTTAACTGGGGGCTAAAGTAATAGTAGATTACAGGCTAGAAAAATAATATAGGGAAAATAACAACCCACTAATTCTTTCCTTGGAAGACCTGATTAGTCACGTGTGGCTTGTCGATAGCATTATGTATCACAGTCACTTTTTATTGACCCAGAAACAAACCATTCTGGTCTTAATGACTAGTACACGTGAGTGTTATTGGTCTTCCAGCATATTAGTCAGTGGGCTGAACTCTGATGACATCTGATGAAATAAATTAAGGAAGCAGAAGCTGCTTGCCTTTCTCTTTTAATCAGTAACTCTAAATTATTTAAAAAACTAACCATGCTATACAAAGGCTTCAAATAACTTTGCCATCATCTTTGAGCCCAAACTGGGGGCTGGCAGAGGTACTTCTGCTCCTGAATGTTGCTTGGTCTTGCAAGCCTTTCTTGGGAAACCTTGACATGGGTCTTACCATCACACACCTAAGCTGGGACTTAAGACAGATAAAAATGCCATCAAACTGATCAGGAACAGAAACAGGTCACCACTGAGAACTTTAGAAACCTGCCTCACTTCCCCCACAGAAATCTTTTCAAGCAAGCACTACTACTACTGAGCACTACTCCAGGTGCTAAATTAGCAAAGCATTTTTTCCTACTGAACTCCTCCTCCCAGGATGGAACAGCATTATAGAAGACAGCTAGCAAAACACCATGGCTGCTTTTAATAGCCCACATTTAATTCCCATTTGCAGGGAGAAAGAATGGTCTTCCTGTATCTATTTGAAACTCATATTTCCTAGAAGCAACATGTTCCATTGGTATTAGGAGGACTGGAGGAATTACATTTTGCTATAGTAACACTTATGCATCCCTCTGAATGTTTGGGCAGGGCATGTTAACAGCATTTTTAACACAGCAGCAAGTATGTGCAGATAGTTGCCATTGGCAACTTTCTCTATCCAGACTATCAGCACTGTCGTATACCTAATAATGCAAAATTTTACATCTCTTTGCAGCAAATACTCAACATACATAAGCCTGTGTTCTACCTCCCTATTCAGCTTGTCCATCCATCTCAGTGCCCACTAACACTGGGTGGTCCTTGACCAGCACTGAAAACACACATCTCTTTAGCTGTCCATATCAAACTTTATCTCAATCTCCATGAGTAAAAACATGGGTGCTGATCCTGCAGTGTGGCTCTTCTGACAGGACTTCTGGAGTCCTACTTTAGGTTTCGTGGCTTTTGACACCTACTAGTTTTTGTATCCCAGATGTCTACTGCCCTGTGCCTTTTTACAGCTTGATCTTATTGATTTACTGCACCAAGCTTTGCTCTCCTTTTTTATGCACACACTGCAGTTGCACAGGTGGAGGAGTAACTTCCCTTATCCCAACCGCAGGCTCTTCAGATAATTTCTGCTTTTGCATTTCAATTTCTGCACAGGTTGGGCAATGAAAGCTTCACTTATTGGCAGAGTCATCCTGAAACTGCTGTAAAAAGATGCTCCAGAACCTGCCTTCCACGTGGCACAGCGCTGTCAAGCCTGTGTCTCTGATTTACATACAGGGATGGTTCAGGCGCTTGCTTCAGTGTAATTAACATTTGTGATGCCTATGCCCAAGCGAGCAGGGGGCTGTTTCCATGGAACAAGCCTTTGACACGACACACTCTACCTTCACACTTTGTGCAGTGACAGACAAAGTAGATTGTAAGAGAATGAATAAAAGATGTGAGGGAGAACGAACATTAGTGCGGAATGATGGGATTAGCCAAAGGACAAGCCAAGACAGTTATGAAGCCAGGCTGTTAGCCAGTACCTAGAAGACACGTGGGATTGTGTGGGGCTCTTAGCTTCACAGCTCTTCACCACTGATGGATTTCTACAGCAATGGAATGAAACAAGACATGAGTTGTGCATGTGCCACAGGGACAGCATGACCATCCTGACTGCTGGCCAGCCACAGGGACACCCCATGCAGCTCACCTAGAAAGTAATGAAGATACAGGCTTTTCAACAGAATTGCTCCTTTCCCATGGCTTCTTCCCAGAGTCTGAAAAACAAACAAGAAAAGTTATTTTATTATTTTGCTCTAATGATAAAAATGTCCTGAAGTTGATTGTCTTATACAACTGCTTTCATTCACTGAGGATGCATGACCTGGAAAGAAGAAGGAAAGTGGGATTGCTGAATGAGTGCAGTTGCTTATGTTATAGAGGAAACGTTGGCAAAAATCTGCTTAGTGATCCCTTTAATTAGGGACTGGATAGTTAAACAGTACTAAAAAGACATGGGACTGGAACAGTAGGAGGAAATGCATAAATCACTCCTATTAAGAGTTGCACCAAGGCTTACTTTATTCAGTATGATACTTATTTATATTTTAAATTAAGAAGACTTAGTTTTCTGTCTGCATAGTTGGCAGAAAATGTGGATGTATCTAAAAAAAGGGCAGTGAGACCCCACTATGCAAATCTCCACAGAGAATTCAATGTTGACTAACTCACAGAACATTCCCAAAAGCTGCACTACATAACCCTTGTTACTGAAAGTGCTTACTGTGGTCCCAATCTCCTTCTAAAACTGTTTCAGACACTTGAGTAACATACAGCTTTATATATAAGGATTTGCTCCTCTGTGAGGTCCTAAAAAGCCCTTGAAAAGAATTATGAGAACTCCCAGGAAATCTCTAGATCTTGTTCGTCATTTATGTGCACCTTTCTCCTAGCTGCTTCTCCTTCCCTTGTGAAGCACACAAGTCATGGCTTTGTTCCAAAAGGAAGCTGGAATGGTTAAATACTCATTCCCTTGGGAGAGATATCTTTCAGCATGCATGAAAGCCAAGAGTGACGCAAACATGAATGTGACTGCTTGCAGCTCATCTACACAGATACAGTTATTTCAATTCATTGTAGGAAAAATGTATTTTGGGGGCTCCTTAATTCCATCTAGTAACTCTCAGCATCAGCCTTATTGCAACAAGCTACTAGGTTAAGGAAAGATAGCAGTTAGAGATCCAAACCTCAGCTGTATTGGTCAGGACATCTACACTTCAAAAAGTAAAATAATACAGCTTTTTTCTCATAGAAGATTTAGGTGCACAATGTTGAAGACAGAAAACCTCAGCTACATGATTGTTCTCCATTAACTAAACTGGTTGTATTGCAATTTTCTTGACTGTGAAGCATATAAAATCATAGTATCTTGCTAAATACAGTTTTTAAAACAATAACTTTTTTCTGTTAGTTACTGTTGCTGCACTCAGAAGTAGGTCAATGAGTCCAGTCTAGAGGTGGCACAGAAGACTAGATTAAGAAGACAACCACAACACCAGTAGTTCAGCTTAATACCTGATGAATTTTGCTGCTGCTGGGCAGAGCCTCGTGTACTGGTTGAAGGAGAGGTGCTAGCATCATCCTACAAAGAGAAAAAAAGGACATTACTGAATTTTGGAGATGAAGTGCAGAGTCCTCTTCTACTCTGGAGTCCAGCTGCAGGACATGTAGTACAAAAGCAAATTTCCTCCAACCATATCCAGCAGGCATTGCTGCCAAGGTATGGGCTCAAGGCCATTTAAACTTTAACTTTTGTCTCCCTTTAGAATAGCAAAATACATAATTTTTATTTTAGCTAATATGGACACCTTTTCATGATTACACTCAGTCACCAGACCAGGCTGAAACCACTCTAAGGTGCCTTCTGCTGTTGCCTAAATACAAACCATCCATTCCCCAAATTTAGCAACTCTCTGAGATATGGAAACTGTGCCTTCTGAAGGAACAGTAGCTCAGATCCCAGCCTTTCGGCCCAGGACAGCCACTGGTATCAGCAAGAGGAGCCCAGGTACTAGCAGAATGTAACTAAATCAATCAGTACTCCTCTTAAGTAGAAGACTAAACACTTATCACAGATTTGGACTTTTTTATCTTGGATTTATGTGTGACAGATCATAAACTATTCATCTATACGTTTGAAATGACAGTACTATTTAGTAGCCCTCAAAACATGCTCAGGCATTAGTTATGTATTGTAAATAGAATTGCACCCAGTTTGATAGAAGATACCCTGACTACAAAATGTACTAGAGATACAAATTAGATGCTTTCTAAAAGGCTAGGTGCTATCAAAAAGTTTGATTCGGGATATAAACTAATGTAGAGCTTTAAGGAGAGAGAAGAACGGACAGAAGGACAGCAGAGGCAGAATAGTTAGAAGCTAAATGGTGCCTTTCATCTCCAACCATACGGTTCAAAACCAGCTTTGGGGCAAGATTAAGAGCAATGGTTGCATAGCGGGTTCAACAGGTAAATTCCATGCTTGAAGCATCCCTTGAGGAACATATGGAAAATAGCTGCATTTCTCCCTAAACAGTGCAAAGTGCTTTTTCCTGCTCTTGCTACAAATGTTTTAACCCGGGGTGAGACCTACATTTTCTGATTTTGGGATTTCCTACTGAGCAGCTGTTACTTTGCTTTTGCAGGGAGTATCTCTGTACTGGCAATATGAGGCACACACGACGCTTTATGAACTTGCAGCCATGGCAGAATGCCTTCATGAGGGTACTGGCTAGCAACAGGAATGCTGAATGAGCAGCAGCCCAGAAAAGCACCACACTGGAAGGGACACAGTGCCAATCCTGCCCTCTCTTGAAACAGAAAAGGTCTTCCATGCTTTACCAGTTCAACAGTTAGAAAAGCATTTTCATCTGCATGTTGAACTCAAAATTGCTGCATCTAGTTCAGGCTACAGACTGCAACAAATAAAACCTCCTGTGTAATTGCTTTTGTGGACAATACACTGACAAAATAGTTAAAATAGAAATAAATCAAAGTTCCCTGAAGTTGTCTAAAATCTATCTCATTTTCATGTAGGTATCAGGAACATGTATTTTGACTTTTGAATGGTCTAATGGTTACTACACTGCTTCCCCTTCATTCCACCCTCCCTGACATATTCTTCATGCACTTGGGTCTAAAGTGAGTTGATTCTCACTTTGCATGAAGGCTGGCAATCCGAAATTACACCACATGGTTGATGATCCATGTCAGCTTAGCGGAAGCCTCAGTTAAATAAGAAACATGAACTTGATCTCAAGCTGACTTGACAGAAGGTTCAGTGCATCTTCTTACAGAGCAGGAATCTACAACCGCTTACAACATTTGGAACAGACCACAAGAAAATGCCTGGTTTGGGCAATACCTCGCCTATGAATAAAGTGACAATTCCTGTTTATAGGGTGCTGTTCCCAGGAAAGGTGGAAGCAGTTACATTCAGCACATCTATTCCTGGATCACACACACACTCTGGCTTACAAGGAATTTGCAAGAGTACAACAGTGAGGAGTCTTTCACTTACGTTTTGGCTTTCCTCTTCCTTTTTGTCAGCTGGCTTGTCTGACTGCGACGCTGCTTTCCTCCTTTGCAAAGGAACATGAGAGAGGACACACGGTCAACCCTCTAGAAACACATCCATATGGGAAGACTGATTCAGGCTTTGGTGGCAGTTACCATTTATATAGTTCATCCTAGGGAATGGTTGGATGTGTTTGGTTGTGTAGGATTGGGGTGGAGGTGAGGAATCCAGGCCCCAGCGATACAACTCAGGGAGGGGGACAATATTATGAGGCAGTGTTTAACAGAGGAACACAGGGTGCAGAGCATAAGGAAATGTGTTCCAGCAGAGGAAGGAAGCATAGCTGGGTATGAAACTGGGTGAGAAAGGGATGGCTTTTCCCCAGGGCTCTGGAGGTTGTGGCTCCTGGGTCCTACACAGGAGGAACAATTCAACACCCCACAGGGGTTTCTGAGGACCAACCATCCCCCCTCTCCCACTCCAGGTGGCTCAGCTGGGTATTGCAGTGAGGACACTGTTCTCAGCCAGCTCCAATACCAGTTTGTCACCTGCCTTATATTCCACATCCCCAATCCCACACAGAGAAAGGGCTGTGGCAGTGCTCCCACATGATGGGAAGACTCAAAAAAGCCCTCCAACCCAGGTCCTCCCTGGGAGAGATTGGGCATCAGTTCTGCTCAGTTAAGACTCCAAGGTGAAAAGGCTCTAGCTGGAGTCAGGAAACGAGCCTAACCACTTGCATTTTCAAATGATGGGAGATTATTGTCATCTGAAATCCAATTCAAAGGCAGCAAAGATCCTGAGCCCTGTAGTCGCACGACTGGCACTGTTGTGGTGCCTACAGAAGCTGAGTGAGGACATGAGACCCACAGTCATTTTTGCTTCCCAAGGAGAGGCAAAACTTTCCGAGCAGTAAGTGGCAAAGAGCCGCAATCCATCCACTGGGGAAACCGGACATGAAAGTAAACAAAGATGTTGGTGGTTTATTTTTGAAAAATGCATTGTAAAAATTGGGTGTTAGCCACACTGGCTGATGAAGACAAAACCAAATTCTTGATTTTCAAGCCCTCTTTAAGGTCTAAACAGTACTCTGGTGTGCCAGCTGCTGTTGCTCTAGACATCTAATTTCCCATTTTAGACAATTAGGGGAAGTGCAGCTCAAGTCTCCATACAGATTTTGGTTGCGCTGAACTTTACCCTTATCCACTTGTGAACACTACCCTTAGCAGATGCTTTTTAAAACACCAATATGATAAGTTTTTCATTTAGTCTTGCTTCTGAAGTGAACAAAATTCATCTTACAGAACAAAAATATCCCAAGTGGAATAAGAAAAGCTTCTGAGAAAAGCCTCACTGGTTACACAACTTGGAGGATTTGATGAAAAGCTGACAATAAAATAACAGACAGAGGAGTATGTGTCTGTAGGACACAGTGATCTGTTGGAATTAGTTCCAGATATTCAACTGCATGAACAATTTTATTAGATCAGTAATAATTTTTGTAGTCTTTCCCTAATATTTACTTGATTCTTCTAACAAAAAACAAAGTTTTAAATATTACAAATCTAGGTGAGAGAAATATTTGCCAAGTTGAGAGACCAGTGTTAGGTTTATGTCCTACAACAAACTTAACCAGGCTGGAAACGACAGTGGTTTGTGAGTTCATTATTGTGTTTGCATTTCAGTCCTGAGGCAAAGGGCTGCTCTCAGGGGGCCCACTAAATCTAGAGAGTGGTATTTTATAGCACCTGAGCTCTCAGAAGTGTTTTCCTCAGTTACTTACTGAGCATTAGACATAGTCCGTGTTTCTGAGCATGGGGTTTACTGCTCAAAAAAGGGCCCCTGAGATCCCATGCTCATTACGCTGTGATTTCTGTATTGAACATGTTCAGTTTAAAAAAGCACTATTTTTAACCTCCTGATAAGAGTAGGCAAGTAAGGCAAGTAAGAACAACCTGAAACACAGAGCCAGCTTCTTCCTTTCTCTATATCATCACACATAAAAAGGGGTTTGCAGACAAAAGAAGTCTTCCCAGTATCAGTTTAACGTCATGTGCCCAGATTGCACCCTTGACTGACACTTGCGTATTTCCAACTGCTTCCATGGCTTTGTGAGGCAAAATTTAGGGGACGATTCCATTGCTATCAACTCCCTGGGAAAGTATTTGCAGCTCAGATATTTTCAGAGTAAAGGCAGCAGAGTGCTCATGGCAGTGCACGTGCTTTTGTTAAGATATCAGGGGAATTTGACACTGAATACCTGAAGACATGAGATCCCACTGCCAAAAGCCATACTGGAATACACCTTAGACTAGAACCACAGAAGAGTGTACAATTTCTGTATCCAAACATATGAGATGTCCATTCAGCTTGCTTGCATGAACAGAGCTAGTTGCTCCAGCATCTAGTCACCAAACCTTACTTCACTTACAGCCAACTCCTTGATACGGAGCAGCCCAAGAACCAGTAAAAAGCTATTAAAAGCTGTCAAGCTGTTTTAATTCTGAAAAGAAAGAAAATTATCTATTTGCTGCTTTACACTGCTGGGAACTTTTCAGAGTGTTGTGTATTTATTTAATACTTTTCAAAGGATTACATCTAAAGTCCATATTCAGAATTCCTTCTGAAATGAACAGGACATGGAGGAAAGTTGGAATCAGATCCTTTGAGCTGGAACTGTCCTTACAGTAGACAACATTATTTAAAAACTCCATCTCTGAGCACTCTACAACTGTACCTACCATTTTATTAATCCTTTTCTTTCACTATTCATAAGTTAAAAAAATTCAGATCTAAAAATAAAGTATCTAACACTAGAAACTTGGGAGTCTGACACAGCATTACTGATAGAGTCAGGGGAAAAGAGATAAAAAAATAATTGGAAAAATTGAGTGCCTTTTAACAGCTTATGGCTTGATTCAGCAAAACTCACTTTAGTGGAGAATCACAGAATCATAGAATCAGAATGAACTGGGTTGGAAGAGACCACCGAGATCATCAAGTCCAACCCTTGATCCAACACCACTGTGATTACTAGATCATGGCATTAAATGCCATATCCAGTCTCATCTTAAAAACCTCCACGGACGGTGAATCCAGCACCTCTCTGGGCATGCCATTCCAATGCCTGATTACTCCCTCTGTAAAGAATTTCTTCCTAATATGGCTAGTCTGTCTGAAACACACTGAAAATCAATAATAGTTTACCTGCCAAAGTGCTGTCCTTTTATTGCAACTGTGTTTTTTATTTTTGGGCTCAACATGCTGAATGTACTGAATAAAGAATGATTTGTCTAAGTTCCTTTCATAGTTTACTCTTACTGAAAACAGTACCTTTGAAGTAGATCTAGTAAAATGGCAAAACCCCAGAAGATATATTTATCACCATCTTTGAAGGCTCCCATGCTGCAGGATCTGCTACAGCAGCTACACCCCACCAGGAACCATTGATGCAACAACTTTCATATTAATATTAAAGGTCAGGCAATACTGGCATCCAATATATATACACGACTTGCCAAATTGCAAAGAAGCACCAAAGTGACCCATTGTTAACCCAAAATAACAGCACTTTATTCCACAGTTTGCTGCAGATCTCAAAGGGCTTACTTGAAGTGTAAGTACAAACCTTTTTGCCAGTAATTTATTCATTTCTTCCATTAGTCCTCCTCCGCCTCCTCCACTACTTGTTCGATTGGCATCGCTCTTAGAGACCCCACTGGGGCTGGACCCTCCTGAACCATCTTCTGGCTTAAGACAGAAATCAACACTGGAATTAATGAACGGTTTCCTTTACAACCACGCCCTTAATGATTAGTTTTCCTCAGTATGAGGAACAGTGATCACAATCACAGCTTGAAACTAGAGATAGGATGTGTTCTGCCTTGGGGAGAAGACCCACATGAACCTCACTAAAACCAAGAAAGGTCTGGGTGAGGCAAATATATGGGCAAATGATAACAGAACCCACAGTGTTGTTTGTTCATGATTATGAATATGCATAGTTAAGCAACCCTTACCTAAGTGGACACCTCTTGACATGAGACCTCAACACTCTACACCAGTTTTTGTAAGCATAGTATAGCTTTAACCTCTTAAAACAACAGAAAATACTAACAAATAGCACAATGGTGGACTTTGCCAAAGTAATGACATCCTGGCAATTTTCTGAAGAGTGCAAACTCTACCAAACTATTCCTCTCAGCTGTATTTTCACTGCAAACTCACATTTAAAAGTCCACCAAATGGTCAGCTGGAGCGTGTTTCACCACGTTTCACACTGGATTTGCAGACCATTACACCAAGCTGTGCCAGGCTTTCCCACAGCAGAGAAGAGCCCATCGGGGAGTCCCAGTGCCACCTCCTTACCCGTTGAACTCTCCTTAGTTTGGCACCAGCCAGAGCTGCTGCGAGCCCTGACACTGACCCATCTTCAGTGCCAGCCCCTTGGCCGGCGCCAGCTGGCAGCGGGGGCGGTGGGGGGGGCGCAGCTCCCATGGGTGGCGGAGGGACTGGGGGGGGTGGCGGAGGTGGGGGCCCCCCAGATGAAGCAGGGATCACAGCAGCACCACTGGGGTGACCAGGTGGAAGTGTTGGGCCTGAAATGCAGAGAATTGGAATTAGATGTGAAGCACGATCTCCTCCAGCCCATGGACAAGGTCACGTTCCCACTCCCAAGGCCACGACCTGACTGCAGGATGAGTGATCAGTTCAAGGAAGCACCATGCAAGTTGAAGAATGGGAAATGGTGTTTGTATCAATGGTTAGTCAGCTACAGTTGAGTCCTCCTGTGAGACCCTGTCACTGACAAACTAGACTTCTCCCTCCTCTGCTCCATGGCTGGGCTAGTGTTTTATTCTGTGTTGAAATCAAATCATGGACAATGCTTTCCAATTCATAAGTGGTATATTGCTCTGCTTCTCCCATAGCTTTCTATATCGAGACAATAAACTGCATCAGTGAACTCCATGGACTTTGGTTAACATCAGCTTTTCATGAGAATCGTGGGTTACAGTGGCACATTCTCCCTTCTGTCCCATGGGTGTGTGGCCTCAGTCAGTTTTGTAAAATAACCAGGGGAGACTCCAGCTCCAAACACCCTGAGGTGCAGCAAATCTCACAGCAGCAGCCTGTTGGAGGGGCTGATGGTGGTAACTCCATTGCAGTGTTTTACCCATCTGTTACAGGTCAGCTGAACAAATACACCTCCCCAAGGGTATTTCCCCATGCATGCTGTCAGAACAGGCTGATCCTGGTAGAAAATCACAGGTTCAGTTGCTCAGTAAGTGTTATTTTGAAAGACAGTTGGGTTTTGACTGAGAAACATTTGGAAGCTGTATTTAACATTAACAGCCTGTTTTTCTTCTTGTCTACGTTTTCTTACAATACTGCCTTATTTCTGTGGTTACTTCTGCCATTATTTCATATTCCTAATTCCATTCTTGAAATGAACCATAGCTGCTATTAGAAATACTTTAAACATTTCAAGCCCTCTTTCGTTCATGAACATAATAGCTTGTAATTCATTGTGGGTACAGTTAATTGTAATTGCAAAAATACACCCACCTAATTAGAGGCCAGCCTCAGGCAAAAATTGAACTGAGTCAAAATAATGGACTGATTTGAGTCTAAAATAACTTTATTGAACAAAGTAGATTTCAAGGACTTATATCAGCTGAAGGACTGAGCCTCCAGTGGGTACAGTAATATTTTTAACAGAAAGTGAAAGGAAATGCCTTATTTTTCTTCCTTTTCTAGGCACATCACTTTAGCATTACGTGTGGTTATAAACATGAATAGATCCAAGTCACAGAACGTATACTTTGAATTGCAAATAGGCATTACTCGCAAATGTTCTGACTGCAGGCTTTAGGTAGGCACTAGAAATCAAGACCATATGCAAAGTGGGCAGACCCAAACTCTTGATCTCCCCTCAATGAAAATGTTTGCTGGAATAGTTATAGTGACAGGCTCACAACTATAAATGCAGTTTATACCAGGAAGAGACTTTCTAGAAATAAATAAATTGCACAATCACAAGGGATTCTGGGTAACTTAAACAAAATCCATGTTCTATCTTTTGCTGGTAACAGAAATACCACTTAAGAAAAAGAGTAAAAATCACAACCTCTACCAATATTCCTACACAGACAAGAAGTCTACCAAAGACCTGGCCTCCAGACGAGGCTTCAGAAGAGCCCATCTGCTATGTTTGGACCAGCTGAAAATAGGTCCTATATGAAGCTCTTTGAAGCAACTTGCTGAATTACAAAACTCACCCTCTGGCCTAATACAGTAAGAACATACATTGCAACAACCCAGCTGTAGGGTCCTGGCCCTGTAATTTTTATTTTTTTGCCTGGTCCCTGGACCAGTTCTAAGTGATTTTGATAGTTTTCCACCTCAGTTTCAGGAATCACACATAGGAGGAGTAGCTTTGGGTCTCAGCCCTTTTTCTAATGGGCAGTGCCAACAAGGCTTTTAAACCAGCTGATAGCTAAGGCTTTACACAGGTCACAACTCACTCAAAATCAGTACTTACTCAAGTGGGCAATGGCTGATGATGTCATGTAAGGAGGGGTCCTCCTGGGCATAGCCACCTCAGACACAGCAGCGTGAGGGGGAGGCAATGGAAAACAGTGTGACATGGACTGACACCACTGCTGTGGAGGACAAGATGATGGATGGGAGGATGGGGTAGGAGCCTGGCCAGAGGAGCTAGGTGGGCTGGTGACGGTGGGCAGCGGGGAGCAGGGGGCAGGTCCTAGGTGTGGAAAGAAGGACCCATCCACACTTTTCACCTGGGTCCCTGAGGGGCCTAAAGCAATTTGTTCTTCAGGGTGGCCATTGAGGGGTAAATCTGCTGAGATGTCCTGGCCTGCTTTATCTGTGGGTCCCTTGACCCTGTCAGGTGGGACAGGAATTGCAGGCAGGATGGTGGGGCCACATGGCTGCAGGACATCACCCCTCTGCAAAGATGGTGCATTTGTGGCAGACGGAGCAGAATACCCAGGAGAGCACGAAAGAGAAGAGCCCCTGAGAGGCTGGCAAGAGGCAAAGGGAAAGTGGGAAGGATGGAGAGGCAGTGGAAACAGTGAGGTTCGTCTGATGCCGGGCATTACAGTCCTGTCATTTGGGCAGGATGAAGGGGAGGAACCTGGGGCTGTTGGCAGCTCAGAGGCTGAGTGCCTGTGCAGGAACTGCGGGGGCTCTCTGGCTCTCTGCTGGGACATGAAAGGGGATTGACTAGCGGGCTCAGGGACAACAGAAGAGACTGAAGAGACAGCGCTGGCATGAGGTAGTGGGGGAAGCACAACACCAGAGGCAGGAGCACCACAGTTACTGGAGGTGGGAGGAGGAGACTGAGGCTGAGAGAGGGGAGAGCACAGGCTTAACTGAAGGGTGGAAACTAAAAGAACAGAAAAGACAAATGAAAAGAATAAGGTGGGTATGCAGCAAGGAATGAAACCAAGGCAAAGTGGAACAGAGAAAAAGGAACCGTGAAGTAAATGCAAACAGAAACTCAAACAAAGCAAAGAGGAGATGGTGCAGGCACCAGCTTGGGGATTTCCAGCCCTCAGCAGAACTGGAGGAGTGTGTGGAGCAGCACCCTGGCAGCACGGGATGGGCTGCATGCTCTAGTGCCAGTGAGGCTCCTCCAAGCCCCACGTGAATCTGAGTCAGGATCACGAGCATCACCTTTGCACCAGGGACAGCCGCAAGGGATATGCTGAACACACAGGTGGTCACCTTGTAGCCAGAAAGGGGATAGCCAGCAGCCCCTAGGAGCCATGTCCTGCTCCTTGTGTCTCCCAGCGCACGATTTTGGCTAAGTTCCTTATGCAGAATAGCACACTAACTTCTGCTGAAAGAGGAGTCCAACTTTTTCTGTTGCTGAAGATATGTGTGTATGTCTGAGCTCGTTTCACGTCAAAAACTAAAAAGTTTTAACAGCTGAGGAAAAACATTTCACTTATGTGACCAGATTAACTGAAGAAACTTGCCCAAAACCAAAGCCCAAACACAAGACGGCCATCTTGGCTTCATTGTTGAGCCTCCTTTCAGAGAGCCAAATCTATATTTTATAGTTATAAACTATTCCTGTCATCTCTCAGTTTAGTGAACTTAATATGCTATAGAGGATTTTCATAAGCTCATTAATACATATTTTCCATTAAGCTCACAGAAGACTCCTCATTTCATGATCACAAAATCCCCACTGATGAGCATCTAGAGCTATGTTTTCCTCTGTGCTGTAGTTTGCTTTGTGCTGCAGAATGATGTGGAGTGCCTGAGCACATCCAGCACTTTAACCCCTTTGTGCTGATACCCCCTGGAAACACAGAGTCACTCTTGCAGTGGCTGTGCTACCTGCTCTCCTCGTGGGTGTGAAAGAAGCATGGCCAGGCCCCCTTGGTACAGCTAAAACCCCCCTCAGCTGTATAAGTTTTGCCAAGTGCAACACCCGCCTAGCTCCACCTGCACGCCCCAGACTTGAGCCTATGCAAAATAACACAACCATGCCCAAATGCATGTAAGTCTCTAGCTGAAAATGCTTTAAAATCTATTCATAACTACAACCACTTTTAGCAGTCTAGCTCTTGTACAGAACCCCCAAAATCCCAACAACAGCAAGAGGAGATGATACAATCAGGGACAGACTGTATCTGCTTGATTTGATACATGCCTGTGGTAGAGGTTCTTCTTTCCAGAGATTCCTGGCGCTGTTGCTGTTGCTCCATTACTTGTCTAAAACAGCAATGAAAAAAATCCTTGGTCATTATGTATTCTTTATAATTTTGAGTGAGAACTTTATACCCTGAAAAGCAGTAGAGCTGTATGTCTTGGGTGAGATGCTGATTCTGTGAGATAGAGGTGAGTCTCATTTCTCTTGCCCTGGCTCAGCAGTGCCATTTCACACATTGGGGAAGCTTAACCAGGACATTACCTCGCATGCACCACACACTGCAGGGGTTGGTTGATCCATTTAGGGTAACTCTTCAATGGCTCTGCACAAGGAATAGTCAGTGCCCAAGGCCTAGGAGAGCACAGCAACCACGCATGCCACTAAATTGAAGTGAATGAGCATTGCAAGAAAAGAGTGAGTGGCATCTCACATAAATGCATAGAATCCTTAATTGGCTAAGGTTGGAGGGGACCACTGGAAGCCATCTAGTCCAACCACCCTGCTCAAACAGGGTCCCCTGGAGAATGTTACTCAGGGTTGCATCCAGACAGCTTTACATTATCTCCAGGGAAGGAAATATTGAAAATGACATAGTCCTGAATCTTTTATGGACCAGGAGCCCAAAGCACTTGTAGTGAGAATGAATATATAGCAAAGTTTGATCTGTGTTTTGGTGGGGACTGTACAAAGCCTCTGTTGTCTGGGTGCACATCCAAGCCCTTTCTGGCACTGGCCAGTCCAGCTGACAGCCCCAGCACAGCTTCCCCTGTGCCACCAGCAACCCCATCAGCACCCCCACTGCCGTGGTTCGTCTGCAAATAGCGATCACACCACCACGTTGGTGCTTTTTTGGCAGCTTTTCCCCCAGGAGCTGCCAACTCCAGAGCTGCCCGGGCCTGGTGTCTCCGTGGGGAAAGGCTTGGTCGAGGCGCTGGTCTGCAGGGATGTGCAGTTCCAAGGGCCCGGCAGCAGAGGTCTGCTCCTGCACGCTGGAGCGCTCCCTGACCCTGCCACAAACCCACCCGCTCTTTGCTCTGCTTTAAAAGACTGAGAGCTAAAAACTAGACTAATTGCCAGGCTTTTTTTTGCCAACTGCATGGATATGGACTAGAGATTTCAACAATATTAAAACGTGGTTCTGAAATTAGCTTGCTGAAGCACTTGGTAACAAAGTTTATTACAATTTTCTTTCACAGTTTCTATGCCAAGTTTGCCCTGAATTTGTTTCATGCATATTTGGGCCAGTCTTAACTGCAGTTTTCCTTCTTCTGCAACAGCTTTACTTCATGGTCTGCACAGTACAACAAGCTTAACTCTAAGCAATATTTCTATTTTGACTTCTTATACAATATTTGAGAGAGATTTCCCTGTTAGGTTTTTACTTGTACTTTGCAGAGTCTGCAGTGTTAAACAATTCTATCTTATTTATATAATAATAGAAGCTTTTTAAAGAAAAAAATAGTCCATAAAAATAAAGTTACATCATGTAGAAAAAAAATAAATCTTAATTTGCAAACCAAATTTCTCATCTTTCAATTCTAGTTCAATACATGGGAAATGAAAATCCATGATTTTGCTGTGGAGGGATCAATCCTAAGCAGGTTTTATGGTCAGGATATGCCATCCAGGCAATTTCTAGAAAATTACAGGCATCTAAGTAAATTGTCATAAATGCAAAGGCGAAACAGTTTTGAGAAAGCCTTGGCTGGTTGATTCAACTGGTTTCATTTAAGCTATGACACTTTAAACCAAACAAATAGAAATCTTTACTTCAATACATACCCTGGCTCTTCCTTGGTAGTTATGGGCTGAACAGATATGCAACAGGATTAACTGCACTGCCTTAATTTCAACTGTAAACACACGTACTAAGAATTTCCCAAGCATACTGTCCCCTACCTTAGCTTGGCATTTATTAGTGAAATTTGATGATGAACAACTTGACATGTACGTTTTCCCAATTAAACCTGGGGGAAACTCTAGGTTTATCTAGAAAACAGACTTGGAAAACTCCAGTCTAACAGATCAGGAAAGAAATACAGGTAAGACATCTCCAAGTCATTGGAGCTGCTTCAGAACAGGTAGAGGTGTGGGTTCCTCCCCAAAACAAGGGTCAGCCACTGCCCCTTGAAGTCATTGGGGTTCATACCAGCCCTTTCTGCCCTTGGTCAGAAGCAGATTATATGTGCCAAATGCACCCTCCCATGCATGCTAAAAAGAGAAGTTCTTAAACTCTTAGGAAGTCAAATTTGTTCCAGCTGAACTAAATAAAGACTGGCACAAGGCTACTTAAGGAGTATGCAAGGACTAAAGTACATGAGAGGACAAATTACACTTTGACTTAAAAATATATTCTTTAACATTTGTGTAAAGGTCTCTAAAAAACCTTTTAAACAGACAAATTTTCATGGTAGATACCATAACTTAATTTCCTTGCCTGTTTATAAGACGTTAAAAAAATCCACTATAGGCCTAAAATAAGGTCTGCTCTATGCTTAAAGAATGCATCAGCATAATTAAAGCTGAACATCCTCTAGTGCAGATACAATAATATCTAAGTGCATCTACTGGCATAGCTTTATTCCACTCCAGTGGAGCAAAAGAAGCTTTCCCAGAACCATGTGCCCTGTAGCAGTCAAACAGTATGTACCCAAAAAGCTCTTACTGTCTCTAAAGAAAAAGGAATAAAGAAAATATTTTTATTCTAATGTAGTCAAGCTGTTCACACTTTAAATGTATAGAATAGACATACAAATTTGAGGTCCGAATGGTCTTATGGTCTGCAGAACCAGATTTTCACTGGTTAAAGGAAGAGCTGAATCAGGTCTTTCAGCCACGCAGTGGGACAGGCAACATTGCCTGCCTCTGCGTGAGTAGGGGCTCTCTGACCTTTGTGACAGCTCTGCTATCCTAAAGTAAATCTCACAAATCTTGGGTGAAATATCGTCACTCGCTGACCCACTTCTTAGTCATAGGTAAATCCCTACTAAGTCTCAGGTCATTCACAGTTATTCATAAAGGCACAGGAAACTAATTTACTTATAGTTTCCAGAAAGTTTAGTTTCTGGAGGAAGAGAGACCCCTAAGTACTTCCCAAGCAAAGAGTTTACCTAGAGCTTCAGTTCATTTCACCTTTTAAAAGCCATTAAAGAATCATTAGCAATAATTACAAAACAGTCAGAACTGCATGTTCATCCAAGTAACAAACTAGGACTCTGATGTAACTGATTAACTCACCTTCTCTGTGCTTCCATCTCATCTGGAGATGGACCATTCTGGACCTGGCGCTGGGCAGCTGGACCTACAGGAAAAATGACAGAATGCTATTAGGAAAGCAAATGTGACTGACTTTTTTAAAAAAAACATGCCACTCAGATTGCTTCTCCATCTTACTATGACAGAAAACCCCCAAGCATTATTGTCTTCTCTTGGCTTTATTATTAATTATTTTTTTCCTATTAGACAAATAGCCTCCCATACATTTTTAGTCCCACTGGGAAAACCCAATGGCTAAATGTGGGAGCAGATTTGTCCAGAAACTTGTCACCATGGTAGATGTAGACTACATCCCCTGGTGATGGTGAAGACGTAGTGTTGCAAAAGATGTCCCATGGAAGGACAGTCCACCACTGGGATGCATTTCTAGCTTTAAGAAGGTTCACATCTACCTCTCATGGATTATTCTGTGCTTGCACAGAAATTCAGCCACCTTGCTGAGTTTGTGAGCACATGTGCTAACTAGTGCTCCTCGGATGCTCAGCCAGAATGAAGAAGCTACCTAATGGTGCAAAGAGATGTAAAATGAAACAAGTCTTTTACAAAGGTGGTTTCCCTTTTCACAAGGCTGTTGATCTTCTGCTTCTGCAGGATTCACATCCAGCTGAGCTTTCACTGTCATTCACCAACAAAAGCCAATTACACATGTCACCATTTAAGTCACATCTTCTCTCTTGATTCATCATTCAATCTCTGTTCTTGGACATTCAATCAAGTACATCGACACTACATGCCATTTTCAGAAAGAAATAATTATTCTGAAAATAAAAGTAACTGTTGGAAACAAGCTGTGTTGGTCTTGCATTTACTGGAAGGAGGATTGTTCCATTGATTTGAGGAGATTGGTTTCAACTGGGACTAAACAGATAGGAGTTCTATTAAATCTAACAACAATTTTTCTGATAAACTGAGAAATTCAGTTATATGCAGGAAATTATTATGACTACCCCGTTTTTTCCTTTTCAAATGTAAAATTTCATCCTTTTAAAAGTTATCGAGTGAGAAAATCAGAATGAAACACAGACCTAAATATGTCATTCTCAAATTGTTAAGGGTATTTATCTCTGTTTTCTTAGTAAGATTCTGCCAGGCTGAAAACCAATTTAGAAAGTATGATTGCGTGAAAACAGGAAAGATGGCAGAAATGCATCGTAGTCGGAAATTCCAGAGCCTTGACTGATCCTGAGGAAATTGTGCATATTTTTGAAATGTGTTTAAGGACTGACATTTGAAGAAAGGGTACACAGCACTTTCTGAAAATCAGGTGTGTGTACTCCAGTTTTGGGTCTCCCAAAAATGAAGCCTGTGACAACCACTAAGCCAAATGCTCTGACAAAAATATCTTAGGATTGGGTATGAAGACAGTTCACTTCTTTAATGACTTGTGACTGACAACATAATATTGTTTATCACAGGTCTTTGGCAAACTATTTAAGACAGAAATGCCACATTTTGTAAAGATCACACTAAACAATGAATGTGAGGGAGTGGGTGACTGTTTTTGGGAACCAAGCCTCAGGAAAAAACAAGTATTTGGGAAGCAGAGACCAGGCAGCTCAGGTGAAAAGAGTTTAAGGTGTAACAAGGATCTTCTCACATGACAAACACAGGGATGGCTTTTGGCATGCTCAGCCAGCCCTCATAGATACGGAAGGCAAGAATTCATTTGATGCTTGGTTCTATACATGTATGCTCTGCAGTGCATATACAGCACACATCTATGTGGCTGAGGGTTTTTAAGTTCAAGTGGATTTCTGGATTTTATTCCCCCCCACATTTTTAGCTATTTCTCTGACTGGAGCAGACATGAACAGTAAGTGATCTTGGTGATGGCTCACTTCAGCATGCTTCTCTAGCTGATCTGTGAGCTGCCTGTGACCCTGACAGCCTTTGGTAACAGCCTCACAGAGATGGGCACTTCTCAGCACAATAACTAGCAGAGACAGTTTTGCTACTGACCCTTTTGCAGCTTCACAGCTGGTCTGATATACATTTTTAGCAACTAATTAACACAGGAGATACTCTGTGAATGTCTATGTTTCCTCACTTGGTTGCTTTGCAATAATTAACCACACTTTTATATAAGCATCTTGTGATTCAGCTAAAGGCAGCTTTTGGGAGGACACACATGTTTTCCCTGTTTGTTTTTTCTCTCCCTGCTCAGCCACCCCATTCAGCCCTTGCCCAGCTTTCCTAGAGACAGCAATGGGCATAGGGCGCTGCTTTGTGGTGGGTGTGATGGTTTCCACGTGCTGGTGGCTGCTCCTGCCCCACTGCACAGGGATGTCTGCATCTGGAAGAACAGCCAGCCATAAAATACTAGCAAAGCTGTCACTAAAGGAAAATCCATGTGCTGGCTTCCATGCTGGTCTAGCTATGGCGGGAAGGCACGAACAAACAACTCCAAATGATGTTTCTTTTCCCCCTTTTACTTGTTCTACAACTGCAAGCACCACAGACTGCAAGCACTTAAGCATCAAAACCAGGATCACTTATTTCTCCGGGCAACCAGGATTTTGTGCTTCTTCAATACAGCAAGTCTAATCTAACATACTTAGAGCTCTTCCAATCATTATGTGCGCTGGAAACAGCCCCTGACTGGGATTTCTGCAACCCCTATGGCCTCCACGGTTCTTATGGAGCAGTGTGATGAATGTGGTGGACTAAGGAAAGGCTCCAGATTCAGAGCTGAATAAGAAATATGTATGGGCTTTAAATTCATGATACTGGAAATTTTTGTTCTGCATATGAAAAGAACATGATGATTCAAAACAAAAAAAAAAATAAACAAACACAAAACCCCATCAGACTCTTTTCATCATGTGGGATGAAAAGAGGTGTGAGATAGACAACTCTCCCTTGCTCCTTGATGGTTTCAGCATGTTCTTGGATTTCGGGAGACCATCATGTCTAACTTGTTGTCATTTATATCCTAGGAATGTAACATAAATACTTGCTTATCCTGACAAAAACAGAAGAAATCATTCCAGATTACAAGTTTCTGCAAAGTTTTTCTTTCTCACAGCAATATTTTTCAAATAACTTGGATATTTTTGACAGTTGTCAAAAGCATTTCTGACTAATGCTAATCCCAGTGTCCCTGTTCAGGTACAGCCTGGGCCACCATTCCCCATGCAGGGCACTGGGGAGGAGGGAGTCCTGGCCAGCTCCCAGGGCCAGCCTGCAAACCCGCGCTGGGAATCAGCTGGACAGTGTATTTTGCTGCATTCACTATAACCTCTCCCCTTCACCCCAACACAGCTGGGGCTCCTTGCTGTGCTACTGCCTGACTCCCCCAAGTGTCCACCAGGCAGACCAGCCCCACAATGAGGTGTGAAAGCCAGTGGGTTCTGTTCTCACTTCAGCCAGAGCGGGAAGCTCTGTGTCCCCACACAGCACCACTTCCCCTGTTCACAGCCTGGCTGTAATTTTAGCTCTCTTGCCACTGTTGGGCAATCAGGCTGCTGCTGCTGCTGCAAAGCCTCTGTCAGCACTTCAAACACCTGCCTCTGCCCTGAGGACCTCAGCTTGCTCTCTCCTGGTGGGGACTGCACGTGGTGGAGATGTCCTGGCACAGCCACATGCCACGATGCACCTTCTATTGAAGGAGTGGGAGCCAGAACCTGGAGCAACAGTGCTGTGCCAGTGGCACTCCCTGAAACTCATTAGTAGAGACAATTATCCTGGACAAAGCACTGATCTAATTAGCCCATAGATAAAGCAGGGTGCCTACTCACCTAGTCTAGATAAAGCCTACAGATAAAGCAGGATGTCTACACTACTACCAGGGCCCAACTGGAGTTGGATGACATGAGAGCTCAGGTAGACCTAACTTTCCATGGTGAGTTGAAGGACTGAGAAGGGGGATCACTCTGCTCCCCATCACTGCAGCTAGGCAGAGCCACAGGCCCCTCAAGCATGCTGCCACCCTGCCATGGCATTCCCATGACAAGGGTTTGGTACTCTTTGTCCTGGGGTCCTGGCCATGCCTTGTTGTGCAATAGCTCACGTGTTACGCTTTATGCAGGCAGGGTCTGTCTGACAGGGATGCAGGGGCTGAGGCAAAGCACAGACAGAAGAATGGGGAAGTTTTGTCTTAGGGTCACTGCTGGTTCAAATTTAAGAATTTTAATGCCATTAGGGTTTTGTTGTGCTGTTAAGTATATGACAGAGTGCCTTCAGCTCCGTAGAGGATCCTGTTGGGTCATTTGTATTGCCGTAAGCAAAAGCGCCATGGCAGAGAGAGGGAGCACACTCACCAAAGACAGGATTTGGGTACAATGTCACAAGGCCTGCTTTCAGGCAGTTTGCCTCACTCCTATTAAACATTAACTTGAAATAGAAATCAGAGAGTGTTATTCACAGGCCGCATGCCTCTGCAGCATTTATAACAGAGCACATTAAATACCTTTTATAACGTAATTTACACGTGGACCAAACTTGTCCTCTGAGAACTGCAAAGAACTTTATCAGCCTTAATTAAGCTTCACCAGTGCTGTGATGCAAAAGTGACTTGATGAGACCCAGGCCGTGATCTGTACAAATAAAATTGAGTTGTATCAATTTACCTACAGGTGAGATTTGCTACTGACACAGAAAAGGACACCTAAGTACTCTGATGCAGACAAAATTTGGCTTGACCTAAGGCAAATCTTTCCAACGGTGTGCCAGAAACCTTCTCCACCTCCCTTCCTTGTCCCTTGATGACCAACAGTGCTGCAAGTCTGTGACACTGCAAAGGAAGACACATCCTCTTAAAACCATCCTCAGCAAGGTTTTACATAACCTCATTTTACCTTATTCTACACTGGACAAGGAGCAGTGTCTATCCAGGTACTAATGCTCAGCTGCATTGCAGAAACTCCCATCTCAGAAGCTCTGAGATTCCCAAGATTCCAATTCCCAAGATTGCAATTGCTTTGCTTTTATCTTTTACCTCTAAGATTTCTTTAATCTAACATGAAACAGGCTCTGCTTAATGTGAAATAAGGGTGTGAGCACAGGGGGTCTGTATGAAGCCTGTTCATTTGAACTAAAAACTGATTTAACATTCACTGGTGAAGCCTTCTGATGTAGATAAGATTTAAGGACAGTGACAGAGCTGGAAAAACAAGCTTGATATTTAACATGGGAGTGCCCTAACCTAGCATTAGTTCACACCTCCTGCAAGTACATATGTACAAGTGTGTACGCTGTGCACAGTCCTTTTTTTCCCTTTCTTTTCTAGGAAAAACCAACAAATGGATTTGCAGGTGCCCCTACATGCACAAGAACACAGCTGTGCATGTGTACTGAGCAGGACGGAAAAGGAGATCCAGAGAGGAGTTACCAAATAGAAAGGCCATGAAAAGATCCAGTGCTGCAAGGTGATTAGAAAGAAATAATCTTCAATTTACCAGAAGTGCTACTGAGCACAGCAACATGGAACTAGTGTGTGTTTAATTCAGTCACTAAAGCTGTTAATTCAGTTATTTTGCATAAAATATGATGGCACTTTTTTGATCCTGGCTCTTTATCCATCATGACACTGGTACAGCATTTGATAGTTTTTTATGCTGGTGTCTTGGTGGAGAAAAACTTATTTTTTTTCATTATGATCGCAATAAAGATGAGATAGTGCTAAAGCAGCTCCTGCAGTAAGCGACTGTGCTCTGGCAGCATGGGTCATAGTAAAAATGTAAAGGACATGGCTCAGGTGCATTGAGCTCAGTGTCAGTACCTCAGCTCAGGAGCACAGTTACCTCTCACATAAAAACCAGCATGATCAGCTTTAAAAAAGATTTAAAAATACACACAGGCGAACATGCAAACAGGAAACCTTCCATGATGAGGTGACTCCAGGGCTATTGGGGTCAGCATCTCCCCCAGAATGCAGCCTGAGTGGTGGGACTGCATCCCCATGGTCAGGGCAAGAAACAGGGGTGGGACGTCCACATGTCTGGCTTGGGTCTCCCTGTATTTTATCTGGTGACTGATTAACATATAAGAATTACATAAGAACTAGGAATTATTTTCCTCTCAGCAACTCAGCTCAAACAGGAAGAACAAAATGAACACCGACCTAGAATAGCATGAGCTTGTCAGGGTGGGGGAAGGCGGGGAAGGAAAGCTGCAGTTCCCCCTGGCCAGGGCAAGTGACTGAACATTGATTCCCTACTTCCCAGGGAAGTGCTTCGAGCACCAGACCTTCAGGATGGCAGCAAAGCAGGAGGTGATGCCTACACAGCTAACTGGATGGGGAGCCCAGTGGATGTGCTGGGACAGGACCAGACCCTGTGCAGTGCCGGCTTTCCAAGAAACAGACAGTACATCTGGCAAGATGAGCACAGGAAACCTCTGTGCAGGACAGAAAAAAAAAAAGAAAGGACTGGAGCATTCCAGGTGGATTCTGTTTGCTGTGCTGAGCTCTGAGCAAGAAAGAACTAATTCAGCGAGGGCTCAGTTGTGTGCTTATGAAATAGAGGCGGGTGAGGCAGCCACCTGCCAGGCAGCACCGAGCGGGGTGACCGCCAGCAACTCCCTCCTTGGCAGGGGCTGATACAAGAGATCTGATGCTTTTAGAGAAACAACCTTGTTTCCTCATGCAGTTTCTTAATAAGTAAGCACCTAACCTAGCTGATGAGCAATTGCTTTTGTTAGGGAAACTGCCTGTGGCTCTGAGAAAAATGTTATGTGTATAGAAAGCTAAAGGGAGAGTTCTTTAATTACGAGAAAAGGCATCACTGAATTTCTAAGAGTGCGATTCCAATACTGCTGGTCTTATCAAGACACACAGGGAAGATGATGGGAGAAGAAGACAGCCAGTGCCAGGAGTATTAAAAAGTAATCCATAAAATTCAGGACCATGAGATTAGCTAAAAAGAAAAAAGTAAATAAACCCCACATTATTAGTATCAAAGAAACAAGCCCCAAAGAACTTCAGTTCCCTCCTTTTTTTTTTTTTCAGAATGTGCATCAAGCCTATTTTCCTGAACATTCAGGATTGAAACTTTCCAATAAAGGTTAAGATTGCCTCATATTCTCATGCCTCTAGGCAGTAATGGAGCTTTAAGAAAAACACCAAATACCGTCAGACTTCCATGAAATCGAGAGCATTGGCCATACTGAGCAGCTGGCCCCTCCCCACCACTGCATGGGCATTCAGTTAACGCTGGAGCCCAGGCAGTAGATGCTTCAAAGAAGCTGAGAGTGTAAATCAATACATGCCATCTAAAGATATGCCTTACATTGCAAAGATATTTTCCTGAATGTGGTTTTAAGAGACGGGAGCACTGGCAATGCTGGCCTCATGCTCTGCAGAAAGAGCACAAAGCACTTACCCACAGACGTCTCAAGCCCTACACATCTGTTCTGTGAAATATAAACCCAGTAGCTTCTTTTAGCTAAGTGTGACTCTGTGTGTTTCTGCACCCAAGTAAGTGAATATACCTGTTTATATCCATTTCATGCTTAAAATTCTTTACATCAAATAAAAGGCAGTGATTTGGACCGTGTTTTTGTGGGTTTTTTTGGAGACAAACTGAATCTCTGAAAATCTCCGAAGTTACAGGGAAAAAAAAAAACCCAGCCACTGGCATGGACAGCAGAACAATCAGCTGATATTTACACACATAGCTGGTCAAGTATCATCTTTAGTTTTGTTTAACAATAGGACTTATGACACATTAGATCAGAAACACATATTTGCACAGTGCAGCCTGGTGCAGCACCCAAGGTGTCAGGAGCACCATGGTCTGTTCTTGGCCCAACTCCACATACAACCTTGCAAGGAAAGGCTCTCCATTTTTAAGTGTCTTTTTCCTTTTTCACTACTGGTAAGACAGTAAAGCCCCCAGGGCAGTCTTTTCCACAAGATGGACAACAGCAGCATTGAAACAACATGTACACATAGAAAGCACCACGTTATAAACACAGAGTTTGCATCTAGTTAATGGTTAAGATCCAGGCAAGATCCATTTTGCCAAGATTTAAATCCCATCGCTGCTGTAAGGCAACTAAGATCGCTACCTGTACCTGGACAGAACTCTGGATAGAAGAGGACTTCTCTACAAAACACAACCAAATGAGGATACATTTGGGGATTTATGAAAAAAAATTCATATGAAAAAACATCATTAGAAATAAGTAGGACTCCTTCATAATTAGCTAACAGCCTAATAAATTCAACGGATAAACAAAAAGTTCAAATACAGCACCTGATCCCATTCACACTTATACCAAATCCAAGCTCTCTGCTTAAGGGAAGCAAAAATACCATTAACCCCAAAGGCCCAAAGATCCAGTCATCTCTGCAAATGCTCATTTCCAGAAGTGCTAACAGGAACTGACAGTCACAGGTGAGAGAAAAAAGTGTCCTGTTAACTATAGCAGGTATAAAATGCTGCCCTTGTTCATATCTGTTTTTTAAAGCCAGTATCTATTCCATGTGTATAGATGGTATTCACTAGCAAGTAATGACAGAAGCAATCCAACACATTGATTCAGAAGTCATCATCCCATATTTTTGCTGTAATGACTTCCCCTGATTTAACAGCTTTGACTAATGCCGCCATCTCCTGAATCTAACGGGTCATTTCTTTCAAATATTATCCCAGCCTCCTACTGCTCACCTGCCAGAATTAAAAGCAAATTAAAGACAAACTATCCATCAGTAAGCTACAACTGCAAGTGATTTCCCAGCACAACAGGACAATGGCAGAGAACACCTCCATGCAAAAACACCCTGGCTCAAACATCCCTTCCCCCTTCCCGGGGAGAGCTCCCACAGGAGCATGGCATGCAAGGGACAGGACGTGCAAGGTAGCAGGGAGGTTTCCATCACCTACAAGACATTCGGCACAGAATGATGCAGTCACAGTGGCAGAGGCAGAAGCAGTGCCAAATCCATTCCCTGCTGACCATAGTATGGCAGCAGCCTCCTCAGCACCCTCCTCTCTGCACCTTCCTCATGCCCAGCACTTACCGACCGCCCCGCTGCAGGCCAGGTTTCACCAGGTGTAATCTATCCACCACTGCAGCAGAAAAGTGGGCCTGGCCACTTAAATATTTAATCGGACCCTTTTCCTCGCCTATCGCAAGGCTTTGGGGTGTCTGAAGCCAGACTTCATTGTCTGGACTTTCACATAATAAATACTGTGAAAGTAAGAAAGGAATTGCGTTTTCTCCTCCTGCCCTAATCAGACCACCGTAACATGTTCACCTACATGTGAGCAACTACAACATAGTGTGAATAAGCAGAAAGTTAGCTTGTACTAGGGAAAAATTGTCTGCAAATGAACTTGCAGAATCAGGTTCACTGGGGGTGTAGCTTCTGAAGCCAAAGGGGTTCAGTGATGAATGTTGAGCATTAGCCTTAAAATGTAAGTGTGAACAAGGTGGATTCAGAATAAGTATATATAGCTTAAAATCCCCATCTACTGTCTTTCACTTCTCTTCATCATCCCATCATTCCTGATCTCTTCCGGCCCCAACACTGTATCCTTTCTACTTTACCTGCTTATCACTTTCCTCTTCTACATTTAAGGATGACAGGTCTTGCAGAGGCAATCCAGTTGAAGTTAATGAACAGTTTGTATAAGGAGGATAAATAGATTATTTATTATTCCCTGCTCACCTGTGCCTTATCACCTTTGAGCCATTTCTTTCCCTTCTCCTTGCTCTTGTGTTATTCTATCTACTGGGGACTTCATACAGCCCAACCCTCAAGTCATAGCTGGTTTAGGGGCTGTATCTCCGTAGCTTCAGTGACACTACTCTGATTTAGACCAATTAGTATTTTGAACCACTGAACTCAGCAGCTAAGTCTTTTATCTAATATCTGATTTTTAGAATATGCTGAATCAAAACGGTAAGTCTCTTCCTATGGTTACACCATGTGGAGACAGGCTCATAACTACCTTGCAATGCATCAGAGCCATTCCTATCCTTCTCAAACAATATGTATTCAGCATAACTTAGTATTGGCTCACTCTCTGTACCTGCCTCCCACAACATTCTCAGAATGATGGAGTGATATGTAGATATGCCAGTAGCAAAGCTGCTTATCATATGCTTTCTAATGCTTGTTGCTATGAATTATTTATGACCCATTTTAAGTCTGCAATATCAATACCTCTCAGGTATGTTCCACTATCAGATGAAGCGAAACAAGCATTAACTAATCAATATTTGAGACAGCAAAAACTCTGTTAATAGCAAACTATCTTTTTCACTATGGCACCCAGATGGTCTAAACTCTACCTGCATATGCTCATTGTTTTCTGCTTGCTGGCTTATAAATCCATTAGAGGCACACCAGCAATGGGAATATTACATTCAAACCCAAGCATAAATTCAGGGTCTCACCGCCATCAATGCCAATGGTCTTATGTCATTACATTCTGAGGCCTGAGAAATACATTTAAATGAACAAAAATGGCATTAAAATTATAGGCTATATTTTATATTCAGGATTCCAGTTTTTCTAGGGAAAATGGTATGATCAAACCATTGCATTCTCAGTTTTGAGGACACTTTAAATCCCTTTTGTTCTCCTGTGCTTTCCTCCTATATCTCACACTGAAGGGAAGCATCTGGCTGATCTAAAATATCAGCTTGGATGTCCAAAGTTCTTGCTTATCCTTCAACACCATGGGAACTACCTGGTCTCTCAGAAGAAAACAGTCCTACACAAATGTAGGCACTTTAAAACAGTGTATCAAACTAATGAAGGAATCTGTAAACCCAGAGATGTACAACTTCATTCCGTCACAGGAATGCATCTAACTCTTTCGGTGATTTAAATGGCCAAGATTATGGTTACCCTGTATTTTCTTCATTATTGTCTTACACACTTACCTCTTACACTTTAAGGTTGTGGTTTCTAAAGGGTTAAATCTGGAAATGACTAATAAAAAGCTGAAAAATGTCCAAACAGCATCTCAGGGAATCTCGAACTGATCTAATAGAGATTAACAAATTCCTACAGATCCTTCTGCAGACTTACCACCTGCACAGCAAACTCCCTGCCAAGGAAGTCTGCCATGGAGCCAGGAAACCAGTGAGTGGGTGTGCTAACTCCTCCCTCCCCCAACACTAAAATTAACATAGTATTTTTAAAAAGCTCATTCAAATACAGTGTGGGGCAGCAGAGCCAGGGCCACCATGTGACTAAGTGGCAGAGCAGATCTGCAAGGAGAGCACATATGGACTGGGAACAGGTTCCCTCAGGGAATCTACCATCATTCCTGACTCTGAAATGATGATTGGCATCCACAATCCCACCAGCAAGAGACTGACCCCTTGAAAGTGGAAATAGCAGCATGGCCCACAGGCAAAATAATTAAAGACACTGAGAAAGTAGTTTCCCCAGAGAGTACGACACAAACCACCACCTACACTTTCTACTTTGGATAAAAAACACTATGACTTGTCAGACACTACCAGTGTTGGTCCAAGTTCAGAAAAAAAAGATCAGGTGTGGCCAAAAACATTGTGGAAATGTTTTTATAACACCTGCACTGGGACTCCTGAGCTGTGGCACATGTGCCACCAGCTGCATTCAAGTCACTTAAAAGAGATACTCTATCGTGCAGCACAGGGTGCTGGGCATAACTCCCCCACAGAAATCCTATGATTTCTTATTATCATTATTTGACATTCACAGACGTTTACAGACCAGCTTGCCTGGATGATTTGTGAATGAGTAGCACTTACAGATGCTGTGCACCTAAAGAGATTTGAAGTAACAATTCAATTGTCCAACTCTTACTCCTGCATAAAAAACAACCTTGACCTCATTTTGACCATGAACCAATATCAGCTGGCTGGCGGGCAAACACTCCCCCAGATAACTGCTCCTGTAATCCCTGCAACAGGAAATCAATCGTGCAAATTGCATTTTGACAAATACAAATCATTACTGACAAAAAGGCTGACAAATCCCTCTTGATGCCCAGCACTCACCTGGTGCAGCAGTCCACTGAAAGGAGATGCGCTACAAAAACAGAAGTTGGAAAACTAATTCCATGATCTGCAGCAGTAAAAATAAAGGACAGCTCAGATCCTGCAAGTGGTAGCAGGCAGGCAGGTGACTCCCCTACATGAAGCCTTTTGCAGGAAGGCTGTAATTATCTGTTTGAGCACCTACTGATTGTATCTGGAGACTGTGCGCATGGGAGCCAATATGCAGCTGATTCAACTCATGTCATTTTCCTTTCTGTACATTTTGTCCTTAATTGAAAAGGTTGCTTTCCTTTTTTATTCCTAATATCTATTACCCATGCTTGAGGAGGCACTTAACAGCACATTAGATGGCTAAGAACCCAGAGACCGTGTCAGAACTGAAATAACACTATGAAGTGAACTGAGTGCTTGGTTTCATTTAAGTAGTGTCTTTATCAACTGGCGCTTGGAGAAGGTTTGTACTCTAGAGAACTCTGGAAAACACTCAAGAAGGAGAACAATGAACTTATAAGTTTCTCAGCCAGACAAAATACACTAAAAAAGCCATTGTCATGATATTGTCAAATCTTTGTAGTTATCAAGACGGAAACGTTTTGTTTGTTTGTTTGTTTGTTTTATTAAGGTCAGTGTCAGATGTTTTGTTATACCTGTAGAAGCCATTTATGTTGAACCAGGCTTAACTTTTTATATTGCCTTTCTCCACTCTCAGCCTCCATCTCCATCATCACTTCCAAAGGACTCCTGGGAAATGTGCCAAGGAGAGCTGAAGTGTTTCCCACCAGTACCTGATGCTTGTGGGATGGCTGATAGTCTACAGACACCACAGTTTGGCTGGAGTAAGATTGTATGGAGCAGATTTAAGACCTGAGAGAAAGCAGCCTGCTCATCTCCACATTTTGACTCTCTGGATCTGCCCCCTGCATGAAGACTTGCCTGGACCTATACGGAGCCAGGACTCTTAAGGCGATGGATCCTCTCCTGAATTTCGGTGCCTGCAGTACAGGCACAAGTGAGTGAGACCAAACCAGGAATACAGCACCTTCAGTTCTCACAGTGATAGCCCAGATTCAGGTGCCTGACTCCAGACTCACCCACGGGAATGAGAAGACCCACCTGGCACAGCATCTATTTCAGAACTAGACCCTAATATATATTTCCAGTGACTAACAAACAATTTTACATAGTATGCAAAACTATTAGTTTCTGCCAAGAAGTAGCAAGGATTCCCAGCAAATGCAAGTCTCACAGACTGAGCCCAGAAAGCCTCCATCAATTCAAGTAAAGATTACAGCTACCAGAAAATTATCTGCGTTGGAGTGTCTTGTACTGATGCCGTTCCCTAATAATATGCTATGATTAAATCATGTCAGTGTTTGTGGTACTAAATTAAACTACATTTAAAATACAGGCTTGCACTTTACATATCTTTTCTTTGCAGGGCACTGCTAAGAACAAAATTGCTGCACAGGAAAGATGAAGGCTGGTAAGTAATTTCTCATGACAGTTGCCCCACTTGCAAGTTATTTAAGCTGCTGCCTGTCAGCAGCCTGTAGCACGGTAACAATTAAATAGTCACTAGTAACATACCTGTATTACAGTATATTGCTTTCCAAATCATCTTCCATAAAAAAATTTCCATCATTTCAACTGATAGGGAAATCTGAAGTCTTCTACACTGCTATTACAATCATTTGGTATAAAGGGAGTGCTGGCATGCATTTGATACTTCTCAGAGGGCTTGACTTCGATTAATTTAAACTTGCAAATTGATTATGATTCACTTGAAAATATTCAGAAAGTGCATTCTGTTCCCTGAGAGTAAGAACAGGCACTTCATGGGAGACCATGATGTACTTTTCATATGATGCAGAAAGCCTGAGACCCAAGAAAAAGCCACAAACTCCTGTATAGAGGATAGCAAGCACCATTCAAAAATAGTTCAGCTTTGCAAACTTCTGGTTGCATCACCAATCTCCTAAAACCTCCTCGATTATCACTGCCAATCTAAAAGAGGGATGAATCCTCCCTGCTGGTGTGTCTCTTCCATGATTACAGGAGAAGCCTGGATGACACTCGATGCCAGACTTTCAGTCCTATAAATATAGCTGGGATGAGTCCAATCCTAAGAGACTAAGGCATAAACTCTACCGAATTACCCGTGGATTCAGGGAGGTTTTGGAAAATGGAATACTACTCTGTATCTTGGCTCACCATTCCGCTCACTGCTGGTGACTCACTGTTGGGTGTGACAGTGAGCCTTGAACAGGACACGGCAGGCAAACACTTCTTGTCATGAGTAACCTGTTTGGCTCTGCCTGACACCATCCATAGTGGGACATTTGATAAATTAAACAGGTTTCCCCCTCCCTGTTCATCCCTCAGAATGAGGAGGGGAAGTTTATTAATCACAGAGCTTGGGGTACCAACTTTCTGCCTCTCATTATTGACAGGAGGCTGGTGAGGTAAGTGGTTGTGAGACAGTTGTGGAACAGGGCACATATCTTTCCTCCCAGCACAGAGAAAAAAGGACTTCCCAGAAAGAGAGTTAAAAATAGCTGGTTTGCCTAAAGGGTGTATTCACTTTGAAACAAACAAAACAAGTCTTAGCTGCCATGTCTAATATGACAGGCAACTTTAGCAGCCTGCTCTCTGCCAAAATACCTAATGTTCTGCTCTTCATGCTTCTCCTTAAACTTTTACCATTTCAAATTTTAGATGCTTTTCAGTACATTATGAGAAGCCTGGGGGGAGAGAGGGCGGATACAACCTCCTAAATTACATTAAAACCAGCCTTTTTCACACCAAAAAGGCTATTCAAGGTTATTTCTTGAAATCTATCGCAGCCCTGCCTTTCTTCTGACGTTTCTTACGCTGGTGGTGTTTCAGCTCCACAGCATCCTCTTTTTAGCCCCAGTCTGTGCCTGTCTCCTAGTGCTGAGATGACCAGACAGTCCGGTTTGGAAACTGTGTATCAGCAGCAGCAAGGCAGGTGTCTGAACCTGGTGCTCTCAGAGCAAGATCTAACCTTTCAGACACAGTATTTTATCAGTAATGGTAATGATGCAGTTGGGAAAACTTATCTGGGGAAGTGGTAGATTCTCTATCACATGAAGTTATTAAATCAAGACAGTGGTTTTTCTAAAGTTTTTCTTTTGAGCACAAACAGGGCATTATGTACTTGGTAAAGAATCTGTGGCCAGAACACCTTAAGTTTGAACACAGAAGTCAGAGTAAGTGGCTTTAATGAGCATTTCTGACTCTAAAAGTCCAGGAATCATCATTGGTTATCATTGATTATATTCTTTACACCAAAGATCTGCTTGACTCTTCTGCAAATCCATTAAAGCTTAAAAGCTTGCCAGGTTGAGAAAATTACCGTGACATTTCCAGCTGCTTTCCCCAGATTTTTACATTAATCCTTCCCCTGGCCCTGAGCAAGCCTTGCCATTTTTCTTCTGAGTGGTTTGAGAAAGGAGCATGGATGGGTTGCTCTGCTGCTCCTCTCTATTAGCTCCTTATGGGCTCCCTGCTCCATATGAGTCTGCTCTCAGATATTGCCAAGCCACTAAAAGATTTGGGAAACTTGCCTTGCCCTTCCCTGATATGGGTATGAGCATTTCTTTGCAAGTCTGGAAGCCGGTACCACAATTCACACTGATGACCAAGGAAAACCTACCAGGTCTACAAACAGCTTGCACATTTAAGTTACAGCCTAAATAAGAACCACTTAGAATATCATTCATTGTGAAGGCGAAAAACTAGCAATGTCCCGCAATTCTCTTGCATGTAGAAGCATCGAACAGGAGGCAGGGCTTGCTGTCTGACTGCCAAAAACGAGACCTGCTTGAACACTCCCCCTCTGCCCCCAGAACAAGCCCACCTGAGCCCCTGAGAAATGTGAGCAATTCAGCATTGTGCTGATGAAGTTCTTAATCTACGTGTCACCCAAGCTGAACTGCAAAATGCGGCTGCCTGCCCTAGTTATCAAATGACCTGAAATTCAGCACGATCATCTGCCATAACAGCTGGTTCACTGACGAGAGAAATTCCTGCCTGGCTGCTGAAACGGAGCCAGCGTCGGGAGCCCAGGACCCAGCATGCACACCTTCCTGTACTGAGATGCTGCTCCCATCCCCCTGCATGGCATGGCCTCAAAATGTCTTGCATTCTTCGAATCCTGCACACTGACTCCTTCCTCTACATATTTATTTTTCATCTGAATCATTAAAAAGATATTTCAGAGACCTGGTACTTCAAAGGGGCGGAAAATAATGAAACGTCCTTCCCGAGGAATTAAAATGAAGGTAAGGCTGGATCTTGTCAGTTTTCTTTCTTTCTGCTTAGGGTGCTACATAAATAATAAACAGCACTAAGAAATTTACTTCTTTTTACAGCAGCAACCTATATAGGAACATAGTACAAACATTAAAATGATTGTACAAGAAGAGCTCAATACAGGAAAAGTTAGGGAGCCAAATAACTTTGACAGATGTTATGAAGTCTTTTCTAGAAATGACTCTTGTTCAAACACTGATACTTTCTGAAGTTGCTTTGATGTACACCAAATTATTCCATTGACAAGAAATTCTAATCACATACTAGTAAACTTTTACAGTTTTATTAATGTGAAAGTTAACAGTAGTGATATTTACTACTCCTTAATAATGAAATAAGCAGAATTAAATGTTTGTACAATATTTTAAGGTAGTTGTTTTTGTGCTCCTTCCCCAAATAGAAACAAAGTATGAAAGCTGCTATTGAAGACCAGCCACTCAGATGGAACTCAACGTTACTCCATCAAACCCAACAGACATAATTTTCTGCTAAACTGGATCTAGAAGACGATGTTTCCTGTATGGATCTCTTGGGTAAATACACTTTCCCATTCCCTAGCTGAAATGGGAAATGAGGACTGCACGTGTCTTTAGTGTACTGTGTCTTTATCCTAGAAAGTCCAGTGGGTTCATATTGCTGATGTTGTGCCTCAGCAGCATCTGTCCCTTGATCTTCATACTTGTAACTGGTTGTAGCTGTTGCTGGAGCTCATACCTGCGTAAGCAAGACCACAGTTTGGACTGAACATATGCCTTTATGTTTACTTTAAGGTAGGCTTCAGAATCCTTTCTTTAGCAGAGAAAACATACTGCAAGTGTGAAAACAACCATGAATATTTGGTTAGGGACACACAGAAAGAATCTGAAATTGTATGGCACCAAGGCTTTACCTAAAGTACGCATGAACAAGCAAAGTAACTAATATTAAATATATGCTTGTATTTTTCTTGTTCTGCAGTCTTGCCTGCATTTTAATGTGAATTAAACAAATTGAAACCCCACACTGAGTAACATCTGATCTAATTGCAGTGCAAAATGTTTCCCTAATGAATTTAAGTTTTCATATTGTCTCCTACAAATAGAGTTATCATGCAACTGAATAAAAGCAGATTACTAATATATATGGATATATACAGATAATTCATATTAAGCAAGTTATTTTGGCTAATTTATGAAAAAGGACTATGAAAATAAACATTTTTATCCATATTAATAAAACTTTTACTTGGGGGCTACTGTCAATAATGCCTTAGTTTTATTTTTTGATGCTGCTTGCCAGGTGCTGACAAATCATGAATGAAATTATTCCCTGCCCTAGACAGATCGTAATCTAGGCAAGTAAGTCTTGATCTTCTAATAAGAGGACTCCCATTTGCAAGGCAGGGGCACCCTCCAGCCGTAGTCTCATCATCTGAAATCTTCCATCAGCCAGATGGGGAGGAGCACTGCCCAGCCTTGAGACTTGTGGTGTTCTGAGCCCTGATCTGTGAGCCACACACACAAAATACACCAGGGTGGCTCAGTGAAACCAAAAAACACCACTGGGGCTGGCTGCATGCTTTTGCAACCATAGCAAAATTCCTGTCTCTATCATGATCCTTGTCTTCATCTCACAGAAGAAGGCAACAATTAAGACATTTAATAGTCATGTGCTTCCCTGATTTGGGATGATATGCTTGAAGTGGCAGGTGGACCCAATTCTGCAAAGTGCTGAGCTCTGCATAAAAGGTGCCAGCATCACGTCTCTCCTGGCCCTACAAGGAGTCAAGAGCACGTTCCTCAGATGCACTGAAGTCAGCAACTATATCAGTCCCACCACAAGTCCTCCTTACCATTCAGCTTAATCCTGTATGGAATTGTTCTAGTATCTGGAGGATATTGCTTAAGAGCCATTTCTTAAGCCCCTCTTTCATTCATTAGCTGTGCTGGAGCAGGGGCAGGAGAACTGGTACTGGACAATTTAAAGTGTCCTGAAGGTTTATATTACTTTTGCACCTTCTTGGGCCATTTTGTAGACCCTGCTTTCCATGAACAAAGCCAGATCAGCATGATTTTGCCTTATGATCTTTTAAAAAAAGATGCTTTTTTAGGCTGATAATAATAATACAATTAACTTTATCATAAAGCTTTCAGCAGCAAAGTCTTACTCATCCACATGCAATCTTAAAGTGTTGTTCTGTGAACTACAGACAGGCTACTTGGGAAATGCCAGAGGAGGTGTTTTGTTTTCAGCTCTAACATAAGACGCAGTTAATTAAATGCTTTGCTAATAATAGTATCCTGTGTTTGAGGAGATAAGCTCAATTACTTGTTGAATTGCAGTGGAGTTTTGCAGACATGTTGACATACTCCTGGTAGCTAAACCAACTTTGTTTAACAATACACTTCATTCTCCTTTCTCTAGTTCAGATGTATCATTAATGAACACAAAATGTCACTGATGGAAGGAAATAAACAAATCTGATATTTCTTAGCTAAAACTCTATTATTATATAAAAAATAACCATCAGGTCAATACAATATGGCAGACACTCATCACAGATAAACCCTCAAGGGAAGTTGGTGGAAATCCTTCCACTGACTTAAGGAGAAACCAGACAACCTCTAGGACTGTTGTCATCAAAATATGCTTGCAATTTGCATGTAATCTGTGGACCCTACAATGCTATGAAGTTCAATACTTTCAACACATAATCAACAACACTTTGACAGTGATCAGGGAAACTAGAAGGCTCTTGGCTTCCCAGGTTGTTTGGGAAATAGGCAGTTTTCCCAGTGTTGCAGCTGTTCTTAGATTAAAATACCAGACTTTTTACCCTTCACACTCCATACTCTCAGAAAGTACAGCTGTGATTTGGAACTACAGCACACAGACTATGTTAAAGGAAACATTTATTGTTCATGAAGCAACAATGCCAATTGTTTCATCTCCTTAGGGCATGCCTACCCAACACAGCAGGGCCATGCCAATGTGGCACAGCAGTCCAGGAAAGCTAGCTAGGTGCTGGATAAGGACAGCACCCCACTGGCTGTCCTTTATTCCCATGCTGACTTCTGCACTGAGCCTGGGAGAGGCTGACTCCCCCTGTGTTTTAAAAGATGCAGCATAATGTTGAAACTTTCATATTTTGATGTTCTCACCCTGACAAGATATTTTAACCACTGGCTTGGGAGGAGGATAGCTGAGGTCAAACGGGATGTTAATCCTCTTTATTTCACTGGCCTTACATCAGCTCTGCACCTGAAACACTGGGTGCAAGCTCCAGACCCTAATGCAAGAGAACTATTGACAGAGAGCCATGATCAAGGGTGGGGATTCCTCCCATCTGCTCTTCTCTTGTGAGACTCCACCTGGGGTACTTTGTCCAGCTCTGGAGCCCTCAGCATATGAAAGACACGTACCAGTAGGAATGAGTCCAGGGGAGAGCCATGAAGATGATTAGAGGGCTTGAACACCTCTCCTAAAAAGACAGGCTGAGGAGCTGGGCTTGTTCACCTGGGAGAAAAGAAGGCTCTGAGGAGACTTTATAGCATCTTCTAGTACCCAAAAGGAGCCTACAAGAGAGCTGGAGAGAGACTTCTTACAAGGGTGTGTAGTGAAGGGACAAGGGGGAATGGCTTCAGACTGAAAGGGAGCAGGGGAGTCATCTTGTTCCTCTCAGAGAAGGAAAGGCAGAGGACTAATATCACTAGGGTGCCAATGTCTAACTAGTTCATCATGGGAATGGCACAGCCCTGGAACAAGGGCCTGGCCATGTAGAGAAGTTTTCATCCCTAGTGATTCTCAAAACTCATTGGAATAAGGCCCTGAGCAACCCAACCAAATTTTGAATTTAGTCTGGCTTTAAGCAGGCACCTGGACTAGATGTTTTCCAGAGATCCCTAAATAACTCTGCCTGAAAAAAACACTGAGGAAATCAAGGAGGCAGGTATCACTACTATCCACAGCATATGGAGAGCAAATAAAGGAACTTCATCTGACCATGGTTTTTATTGCAAAGTGAGTTATCTGTTAATGCCCTGGGGTCCACTAAGCAGCTTCTAGATCTTAATTAAGGTAGTTATTTCAAAGATAATTCAGCATTTAATACCTAACTATACTTAATAATCTCCTAAATGCTTTCCTGAATTTGAGCTCTGCTCTTACAAATGACTTTATATGAAACAGGGGACTAAAAAGTAGAGGAAGGATGCTGACTTCGTATTAAAATTCCTAGCAGCACCAAATCCCTAAAAGACACAATGCTATTCCATACATTACAGCAAAGTGGTTGAAGCCAAAAGATTGATATTCATTTAATAATAGTTTCATGAGATGTGAGAACTCAGGAACTTTGACCTGGAACATGACTGCAGACTTCAGAATTTCCAAAGGAGGTTAAATGAGCTAAATGATGATAACTCCTCCAATGCTACTCTATTCTTCCTATGTCAAGGCAGAGTTGTTCTAATTTGTGATTACTCTTGTAATTTAAAGTGAGGTTTGATACAGCTAGGGGCCTCTGCTTCAAATCATCAATCATATTTGGAAAGGAAAAGAAAAAATGCAAAGTTAAAATGAATAGTGGTAAGAAAATTAAAAAAGATACTGAGAAAACAAAACAGCTAGTGGCTTAATGAAACTTGACTTTGAGCTGCATAAATACAGATACAGCTTCTTGCAGAATTTCGGAAAATGCCCTGAGCACATGAAATGCAGTGGTTACCATGGCAATTTACATACAGTTATATACCACACAAATCCTACCACTCTTTTCCAGTTTAAACTCCCAATTGAAAATCTAGGATCAGGTACAAATCCCTTGTCTGCATTGGTGAGAGATTATTCCCATGAGTAGTTCCACAGGGGTCATCTCAGGACATGCGGTGAGTGACCACCCTCCACCCATGCAGGGTGGAGGAGTCTGGGAGCAGCTGATTGCTCTATACCTCCTCTCTGCCTGTTTAAAAAATGTGTGTGTGTATGGGGAGTACTGCAGAGCAAATCTTCCTCTAAGGAATATGGATGAATACAACACAGAGCTGCTCTGTCTACCCCTGCCACCTCTTTGCATGACATCCTGTTTCATGGCAATGTACAGCAGCTTCTGTAAATCTCTGTACAGCACTGCTGTCTCCAGGACCCAGCACTGCTCACTGCATCAGCCACCTGGCATGGGAAAATCAACTGTTGGTGCTTTGTGCCCAGCGTGCCCAGCCTTGCCCAAACTGTCTGGGGCCCAGATGTGACCAGCTGTGAGTATCCCGACACAAAGAGTCACGCATCAGGTCTGAAATGGCAGAAGGACCTTCTTGTCCTGCACCTCTCCCCTTGTGTGTCCTCCCAGCTGACTGTGGGTAACACTGCTGCCTGTTTGAAGATGAACCGAGGTAAGCATGTGCCTGCTCACAGAGGGGACACAAGTTCCAGGGCCAAGAATGGTGACAGCCAAGGGAGCAGGCATCCACCCCTGCGACTAGGGGGTGATGATGCTCCACTGATTTGGGTTTCCTGGGAGCCTGTCTGGGTGTGTCATTGGCAGTGCTGCAGTCCAGGCATCTCCTCCTTGAACAGGCGAAGCAGCCCTGCAAGAGCTTCAGAGAGGGTGCGTGCGAAAGAGTCTGACTAGGGACAACATAAGAAGAAAGAGACAATACATCTGGACGTGCTCTGAAAGGATGAAAAGGCAAAAAAATAAAAAAAGATGTTATTCTCAGGTCTGTACCCAGAGGGAAAATAAGGAGCAAAGCAGTGAATGGGTCATGGCTCTCAGCTGCCAGGGCCATTAACAGAGACAACAGGATGGGTGAAGAATTACACTGGAGAGACTGTCTGGATGCTACAGATGGGGCTGCAACCAGGGAGAGGGATCTCAAATTGGCTCTCTCTCTAGGGCATCCTTCCTTGAGGTCTTTCTTCCTGATGGATAAACACACTGCACGCAGCTGTCATGCTGGTGCATGACATCTTGAAGAATAAATAAAGGTGCTTTTGACTGAAGATGGGAATGACAAGAAGTATCAAATGACAAGGAAATGCAGAATCAAAAGTTCCCTTGATGATAAAGGTCTCTCCCTGCCAGCGATCACACTCTCCTCAGTAACATCCAAAACCGCTGAAGCTGCAATTTCGCTCACAGTAAAACACTTTTATAAACTACTTCTTACTTGTGGCAACACAACCATGCCCTGAATGGCACAGCTCATGGCAGGGGCGCGCAATATGAACTTGGTGGAGACAAGGTCTCCTGGCTCATCTCCCTCCTGCCCTGAGGGTTTAGGAAACTTGGAACAGAATTTGGCAGCACAGTGAGTCCTCTCCAATGTCCTGATGCCAACACTTTGCTCTTATGCATTGTGATACTATAACATCACTTGGGATCCTACCATGACAAGCAGGCGAGCCTAGGCTTAAACATGAATCTCTGAGCCCTCACATTTGACAACTGAAGTGGTCACCACCAAGGACATGGTCAGCTGCAGTCCTGAACCTGGATAGAAGTGATGCATTTTAACAGCAGATATAGAAGCATCATTACATTGCATTCCCACTGTAACAGTTGAAAATAATTAATTTTCAGAATATGCATGTCTGAAAGACTTTATGTTGCTTCTGTGCCAATGCACAAGGTGTTTTGTCAGACTTTCTCCACCTGCCATCTCTTACTGTCCTAAAAAAGAATAAAATGAAAGACAGGAATTTTTTTCCCCTCAGTCCCTTTCAGTTCACAAGGAATGTTTCAGTATCCTTTAGCAAAGGAAATTGTACTCCACTCCCTCCCCTCTGTGTGAATTTTTATTCAAATAAATCTTGGCAGAATAATAAATCTGTTTAAATGTTTTAATATTTTTTTTTCCTGAAACATCTAGTGCTTTTAGGATGAATGAACAAAAGGATTAGAAACCAAAGCTTATCCTTTTCTCATTGAAAAGGTTTGATTTGGACCAGCTTCATACATTCCTGCTTCCTGACTAGCTGATCTACTTTGCTCATGTTTATCATAAAAATAATAATAATTAAAAAAAATGAAAAATCAACTACAACAATGAGAAATCAGGACAATCCATGAGGCAGGCACTTTGGCTTCCCTTCTGAGACCAACAGGGACAGATTTTTGGATGTACACTCTGGACCAGCCAGAGCCAGACGGAAAGCCAGTACTTGTAGGCTCTCAAAAAGGCAAAAAGGGTTTGCTTTTGAAGGACATGGAACACTTTTAATTCCCTGAGGCAGCACAAAGTGCTGAGCTGCTCAGGACTTCTCAAATAGCTGCACAGCCATCACTTGCTCACTCCTGGACTGGACTTCTGTCCAAATGGAATGTGAACAGGGGAACAAAGGAAGAAACAAATAAGAAAAGTGTCCCATTCTCCTCCTAGTCTCCTCAAGAGCTCCATCCCATAAGACATTACACACACTTAAGCAAAACCCTATACATACATGACTTAGCTTTCTTTAAATGGCACCACAGATTAAAGTCATCCTCCCTCAGTTCTGAAGAAAGCACAAGGGGAGAAAATGGTGCTGGGCCCCACAGCAAGTCTGCTGCCTGCTTGTTATAAAAATGTCAGAATATCCTAATAAACCAATTAATAAATCCAACTTGTCCCATTAAACTTGCAGTATGCGCTTGTTTTAAGATGGCACAACAAATCACCACCAATTCTCTGCTGAAATATGTCATCCCTTGTGTCTGGATCTTCTCAGGAAAAAAAGAAGAAATAACCATAAATACAACACTTTACAACTGGAAAATAACACAAAATATAGGTGTAATTGTATATCTGCCTTCTTTTATGCCGAAATTTATTTTCTAATGGCTCTATGAATCTCTTCACAAAGCTCAACTGCAAGAGAAAGGTGGAGGTGAGCAGACCGGTCAGCTGAGTAAGCAAGGGGAGAAAATGTGAGAAGCTTTACAACAGGTTGTTCAGAAGAAAAACATGCATGTTATGATCACCTCATGTATTACTCTCACTGTTCAATAAGAATGTTAAAGCATTTTATACACCTGTTAAGTCTCAACAGGTCTGGTTTCCACCAAACGTGTAAATCATAAGTGACTACATGAGGTCAGTATGTTGCACAAAGGCCATCTAAGAGAAGCAGACCTGCAGGATTTACAATACAAAGCACCTCAGGTTCACACATGAAAGAAAAATGCAATTTTATGTCTGGCTATAAAAACCAGAATTGTTGTCTGGCAACATTTGGCAACTCAGAATTTGTATCAGTTAACTTCTTCTGGATGTACAAATACTCCTTTCAACCTTACCCATTCCGTGATTCTGTAATGCCCTCTCTAAATCTTCCCAGGGAAAGTACTGACTTGCTTTAGCAATCATGTAGCTGTCGAATCCATAGTTAACATGACTACATTTTAAATAACAACAGTTTAAAGATATAAAGAGTGGAGGCCTACATCTAGTTCATTTTTATTTTGAAGAAGTGATACTGAAAAACCCAGACTAGATGTTCAGGGCAGGGCAGGAGTAGCACCGAGTGCCTTGTAAGCACCAGAATTCACATGATGGCTTTACTTCCAGTGAGTACTTGGGCTGACAGCAGCCCAATTCACTCCTTACAGATGACACTGCTGAGCCAGCCAGGCTGGTATTTAAAAAAAAACTAACTCCCAAGAGGAAACAAGAACAGAGACATTTACCAGTCCTGTGAGTCAACTCAGACCGTCAGACACAGTGCTCAGATGGATGTTGGGGAAAACCTGGCACCTAAACACAGACCCAGAGAACCCCAGGATGACTAGGGACATCCTGTGGGATGAAGAACACCCTGGTGAATGAATGGAATGTCACCTCAAATCTGTCACAAAACTTCACATCTCCTGAGGCTAGTCTGCATTTCTGCTCACAGAAGTGGTAATGCGCCCAAGCTCCCCTAGACCACAAGTCCTGGGATCAGGCCGACCCCAAAGACCTTGCAGCAGAAGATGGCTTCACCCCTCACCCACAGCCATCTGCCTGGAACTGCAATGTGAATCACACCTGTTCACAAAGATTTGCTAAGCAGAACTTGAAATACCAACATGATGGATAAACCATCTCAGTTTCAGTGTTAAATACCACCTTGCAAGGGGTAGTACCTCTTGAAAGTTAAGGTGTCCATCCCAGATGGGGAGTGAGCATACAGGTATGGCATAGGAGTGTGGGGCTCCACAGCAGTTACCATGATGAAACCAGAAAATAGAAGCTGTTTTGAACCTCTCACTCAGTCAAATGTTCTCTGCAGCCTTACTTATCTAGTTGGTGAGATGTGAAGGGTTTATTCACTCAACCTATTTTAGCAAAGCAGTTCTGAGGTCCAAGCATGAAAACATCCCTGAACAGCAGGCTGGGCTACTGGTGTCACTCCCTGGACACCAACACCAACTGGGCAGGTATTTACTTTTTACCATTTAGGCCAAAGTAATAACATGTTCTCATTACAAACAGGGAGGAAATTGTAACATGTAGTATTTAAAAATTAGTAATAGAAGCCTTTCAAACCCAGGGCATCAGGGGCATCAAGTATTCATGTGTTCTGTAATAACATGATCGCTATTTAAAATACATTATTAGAGACAAGGACTACTTTGTATTTAATAACTGGTTTGCTTTTTTCACCATATTCCAACACATAAATACAAAGTCACCTGCTGAACAGTTTCTGTCAAAACTTGCTTGCTTTTGAAGGTTGTTTCATAAAAGAAATTGAAAAAAATAAATCACCTTTTGCAATCTTGGCATAAACAATTCTGTAAAATTTTTATTTATATATAATTCCACATACGTGCTGTGTTACACTAGAAAAGAATAATTATCATAAGGTTTCTTCTCTATATGTCTGGGTTTACCAGCTCAGTCTTAATTTTCCTCATTATCTGGCAAAGGCTCCCTTGTTACATCCCTCTCGAAAATACTTGTAACAGCACAGCTGGTCCCAGGATCATAAATACATGTAGCAAGGATGGGAGACCAGGCAAGAGTAATTCAGTGAAAGTTTTGAGCCATGGGATACCTTTAAGACAGTTGTTTGATTTTTAATCAATCATCTTTGCTGAAATGAAAAATTGTGAAAGGAGCCATGAATAAACCTCAAGGGAATTTGGGGGAACAGACTCACAATACTGTGAAAAAGTGATACATTGACACTTTAAATATAGCTGTTGTGAAGCAGCAGGGTCACAACAGTCTCTTACTATCATCAGTCGGAGCCAAACCAGCCCTGATCATGTTTATAAAGCCTACAATGACTCAGATTTGGGGATGTGGGAGCATTTTATCTCCTTTTCTAACTATCACATTTTACTGCTGAGAGCTAGGCACTCTCTGAAATACCATGGAGCCTATTTCATATCACCAGGAAACCCCATTACTCTCTAGCTGAACATTATTTTCACATTTTAATAATTCTTCTAGACGTGAAATCTAACAACTCAAAATCCACTTCCTTCACAGAAATTTTCTTTCCTTACCAAAGTATTGCAAAAGATAGCTTTTTCCTCAAAACGCTTCCTCAGAAAATCCTCCTGCAGGGGATGAGGCTGAACCAGGCACAGAGCAGGGAAGGGTCTGATCCTACAAAGCAGCATTGGCACCTGGCACATTGAAGCTCAGTGCACTCAATTAGTACTGGAATAGGTTGCCTGGAGGAGTTGTGGATGTCCCATCATTGGAAGTGTTCAAGGTCAGCTTTGAGCAACCTGGGCCAGTGAGAGGTCATAGAACCATAGAATCATTTAGGTTAGAAAAGACTCTACCCTGGCTTCAGCTGGGATAATTTTCTTCCTAGTAGCTGGTACAGAGCTGTGTTTTGGATTCAGTATGAGAATAATGTGGATAACAAAAGATGTTTTAGTTGTCGCTGAGCAGTGCTTACCCCAAGCCAAAGACTTTTCAGTTTCCTGTGCTCTCCCAGTGAGGAGCTGCACAAGAGGCTGGGAGGGAGCATGGTCCAGACAGCTGCCCAGAATTGGCCAAAGGGATATTCCATCCCATAGAGTTTCATGGTCAGTGCGTAAACTGGAGGAGTTGCCCTGGAGGGGTCCATGACTGCCAAGGGACGGGCTGGGCATTGGTCAGTGGGCGGTGAGTAATTGCATTGTACATCACTTGTCTTTCTTGGGTCTTATTTCTTTTTGTTGTCTCCCATTTAACTAATATTATGATTATCATTGTATTTTATTTCAATTATTCAAGTCTTATCTAAACCCACATTTTACCTTTCTTCTTATTTTTCTCTCCATCCGGGGCAAATGAGCCAGCAACTGCTACAGGGGACTTACGCTACCAGCTGGGGTTAAATCATGACGGACACTTCAGATCATCTGTGCAACTGTAGGCCTAACACTGCTGAGTCCACCACTAAACCATGTCCCTAAGCACCACACCTATACATCTTGTAAATACGTCCAAGGATGGTGACTCCACCTGTTCCCTGGACAGTCTGTTCCAATGTCTGATTGTCCCTGACCAGAGCAGGGGGGCTGGAAGGCATAATTTCCCAAAGTGCCCTCCTACCAAAAGTATTCTATGATTCTATGAATAAAATCAGTGCATGTTCAAATATATATATATGTGTGTGTGTGTGTGTTGGTGTTCTGCAGATGTTCAGGAAGAAATTCACAAAGTTTTTTACACTCCTGGTGTGGGTGACCACTTTGCAGAAGGCTGGTGTGCTGGTTCCAGCTGGGATAGAGTTAATTTTCTTCATAGTAGCTAGTATGGGGCTGTACTTTGGTGTAGATGTTTCTGAGCAGCAATCCCACAGAACCTTTTCTGCCTCTCACCCCGCCCCACCAGAGAGCAGGCTGGGGGTACACAAGGAGCTGGGAGGGGACACAGCAGGGACAGCTGACCCACACTGACCAAAAGCATATTCCATATCATATGGTGTCACGCTCACCAACAGAACTAGGGGGAAGGTTGGCCCGGGGCTGCTGCTTGAGGAGTAGCTGAGCATTACCCAGTTGGTGGTGAGCGATGGTTTTCACTTGTATTCCTCACCTCTCTCTTGAGAGATGGCTCTGCCAAGGCAATGCCACAGGGTTTGCACACCGTAACTGCGGTGATGGGGTGTGGCAGGGGAAGCTGGACCCACCCTGTGTGCTGCCTTAGTCAGAGAAATGAAGCACCATTCCCCGAGGGGAATTGTGACATTAAGGACATACCTCTCTGCTTTGTTCTACCAATCGTAAACTTTATTTCCCGTGGAGTCGGAATGACCTTTAATTTCTTTGAAATAAAAGTCCATGTGAATATTGTGTATAATTTACATATACAATGTGATATCTATTTTTATATCCGTTCCAAAAACAAAAGGATATTAATGTATGAGAGGGGGAACTTTCATAATGTACTTTTGATAATGTAAGATTTCACTGCAATTCAGCACAGAAACCCATCAGAAAATCTCATAACTCCTATACCTGTTATCTGTGTTTAATTCACACAGGGAATGGCATAAAACCTTAATCTGACATGCAAATGAATATAAATCCTGAAATAATACTCTCTCTACATAGTCATCATTGTAAATGTGCCCTCATCTTTTCTACCTGAAAATAAAGATCTATTCTGACAAGACAAAGCCCTACCAATAACTTCTGCAAGTCAGGTAATGAAAGACTTTAATGAAAGACAGTGTCATGACAGAGGGCTTTTTCCCCTTATATCTGCAAGGCATTTCAAGCCCACAAGGTGCAGCTCTTAGCCCTCTTCTAGAGACAGTTTCATGCCGAGGACTCCTGGCTGTTAGATTGTTTGGCCACATTGCTCTGGTTTTGGGGATTTAATTCTTACCCTGCACACTGAGCCCTATGAAAATGCACCACCTGATTCCTAGTGGTTCCTGAAGCATCTCCTTGCGGGGGAACTGTATGTGTTGTGAAAAAATACCACCCCAAACCAGAGGTTTCTTTTTATTTTCTTATGCTGTGCGCAGAAAAGCCAGCTCAGACACTCTGCTTCACCCAATCAGCAGATTGAATTTTGCATTTGCTCATTTTTGAAAATAAGTCATTGATAACTTGATCAGAGCACTGAAGTAAAAGCATGGAAGAGCTGTACTATTGACAGGGAAAAAATTATTTAAATTTGCTTAGGTCAACCGTCTCTGTTGATAAATCCACTGCAGAGGACAAACCCCAAACAACTTGGGTCATGATGGCAGAAAACTTGTAGACTACAGTTCATACTTAAATGCTCTCATATTAACAGGAACTTGCATGAGGCAAAAAACACACTCCAGCTGAAAAAATGAAAGAAAGATTTAACTGTAACTTGCATAGGCACTGAGCTCAGTGAGAAAGCTGTAAGGAAAGCCTAGGGAAAAACGTCTCAAAATCTCCAACCAAGGTTAAAGTGGAAAAAAAAAAACCATCCAGTTTTAAAGCACATATGTACAAGAAGACAGAGGCATCATCATCCCTTTCACAGTGTTTCAGAGCAACGAAAATGAAACCCACAAATCAGCCGATTAGCACAACAGACACTTTCAGAATGATTTCATATGATAAAAAACTCAAACACCCTACTCTAGCTGTTTCTCATGTAATATAAGAAAATACTGGTTTAATTTATGTAGTGTGAAAGCTGACAATATGTTTTGAGGTTTTGTTTAAATAGCTAATCTTCTCACATTAGTTGTAAATGAATTTTAACACTAAAAATAAATGTAATAAAAATAATGTGAAATTCAGTAATTCAAGATACTGCTGACCAGGACTCATTGCTGCATTATTGTATCTAGTGAAGCCATGAAAACAGAATTTTTGGTAAAATTTGGGGATTTCTTTAAAAAATTGAAAGACAATTTATGAATTAGCACAGAAATGTATGAAATTTTGATTCTTATTAAAAGAGATTTCTTTTCTTTAAAAATACCAAAATGTTTCCTTTCATCTTTACAAATAAACAGGTCTTTTTTTACATTTTTGTACTTTACCTTGAATTTGAACTTAAAAATGGAAACATAAAAGAACGTTCAGATTGAATTGATTTTGAATCAGAAAGCTAGGTTTTTGTCATTGCCTTCATGAGGTCTCTCCAACCCATTTAATTCTATGATAACCAAATATGGTAATTTGCATTATGTGCATTTGAAAATAAAAAGTGAACCAAAAGGTAATTTCAGAACGAAAAATACATACTTCATCTTCTCAGGAAAGTCAAAAGTTCCATTTTGATTTTAGCAAAATAAAAAGTACAACCAGATGTAACATATTTCTGGGGAAAAACTTTGGTTTCTGTTAAAAGAACCTTGAAAACCCTTGGAAACATTTTTCCTGGCATGTCTGAAATAGTGACTTAAGCACCCACCTCATGCCTGGTGTAGACCTTCCAGTGAGCTCCCCAGGTGTGATGCACCTTAAGAACACTCCAGAAGAAACTCACCTCTTGTGCGTTGTATCTGCAATTTAACTTCAGAAGCTGAAGAGACACCAGAATGAACAGAAGCCACAGAAGTGCAAAGGGTGAGAAAATCTGCCTACAAAATAGACCTTGGTGCAGCATTTGCATACTCAGCCCCCACTGATGCGCCCAGCACACCAACTCTGACCTTTACAGCGTGACCAAGGACACATCTCTGCACTGTTGAGGTTTTTGCAATGGTTTCTCACTGTATCACTGTAAAAATAGCTTCCTTGTGTATTATATCTTGCTGACCAAACCCCTGCCCCCAACTCCAGCAGCTCAATTTGGTGGCCATCTGCCTACAACGTTCTGCACCATTTGCAGCGTCAGGGAAAACATTATTTAAAAATACAGCGGTGTTGAAAGATCTAACTGCAATATAATGTGATGTAAGACGAGAAATATATACAGCATGACCCTGGTTGGGCAATTTCTGGACACACCAGTAAACTCTGATAAGCAAAAAGAGGTGATTTTGGGGGTGCACTCTCAAGCTGATGAGATAATGTAAGGCCACCCAGGGGCAATCTCATCTGTAAGAAAATCATTGCAATAACAATCCAAAAAATGCAGTTACTCTGCGCTCATAGGAATGTTACAACAGATAGCAAAAAGAGGACTCAAATGCCAGCTCGCCTGAAGAGCCAGATATCTATTTTCAAGCTTTAGCTCTGAAGTCTAAATATTTAAAGTGATCAGAAAGGTCAGAGAGATGAGAAATTAAATAATCAGCAGGAAGCACAAGGCATGCTTCCCTTTGCATCCTCACCTTTGTTACACTTTTCAAATCCCTCTTCCTTTCACAAACTAGGGGTAAATTCCTCATTTTTCTCAGTCAGGAGTTTTGCTGCTGACTCTACAGGAACCAAGCTTTCCCCTGGTGCCTTCTGCCTCCACTGCAGATCCAGAAACTTGTGCACACATTTGGGCCACAAATCTCCAGAGTGGTGCAGGGAGCAGCTTGCATGCTGCTGTTGCCCTTTGGCTCCCTGCATCCATCCACCTCTCCATCCCTGATCAAGGGTGCCCCTCCTGTGGCACTCTGCATGCTAACTCTTGCCAGCCTTTGCATTAGATGTGCACCCTTGTTAGTCATCATCAGCACTTAGTGATTTGGCAGGCTCTGGAGGACAGCAAAAGGCTCATTTCTTTTTGTCCAAGTTCAGTTAGCCCCAATGTTCTGCTGATTCAGAGTGTGTTCTTTTGCATTTAGTAAGAATCCCGTAAGATTTGCTATCAAAAGCATCTTGAGAAGTGAAACTGAAATCTATGCATTTGTAAATGGTGAAGGAGAACCTAAGGACCCAGATTTAAATGCACAGACTCATTTCTATTGTGGATGCCAATTATGCCAATAAAAGAAAAAGCAAATATTCCATTAACTAAAATGCCTTAGAAGTGACATCCATTAAATTTCAGGACAATCCATATTCAAATGGATTTCTGACAATATCCAGCCTTCTGAATGTCCTCGTGCTCCTGTCTGCAAAGCACCAGACCAGCACACAGATGCCTGCACCATTTCTTCACAAGAACGAGCAGTTCACATTTAGCAAGTGCAGGCAGTCAAAACAGGTGACAGCCTCAATGACTTGTGACTCCAAGTTTATTTCTAAAGGTGTGAAAAAAGGCAAGACACTGCTCAGTGCACCTCTCATAGAATGTTGTACTGCACAGATGATGTTCACACAGATTTCCTGGCACTGCAGTAACCACCAGAGGGAGTCCCTGGAAACCAGCACTGGAGGAAATGGAATCAAAATTGATGTTTTCTATAGAGCTCTCCAGAATACCAATCAAGACCAACAGATAAAGCAATCCATGCAAATCTGATTGACGGTGATTGCTTGGCAGGGTTTGGCTTTTTTGTCAGTAGAAGCAGAGCAGAATTTTAAATGCACCTTCAAGACCTGTGTCACGCCATCTCCTCCTCAGTTGTGCAGCTGGGCACGTACAAGGGCAAAGGCTGGATGCCTCAGGAACTAAAATCACCTATCAGCAGATTACTTCCTTCCTGAACTGCAGGATGACCCAATACTTCTCCATTCTATCACACTTGTGTTTTGCTCCCTGCTGTGTGGTAGGGACTGTGCATCGTGTTGGGCCACCAGCCAGCAGCACAGGACTACAGTCATCCTCATCACGTCCAGGTGAGCCCTCCTCACTCTGAGGCATGGAAAGGAAACTACAGTCATTGTAAACTAGATGCCTAGCATTTAAATGGCTGAAGTTCAATTAAATGCACCCCATTTTCAGCTGTATTGCTTCATTAGGATTAACTGGAGAAATTACAAGTCATTGCCATAAGGGCCTGAGACGCTGCTTGCAGAATGCCACACACAACCTAAAGCTTTCAATTCCCTGACTTGGTGAAAAATAAGATGCTGGATGACAGCACGGAGTCATCTAAGAAGGCCATTAATAGACTTTGTGTGAGCTTCCCAGGGATTACCAGTCAGCAGCAGAAGCTGCTCTACATGCTTTGCTAGCAGCAGCATATGGCGATTGACTCGCTGGGAATTCAGCAGACCTTCCCCTCAGCTGAGCCTGCTGACAGAGAGGAGTGCAGAGCTGTGCCCCACCTCCTGAGCTGTACCACTGCCTGTCCCCACGCAGTCCTCTGGTCCTAAATGCTGTGTGTTTTGACCAGAAACACTTTTTTAGTGAGTGTTGCTTGCACACTGAACCATGGCACACAATGAAAGCAGAGTTTAAAAACAGAATTCAAAATACTATCTATTTTATTTTGATTACTTGTGAAAAATCCTCTCAACCCAGCAACTTATTCTTGATTTCTGCCTATATACATGTACATTTCTTCCCGAATTCACTTCTGGTATAAAATCCAAAAATTTGCAAGCACAAAGCCCATCTGTTTGCAGAGCTCAGTAAGTCAGAGAAGTGATAATCTGATGTACACTGCTCATGTGAACACACACATGACATGCACAACACACATTCCCGGGAGTTCACTCTAACGGTCCCAGGGAAATTCACAGGAGCATTACTCAAAGCACAGCTTATGTGCTTCATATTCCAGGTCCCTAATTTATTATTATTAAACTAGAGATTTAATTACCATTGTAGTTATGAATTAATTGCACCATAATTAGAAAACATTCATTCATTAATTAGAAAGTTTGGAAGAAGATGATAGCAAAATTGTCAGGAACCAAAGAAGAGTTCTTTGCAGCAATCCGTGTCAGTCAGTGATGAAAAAGAGAGGAAAAATAAGATGAATTTTGCCTTTATAAACACTTAAAATATGTAACTGACTGTCCTTGGAGCATGTTACTGTTCCTTGACCACACAGACAGCCCAGCTCAGGTACAAAACCCTGTGCTACAGATGCCTACATTTCTAGTCCTGTTAACATGAGGATCGTGGTCACATAATTATTATTTGTTAGGACTGGGATCACAGCTAGGGGAGTATATGAGTTATTCTGTAGAGACAAACTACAGATCTACTAAAGATCTGGCTCTTAGCTGGGAATGCGGAAAGTCTTCTAAAAAAGAAAAGAACCAAGTTTCTTGCCTGCTCAGCAACTAAGGCCAGGCTGGATGGGGCTTTGAGCAACCTGGTCTAGTGAAAGGTGTCCCCATCCCTGGCAGGGAGGGTTGGAACTAAATAATCTTTAAAATCCTTCCCAGCACAAGCCATTGTATGACAATAATGCAAACCTATCTTAATCCCTACATATTTGTGTGTCTCCTTTCAAGTTAAACACTAATAAAAAACTAGCTGGTACCCAACAATTACATAGGGCACCTGTGAACAGTATAAAATAAGTAATAGGGAGAGGAGGGTAACACTAGAATCAGACATCGTTATCAGAATGCACCATTTCTGCAAGATGATTCAGAAAGAACACAACACTTATTCCTGTATTATGTATATTCAGATACTTATTAATGCTGTAGAAAGCTGGAGATGACACTTTCTGTACAATCTCTTGTAAGTTTCCGTAGTTCACTTTTCCAAAAATAAATAGCATTTGGAGAAGCACAGCACCATTGTAAAAATATGTCTAGTTTGGTCTGAGTCAGGCTTGGAGAACCTATCAACAGTTACCACTTTTTGCAAATCTGAATCTGTGTAACTACCACCACAACACACTGCCTGGTCACTTATTTTACTTTTCTTGGTTTTAAGAATAAGGGCACCCATTACAGTATTTAAAATAGTCTATTTATTTTCAGTATTTATTTTCTTTCTCCTAGTGAGAAAAATTTCACAGAATGTTCTTCTTCTCAACTTATTCTGTGACATTCTGTATTATGAACTCTACCAATATTTGGTTCTAAAAATAGTGTGAATCAATCCAAAGAGTGGGGTGAGATGCCACTGTATGTACAGATGCAAACAGAGTATTGTTCTGTGTGGAATTACAGCACCTCTAATTCATGCAGCATCTGAAAAGGAAGACAAACTCCCTTAAAAAAGCAATTGGAGTTCCAACAGAAAGTCATTTTATTGTTATTTTAGACAACACCCCAGCACACCAAGTATCAAAGCACTTTATGAATGACAGAAAGTGAACACAAAACAGAAAAAAAGGTTTGTGAAAAAATCAAATCTCTTCCAAGAAGCAATTCCTCTTACACTAAAAGAAATCAGCTACCCAATCAATAAACAAATGTCCCAGAGACGGTTACTGGCGAGCAAAACAAAATGCACCAAGACTCAGCATGCCAAAGTACAGCATTGGAAATGGTAAGGAGAAAAATACTGTTCTCATCACAAAAGCCAGTTGCTCTTCATATGCTTCAGATTTTTGAAGAGCAGTGGACTTTAGGCACAGACTACAGGCTTATGCAGGAGGTTTGAAGGCAGCAGACGGGTGTAAACCCACTCCTTCGCTCACTGCCCGTGCTGCCCACCCGAGGAGCTGAGCCTCAGGGTGCAGGTGGCACACTGCTGGCACAGGCTGAGGGCAGGTACTCCTTCTCCTGTCACATCCCTGGGGACAGGAGAGGAAGGAGAGGAGGGAGAGTGACACGGAGCTGCTTCTGAGTAACAGCATCTCCTGGTGCAAAGCAGCTTTTGCACTTCTGTGGCTCCAGGCTGAGCTCCACTCACAGCCATCGGCTCACACAGGACATGATGCATATACCATCCAGACTAACCCCAAAAGAGGAGCCCTTGCCAGATGAAGGGGTATATCCAGCAAGCAAACACCCTATAAATGATCTTCAAATGAATACCAGCCAAAATCTGGGTTATGCTGCTTGCACATAAATTACTGGACTTCTTAAATTTTGATAATTACTTTTTTCCCCTGAGTTAATATATTCTTCTGCCACTTACTGTAGTTTAGTGAAAGAGGCACATTGAATCTCTTACCACTGAGCTCTGGGAACTTTGCCAGTTTGCACCACTTTCAGAAAAACAAGGGCTTGAAGGCAATGGTACCAGGGAATCTTGCTAGCACAAGTCTTCGCTCTCAACATGCGCAAGTCTCTATTAAATCTCCCAACAATTTTTTTCCCACACACAGTTTCCTCCCTGAAGTGGTTTTCATTTAGTGCAGAAGAATTCAGCAGAGCAAAAGACATCAGGAAGAGGCTCAAGAGCCATTAGATTTATTATGCTCTTCAAAGAACAGAGGCACCTTTTGTTGTTCCAGACATTCGACAGCAGCTCCGGCGCTGCTGCTGCTGCTCTGAACAGAGATACAATAGAGTCCTGCAGGAAAGTGGCTAAGATGTGTACAAGCAACATGCCATGGGGTTTTATTTGCATATCACTGGGAGAACACTTCAGCGCCCTGGAAAACTTTCTGCCATGGATCCCTCCCACCTGGAGGGCTGAAATACTGAATTGAAAAAATGCCTACTTCTTTAGAGCAGAATAATTAAATAATGGTTTGATACTTCCTGACAGATGAATAATAGCAATGATATTTACAGTTCTAACACTGAAAGGAGTCTATGATCCCAGTTTATCTATTCATGAATGAAGCAATTCACCTCCTGTGCTCCAGTCAGCTGGAGCCAAGTTAATACAGAAGATTAACCAGTTTTCCTCACTGCTTCTTCTAGCTGGGCCAACTTCTTCCAGATCTGGTTTTAAACATGTTTCTCTTAATTTGAAGTGTACCCAGGTTCTTAGAAATGTCATCTATCCAATTTAGGGAAACCAGGTTAACCTGAGGACACTTGAGCAGTTTGGCAGGCAGGGGAAGCTTGCAAGGCAAGTGTCTATTATTCCCGGGGAAGTGTTGGTTGTTTCAGAAAGATGGGAGTGGGCTTGTATGAGGACAGTCATCCCCATCAGCATGGGAAGAAAAAACTTTGGGAGACAGACACGATGAGTGCCCCTATGGGCTGAGTTGATGTTTTTCAGCTGGGGTCACAAGGGACTCCTGCCCTCAAAGGGTTGAAAATGTGGTGGGGCACAACCTGGGGGTGCCCTTCACTGGTTGCTCAACAAATTCACTCCTAGTTCACTAAGTAACAGCTCATCTCTGTCCATGTCACAAAAGAAGGAATTTATTTCTATAGTAAGCAATATACTAAAAGATTATGCATAAGTCAGGTGGATTTTTCTGGAACAGTTCCAGCGATAAAGCAATGCAGCAGACGAAAGGAAAAAGCTCATCATCTTACTTGAATTTTCCCTCCCTCTTCATTGACTTATAAAGCACAGCAATTTAGACTAGAAACTGCCCTATCTGCAGAGCATTTCTGAGTGACTAAAGTTAATATTGAAACTGGTGTAGGCATGAGGCTGGAAAAACTGTGAAATGTATTTCTCTAAACCTTTCCCTGCTGTTTTTGAAAGATGTCACTCAGAAAAGATTTATTCCCCTGGGAAAGCTTTGTTTTTTAAAGAAGCAAAAGTGCTTTGTATTTTCCACATGCACATAATTAACCATTGCCCGTGGGTTGCTATTTTGGCTAGCACTAGGTGTCTGACCACATGGATCATATTTACACTACTGAGTTCAAAAGTTTGTTATTTACAAGTTCTCTGTTTCTAAATTATAAATAGGAACAACTTGTGGAATGACTTGGTTCAAAGACCTGCAGCAGGACGCGTGCTTACGGTTCTGCAATGCCTACACAATATGAAGTTGCACATGTCTTTACATGCTATTAGCACACTTGGAAGTACAATGTGCAGAGAATATACTATCTTAGTGCTTTGTAATGTGCACCAACACACCTGCTAGCGTGGGAAACAAGTCTGCAGCACAGTATGCAAAGTGTATTGCATGGGGCACAGATCCCTTTACACCAGCACCGTTTTGGCTGCAAGTGGGCATTGTGTTCTGTGGTGGGTCCCTTCCATTATTGATGAGTTATTTTATGTATTATGCAGTACTGTAATGAAGACGCAGTCTTTTGTCTTCCCACACTGTGTCCTCTGTGGTGCTGGGAAGTCTTGGGGCAATATTATCAAATAAAACAGGCACTGCATTGTAGAAGATGAATTCAGCTGAGTTTCCCAGCAGTTACACTTTAGTGCCACTGAAAAACTGAGAGACGTGGGACTAGTTGGAAAAATTCTAATAAAAAAATTAACTGAATATAACATTCAAAAAATCTTTTTGAAAAAACTGTGCAGACTTTCATCTGAAATCCAGAGCACCATCACTTTCACACCCATCCTTCACTGACAGAAACCTCGCGAATACTTAGGGCATCTAACTAGGAGAGAGAATGTATGCTGTATTCTGCCAGTTTATCTGCTGTTTGATGAATCAATGCTTTATTCTTTTATTTCTCGCCTTATTTTTGGTGGGATCAAAGTGCTTTCCAAGGAACTTCCTCTCAGCAATACAGAAATGCTGTCACTTCTGTACAAGAGTAAGAGCAGAATGACTGAAGGAATGGAAAAAGATCTCAAACTCTGAAGAACTTCATAAAATCCAACTTATGGGAATGGGAGCTGGACAAATACCTGTCAAATAATCCAGAATGGTGGAAAAGACAGCAGATCTTTAGAAGTGGATTGAGTAACAGTCTTTCTGACCACCACAACATTCTCCCTGCAGAGTTAAGGCTGGGTCTGTGAAGCTCCATGTGGGAAGGCATGGGGTTGAACTCTGTACCCTCCATGACCTACTTCTGTATTGTGTGGTCTGTAAGCCACTTAGAACATTATTTATTGCTTTCTTACAAGTAATAAATTAAAAAAAAAATCACTACTAGCTTTCTTCAAATCCCTCTATTATTTTATGCTTTTCTCCAACTTCACCCTTAGTCAGAAAAGGCATCTGACCTCTATCTATGATTAACTCTGCAACAGAGCCCTCTGCTTAAGGCTTTCCAGCATGTGGTGTTTACATTTAGAAATAGGATTTTCATGCATTGTAAGTCAACAATAAGTATTCAAGTCCCCAGGGTAAAACCATCAAAAGAAAAGCGAAAGTTCATAATACGTTATATTCACAATGTCACAGGCAGCATTTACCAGTGGCACAGATCAGAGTCTTAATTCTTCTTCAAGAAGCACCAAGTCTTTAAGCCATGGAAGCCCAAGATGCCCCCAGAGCTGGTCACGCCAAGCCACAGACCTGAACCACTGCCTCCTTCTGCAGTACAGGAACATGCAGGTGCTGCCAGGGACCAGCAGGGGCTCAGAGGCAATGTCCGAAATGAGCAAATAAGGAAGGAAAAAGATGAAGAATTCCTTTGCTTGTCTCCAGAAATTTGGGGAGCAAGAAAGGAGAGAAAATAGTCTCATTCTCTCTCTTAGGGAAGTGTAACCACCTCCTGGGAGAGTGCATAGGCTCCATTAAGCCCTGCAGAAAGTAATGCTCACCACAGGCACTGCTGGGTTTCCTACTGAACTATGGCAGGGAAGAACTTGCCCGTTTTTAGCTTACTAATGTCCTCTCTTCATGTCCTGCTCCACTAGCGATGCTGCACTGCCACCAGTCATTGCATTTGGTAAGTCTAAGAGGACGTAAGTCCTGAAGAACACGAATCTTGTGTGCTTGGCAAACATCAGCCTGTGGGCAAGGTCCGTGCAAAATGCTTTTTCCACAGTCTCCTGGGGGAAGAAGGGGTGATGCTCTGCTCCCAGTGAAACCTGGCTGCAGGTGACAAAGTAAGCTAGTGACACACTACCTTGTATCAGGTAACTTATGCCAGTGAAAGGTCTGACTTCACAAAGTGGACACCCATGAAAGAAAAACAATTAAATGGGAAGTCATTTGTCATACTAATGATCTTACTAAATGTCACCATTAAAGAACTGTAAGCAAGAGATTGGTAATGAGAAAGTCAATGTTATCATTTGCTCTCATTTTGCAGGCTGGCTCAGGACCAACTCTTCGTTTTTTATTGTGAAGGAGAGCAGATTAAAGAGATGTATAAGGAAATCAAAGTAATTAGGCATATAAACAAGCTGGCAGGTAAATAACTGTGATTCAGTGAGGCACCTGTCAGCCTCTAAAGTAAGGATGGCATGTATTTCTATTATTTTCTTTTTAGTCTTTATTTTCTCTTATTTCTGATTACTCCTAACATAATCATTAGCATCCTTACAAAGCACAAGACTGAGCTGAGTCTGTGTTCACCTCATGCAAGGCTTGCTTTAGCCCACCCTGAGGATGTGCACTGGCAGAGGCTCCCACCACAGCACTGAGAACTTGGGTATGTGTAGGATGGCCAGCCCTCTCCATGGGTAAGAGTACGAGCACATCCCCTGCAGAAATGCAGCTAGATAGAGAATTTAGACTATGGTTTTTCTCCTACCTTTTGTGAACTTTGGGACGCTACACCCCTGGGAAATTCCCTTCCTCAGCACTGATCTTGACATGCAACCCAGGTTAACACAGGCTGGCTGTAGGATCTCATTCAGCCCATTTAACCCTAGGCATTAAACAAAGCACTTGGTTTGGTTTTCACTCACGCCCCATGTAATCAGTATAGAGAGATCAGTGCCCGTGGTTGATCTTGGGCATCAGTTTCTCTCATGAGGAGGGACAGTGCAGTAACTCTCATCACTCGGTTATAATGAGTATGTTCCTTTGAACTGACCCAGTAATTTGAAAGTCAGCACTACCTAAAAATTATTTCCAACTCCCCAAAACACAGACTGCTAACATTCTTTTTAACTAATTCGGCTTAATGCACCATTCAAAACCTCACACCGCAGCTTTGTGCCAAGACTAGTTTTTTTCCCAAATGTTACAGTATCCTGACTCCATGTCTGCTGAAGATATGATGCAGTCTCACATTTTCTGCTGTAGTCTACCATGATTAATTTTAGTTTATGGAAGTGGGTGGTCGAATGAAGGGAGAAGCAGCCACAGAAGCCAGAATTTATTCAACTATGGGAAGCCCAGAAGTTCTTAAACACAATAATATCTCAGCAGGAAATATATGAAAAAACTAAACATTACAAATAGCACATCCCAAGTAGTGCACACATTCCCAGCTGCAGAGTTAGCAGAGTGGGTATGGCATCCTATGAATGTGCCACAGGGAACCTCTGTTTAGCTGCGTGATTTTGGTGGAGCATTTTATTAGTGTGCGGAGCACTTCTGTGCATACAAATGCATCCCTTAAAGCTGCCATCCATCTGCATAAGCAGATGAGCAACTTTATTACATGGATGCATAGATATAATAAATACGTTTTTTTCCTAATGATTTTTCCATATGAAAAAGCAGACTCTAACGCAGCATGCAGGCAGCTGAATGGATGGAGTATGCAGGCAGTGGCTGTGCCTGAAAAGATATATGGATATGTGTGTTTGTGAGAATTCCTATTCACATTAATTCATACCCACAAATGCTTATGGGCTGTAGGAGCCTGGAAGAGCAGATCTAATAAAACATTCTATACCTTATATTCATTATGTACTTTTCCTGTCAACTTGCATGCTGAGATCATTGCAATAACTGGGAAACTTACGATGATATAAAGGTCCTCAGTATAATCTATTATAAATTTGTAGCTAGTATAAATTAAAGGGAAATATTTATGGAAATAAATTTAATAATTAAAAAATTATACAAATGAATATTTGAGGAATTTGTTTCATAGAATCAGAGTTTTTTTACAAAACCCAAATGCTGAAATTCCCTTGAAACCAAATTTCACTTTTTGACAAGCTCAGCTGTAAAGAATGGGACAACTGGAAATCTTTGAAGCTTTTAACATGTTACATATGAGAGAAAAGGGGTTGTTGCAGACAGAATATTTACCAGACCTTTTTTTTTTTTTACAGAAAAGAAAGTAGGAAATTTTTCCATTTGTGACCCAATTCCTGTGTACGTGACAACTACAAACTCTAAAATGGAAGCTCCTCAGCATGGGCTGCATCTTAAGTCTGTAAAGCATCTAAAGCACACTTTGGTGTGCTAAGTAAATAAATAAAGAATACCCAAAAATGAAAAATGCAAATTATTATTTGCTGCATATTCATAAACTTCTCAGAAATCTAATAGGCTTTCAAGTACTCAAAAATACTTTCTTAAAATACTTGTTCTTTGCTAAGAGTAGCTAACAGAATTAAGGTATCAACCATAAGACAGTTTCTTTCATTTTAGCCTATGTGCAATAAATTCCCATCCTGAGACTCGTGTTTCCACAAGGCACCTCCCTGAAACAAGATCAAAATCCTGGAAAATCTTCACTCCCTTTGATGGGAAGAGACAGATGGGAAAAAGAACCAATCCAAAGTTAAGAACTTTCAGAAGAAAGGCAGAATCATCACAGGCATTAAACCAATCACCAAGACCATAGTCAAAGTATCCAAATTTGGAGTCTTACTTGGTGGTCTAAAAGGGCTGAGCACATCTGAGCAGCCAAAGCACTCTGTACTCTTCAGATTTGCATAAATTTAGGACTGTTGAATCTTGCCCAGATTTCCTCATGAATTCTTCTGCTATGGCAAAACTACAGCTGAAAATTTTCAATCTGAAGAAGGAAAGATTAAGTCCTCAGTATTCCTAAATGTAACTCAGAATTTAAAATGTTTCTTGATTTTTGATGACTTTTGATTTTTAGATTTTTTTTTGATTTTTAGATTAATATGTCAGAAATAGCAGAATAAAAAAGATAAACTTTTTTATTACAAATATGCCTTTCAGTAAGATATACTTGTGTATTGAAGGTTGTCAGGAGACAACCTCTCTCTAAAGATCTCCTGTCCATTGCCAGTGAACACTGCAGTGAAACCTGGATGGCAGCAGGTAATGTAAACCTTCAGTCACTATGTTTACAAAAGGAAAATAGGGCTGTGGTGCGTATTTTACAGGGAAGAAAAGATACCACACAAGGTCTGCTCTGTTCCCAGCCCAGGCACTGCAAAGGGGTTGTAAGTGTGTAACTGAGGGCAGGACTTCATTCTGATACCACAAACGGGTTTCCATTGAGAAAGCAGGATGTTATTTTGGGCCCTTGTCGAGCTAGTGCAATGACAAATTCACAGAACAGCAAACTTCACCACAGATATTTTCTGCAGACAAAATAGTATCAAGGAACTCCGTCAATGTCTGGAGCACAAGCCCTTGCATTTTACCTTATGAAAAATATCAAGGTGCCACACAATCCTCTTTTTGAAAGCTGATCCACAAGAGCTGACACCCAACACACTGGAAATACCAACTCCAAGTTCTATCTTATAATATGCTGCTAATTTTACTTCAGCTTCTGTTTATTTAAAGTTATATTCTGCCATCTTACATGTAAAACATATACACATCCACATAAATCAGTGGGGCTACCTGTCTGCTGAGGCATCCCCAAATAACTGCGGTGAGTTAAAGCACCATGAAAGATGAGAAGGAAATAAAACCTGAAAATATGTGCAATTCACATTACAGCAAAAGCTGATCTAAAGGCTGCCTACGAGAGGCTGTCACAGATTAATAGAGATTAATTTACCTCCATCTTGTGAGTTCATGATATTCAGAGCAAACAGCATTGCATTGGAGAACGTGGTAGCCTCTTCTTTGCTTGCAAAATTCAAGCCATAGACCTGCCGTGCGTCGCGCCATTGATGAAAGGTAGGTGTTGCTTGATTGTACTTCAATCCTTTCACAATTGAGTAATTAATCACTACCTGTGATTTGAAAGAGAGGAATAAGGATTAAAAATAGTTCTGCTGTCAGTGGGAAAAAACCTACCCAACCCTTGTGTAAAGGTTAATTAAATTGGTAGAGTCAGTTCCTATGGCAGCTCCTACATGGCTGTATGGTAAGGCAGTGTGTGTTTCAATGACAGAAGACCCACATCTGGGGATGAGATTTAAAACAGTTCAGTTCAGCCTCGGGGACTTCCAAGCCAGTTTTGCAAAATCTACTACCTGCTCGTGTTTTCTACAGCACCTCCACAGGATGCAGCTGTGAAGATGCTGCAGACAGCTGTCAGGAGCCAGTGCCAGCAGCTGTTGCCATCTTTTGGAGGATGATCATGCACAGTTGTTAGAAAAAGAGCCAGACAGAGATCTTGGCACTAACCCTGCCCTACAGCAGATAATTGTTTGATTCATTGCACTGGCTCTGCTTTTCTCCTCCCATGCACCTGATCACCACCAGCTTCTTGTGTTGAGAGTTTTTCCTCTAGAATCAGACAGGCAATGACAAAACTAGACAACCACATATTTCCTCTCCCACATCCTCCCTTGTACATGCAATATTTTCCAGGTAAGGGGTGACTGCAGCAGAAGGGTGTTTCTCTATAATTTGATTTAATCTGCTAAATACAGTGCCCTGTTTATCCTTGGGTGGGGCACATGGGACACCAGACTACACAGTACAACTGGGATCCAACCAGAAACCACCAATACCAAAAATGTTAAGTTGATCTAGCTGAAGGTAGAGAGGCAGAAGTGTCCACTGCACCATTAATAAATGAGAAGGACCCATGGCAGAGACAGCAACCCTGAGATACCCATCTGTGCATGGCAACAGCACTGTGTTGTGACAAAAAGTTAAGAAACAAAATGCCAACAGAAAGGATCATAATTATTCTCATGATCAGGAACAGTGCAGTTGAGGAGATGTTGTAGTAATTGGAGGCTCCCTCTTCATCAGCTCACACAGGCTGGGGGCAGAAGGCAACCAGGCACAGAGAACCTTGAAATTATGAGCAGGGAAAGTTTGAAGTTCATTATTCAAATACAGCAAATCTGGTCTTGAATGTCTGAGATTGTCCATCCACATGGATTTATTTTGGCTGGAGTTTGACCAAGAGGCAGAAAAATCCCACCATTTCTGATGCTCACTGAAAGTCAACCAATGGAAATCCTCCACCAAACTAGTTTGTATGGCTCATCTGTAAATTAAGTGGGCTGAGAGGGATTTTTGTGCATGTTGTCCAGAAATTCACTCTTAGAGAAAGTCTTACCATCCTGAGCTTTGTAAGATGGGAGCAACAACTGAAGACAAGGGAACAGAGTCAGTAATGAATCAACTTTGTACACAGTATTTACATTAAGAGGTGGATCCCACACTCCAGAAAACCTACCAATACTTTTTTTTGCAGTCTGATTGACCAGCACTTTGGAAAGTTTTCTATTAACACTATGGGTCCAATTAAAAAGCTCCAACGTATTTAATTAGTCAAACAATATTTTTATTAGATGAGTGACAATTCTCCTTAATTATAAAGGCTGGCTTTTAAAACTAATTTCAAAGATTAATGACTCCTTAGTTTTGAATTTTCAGTGGATTGACAGTTTAGATTGGCAGAAAAACATTAGATGAGCATAATAAAGAACAAATTGTTTTACACGCATTCCTATTTTGAAGGATAACACTGTCTCATTGATATAGTTAACAGGTGTCTGATAATTGTACTATATTAATATACAAAAAATAATGGAAATCAGCAAAGAAGCCAGTACACCACTAGATAATTACAGATATACTCTTATTTTCTAGAATGAATTTACTTACCTGCCAGCTTTAAAGAATGACATAGCATATAGTCTTTGAATTAGGTCTAGTATTAGGCAAAAATATGAGGGTCCAAATGTTGCACTCAAGACAATATCATTATTAAGGTTCCATGCAAATACTCTGGGTAGCAATCAGACCTACACTGCTGTTCCTGACACACTTCATTGAGAGATTCCTGACCTGTGAGCCAAAGGAAGATGCAGACTACATTTGGTACACAGGCTCCCAAGGGTCAGTTCCCTGAAAATGGGGACCGCATCACAAGCACGCTGTGCAGGAAGACACTCACACCAACCAGAATGAAGTGGAAACTGGTCACAGCAAAGGCATTGAACTCACATTATAGCTGACAGCTTAGACTGCCCTTTTTCCTTGAAAACTGGTGACGTCACCCCCATTCTTCCACTGAGCATTGGGAGAATCTGTACCAATGTTGGTCATACGTAAGGAGTCTCTGGAGCATCAAGGAGACTTATGCCTGGATTACTAACCTAACAGTTTTAACATGGAGCAATTTTTAAGTCTTCCAATCATTTTTTAATTAGATTAAACCAAGGGAAGGCACAGTCAGTATCTTCAAGGAAAAGCTAAGACTGTGAGCTTTTACCAGGCTTTCAAAGTGAATCTTTCTCACCTACTAAAAGAAAGTTCTGTTTCAAAGGACACCACTCTCAAAGTCCAAAGAGCACCAGAGGGTGCAATGCAGCTATATAATGACAGAAATTATAAAAACCTATGCCAAAAATTGTTCAATAGAAGTCAAAACCTGCTTCCCCAGAACATCAACCCAAGGAACTCCGAGAACTGCTCTGTTCTGAGGGTTTGATATCTTTCATTGAATAAAGACAGAATTCGAATGTTGACCTTCAGTAAGCATCAAGATGTCTACACATGTAATACCTTGTCTTCAAACTCAAATCAGGGAGTTTAAAAGTGGGAAATGAAACTTAAAAGAGACAGAATTTCATTTTATGCTATTTGGCTCATGTTTATAGAATATACTATAAAAGAGAAGGTGTTCTTCCACTGTTGTTGAATGCACAAAGGTGTCTTGTACAGATGGGCTGGACACTCTGCAAGGCACATGATGTGCTTCAGAGCAGTAATTAGCATAAAGGTCTCCCTGTTTGAAGCATAGGGGTTTTTACAGGTGTTTCGAAGGGGATCTTTACTCTAAAGCTTCGTATGTCAGTAAGATAGCACCTGCCAGGCTGAGCAGACCAACAGTTCATCTTTTAAACTTCAGTTGTAGTCCACAATAGCTGAATTGGAGAAGATTACTAGAAACCTTGAAGAAATAAGTAATGGATTTGTCCATGACAAACAGTTCTTCCTATAACTCTTCACCTAGAATTTGACTTTATATGTCTTTTTTTTTTTTATTTTTCAACCCCCTTTTAGCATTTTATATCCTGAAACAAAGTAGTCTTGTTACTGATATAAATGTCTGTGCTGCTTTGAACCCTGTTAAATTCTGGATTTCAATGACCTCACATGGCAAGGAGTTTCATAAACCAGTCGTGCACAACATTAATATGTTGACACCTTCCCATTTTCCTATTACTGCAACATTAAAACAGATTCGCTTCACTTCTATTTGGTACTCTCCTTCATCCTTTCACCTCACTTTCACGTGGAGGCTCCCTGAGACAGGCAGGGAATTTTAGGATCTATAAAAAAGCACAAAACCAAGAAGCCCTTCCTTTTGGCTGCTGAGTTGAGAGCTGTCAGCAGTGATGATGGTGGTGGCCAGTGGGAGTCATGGGAATGGGGACAGAAGGAATCAAATGGGCTTCAGGGCAACATCTGAAGTGTAAATGCAACCAAGATCATGGGAAGAGCTCCCACACAAGTCTCACCCCCATGCTCTTGCTTTTTGAACCAGAAGAATCACTTTTATCTCCAGAGCATGAAATGGTTCAGAAGGTTGATGCCAGCTTGGGCCCTGCCACGCTGCCAGTGTTCAGGCTCATCTCACAGGGAGCAGACATAATTGCTAAAACAGAGAGGATATAAAAACTGCTACAGCTGAGGCCAGATTCTTTACTTCTGATGGCAGGCCCAAACCTGACAAACTTCTAACAACTTACAGCAGTGTTTAATTGGTTCTTTATTTTTCAGAAATTGTGGTTAGCTTATATCCCAAGAATGCTGTCCCCGTTTCAATTTTGGTTTGGGCTCACATGTAAAATGTTCCACTTTCCCCAAGGCCCTGTTTCTACATCTACTTCTCAGCCACATCAACACACCAACCCTTCAGGGGATGTGATTCACTTTTGACTTGCACTCTCCTCCCTGTCTGTTTGTTCAGCTCATGCCTTTGGGTGATGAGATCATGCTGAGCTGACATCACTTAATGTAAAGTAATAATTTTAAACCCTCATTTGATCAGGACTCCAGACTGGGGAGCTACTGCTTTTCAGCTAAGCCATAAAGATGGACCACTTGTATATTTTCAGCTTTGTTAACTTCTTGCTTGGTGACTGAAGCTCACACATGTCACCTTTACAACAGGCCATGTGACAACAACAGCTGACAAGCTGCAACTCTTGGGCTTCAAGAATCATAGAATTGTTAAGGTTGGAAAAGACCTGTATGAACATTTAGTTCAAGATGAAGGCTGCAAGGAAACATCAAAGCTCATGACATGAAGCAATTGTTATACTGATCTGGCCTTAGATTTGAACCAGTTCTGGCCCCTGTGACTACACCAAAGCTTCAAGAGTCTACTTGTGGTTTTCTGAAAGTTATCACTCACACCAGCATTGAGTCACTGCAAACGTGCACCCCTATGCAGAGCAGAAAGGGGAATTCATGTACTGCTGGTCTGTAACCCAGCACCGCTGCTACATGCAAGCATGAGATGAGCACGTCACCCAGACACATAAAGGGAACAAGAGGTCTGGTGACCACTTCCTGGTGGTCAGAATGGTGCTCCAGCTCTGTGGCTCTAAAAGCTGTATCTCTTTGCAGTGAATTTTTTAGACACTGTCAGCCTGCGAAGGAGATAAACGCAGATAAGGTAAGTAGAATGAGAAGACGGTGCCATAAATTCCAACACATGCACGAAAAAAAGGGCAAGAAAACAGAAAGGCAGCTAGACAAAGACAAGAAAAGGAGTCTACAGAAGAAGATAGATGAAAACTGAAAAAGAGGATGAAAATTAAAGAGAGATGTTATTAGAGATGTAATATAAAACAACAAAAATTAACCGAGAAATATTAAAGGCTAGCAGGGGTGAAGCCATGATTACTCCAGTCTGCACCTTGCCAAACAGTATGTAAGAAAAGATAAAATTGTTCTTCCATGGTATTGTGTTGTGCTATCTATTTTAAACTAGTTTCTGAACTCTTGGAAATGTGTGTAGCCTCATTAGCTTCATTATATGCCAAATCACTTATTAGCTCAAGATTGGTCCTTTTCAGATAAGTATGTCTTTTGTGGCAAATCAACAGCTTTTACTAAAACCTCAATTTCAGTGAGACTTAACATAACCTGAGAGCAAGCACAAAATGGCTTGCACAGAGAAATACTTTAACTGAAATTCATTTTTGTTCTCATTGAATACAAATGCTTAGTAAGTTGAGCAAGCTTATGATTCTATGTAAGAGTCATATGAAATATATTAAATTCTGAATCTTGAGATTTTCAGTGTTCCTTTTAAATACTACTATACTACACACTGTCTTGAATATGTTTTATTCATAATATTGAATTTTTGCAATCATATTTAAAGTGAGCACTTTGTTTTAGACAGTTTTAGGTGAGTAAGGTAATAACCTATACACTTTGTTTAAGGAAAGATTTTTAGTCTTCAAACTCTAGAAAAATATATTCTTCTATCTGTTTCCTTCAGAATTGAGATGATTTTTAGACAGCATGCAACCTCTTCATAAGATGAAACATTTGCAAGCAAATAGAATGTTACAGTTAATTCAATGCTTAAAGTACAGCTCAAGATTTTACTTTTTAGTATGTCCTGCTCTTTAAATTGTATACTCTGATTAAGACAGACTTCTGTTGACTTTATGACTTCTGCTTGTTTTACACCAGCTATTCAGTTCCATCTTAGATTGTAGTCACATGAAAACCATTTACGTTCACCTGCTGCCTATGAAAAACAAACGGCCAGCATAGCCTGGTACAAAGCAGTACTGGCTTTCACAGCTGACTAAGAAGCCATTATATTTCATTTATTTTTGAAAATATTTTCTATTTTTGCCTGGAACTAATGGAATTAATATATTGTCTTCTCTTTACTGAGAGGGATAAAAGCAGTTGCAAACCTTTTGGCAGATGTTTCAAAAGGGCACTGCAAGGAGCTGAAAACCTATGTGCTCAAAACCCACCTGTTCCTGTTCTGCTTTCCTTTCTCAGAGTGATGACTCTGTATTATGGAAAGTGTAGCAATGTCACTACCACTTCCAGTATGCAACCTGACCAACTTTTCCATTTGGCCCAAACATCATTGCAACTGAGAGAGATCATCTGCACTTCCATAAGCAGATCAATCAATTCAACATTTGTGGCAGCTGAGAGGTGCCCTGGCTCCAGCTCTCTGGGCTGGTTTGACTTGGCTTGGCTTGCCCCTGCCCATCTCACACGGCCAGCAGTGCTCACCTCACCGTCCCAGGAGGCAACACCACTCTCTGAACCAACATGCAATCAATTGCCCCCTTTTTCCTGATTCGTCTGCCAGGCAGAGGGCTCCGGGAGAGCACAAGAGGTGGGCAGCCCAGACAGGATGGGCTGACACTGCCGCACCAACCTCACACCAGCACTCAGAGGGAGCCCCCAACTCTGAAATTTCTGCTCTAAAATGCAGGTGGAGCTACAGCACTGCACTGTTATTTCACCCAAGTAAACCTTCATTTAGGGTCTAATTGAGACATTTGTTTAGGGAGCTCCTGGCAGCACGCCCTGCCTGGAACGCTGCAAGCCAGGCTGCCCTGGGCTGAGCACCATGCTTTGGTGGCTGACCAGACTGCGGGCCTGATCCCAGTTCTGATAATCTAAATCCCATATAACGCCTTTAATACCCAAGAAGGTCCTGCAGAATTAGGCAGCTGTAAATCAGATCACAGTGTGCACCTAGGATTTTAAAGTGCATTACAAGGAACTAATTACTTAACACAGCAATGTAACAATCACACTTTGTGAGATAGCAGTGCAGAACTAGTGATTTCTGTTTTTGTTTTTAATATAGTACTAAAACCAAGCAAAAAGTAATTTGGGGGGAGCTGAGAACAAAACCTGCAGAGTGAAATAAGACTCATTTCACAAGAAAAAATGGAAGGGAGGGAATAACATTAAAATCTCTCTGGCATCTACGAAAAGTTCTTTTTTTCAAATAAGGAATAATAACTTGTGATACATTCTGTATGCAAAAAATTCTACAAAATCTGAACAACTGGAGTAAACAAACTTGTAGGTACCTTGCAGAGAACAGGAAATGTTGCATTAGGTGTAGAACTGAGGTTACCAAATAAGATCAAAGGTTAATTTACAGGAAACTCGGTACAATTACTCACTTGTTGATCCTGCAGTTTAACTCCAACTACCCTGAAGGTGTTCGTGGCCGTGTTGTGGTATATGTTGATCCTGCTGAATCCCTGCTGTCCAGGTTTGATTGGCACCCATTTCTTACTGGTATCGTCATAGACCATAACTGAAGCTCGGGCTTGGCAAATACTCTGTTCACTGCAGAGCAAAAACAGCAAAATCAGGGAAAAAGCGCAGTGAATTTGCTGCTTATTACTGAAAACTTCTACAGGAAAAGAAACCAACAGAACCTATCAGAACTACTTACAACATATGTTTTATAAGAGATCTGCTAATCCTTTGACTGTGATCTGTTAAATTAAAGCTGACACGTATGTGTTCATAGACTTAAAACCCCTCCTGTATGCTGCTGTTTTGAACAGATAATCTAGTTTATATAAAACATTAAGCTCTGAGAAATAACCCGCATCACATAAATGTTATGAAAACTGTCCAATAGTATGAATGCTCCATTTATTTTATGTACCTATTGGCAAGTGAGGCCTTTCACATTCTACCAATATTTTACTGCTTACTGACAAAACAAACGTGACATCCACAGCTGAGTTATACATGTAAAACTGGAAGGAAGCAGACCTTGAACCAAAAGCCACGTTAGGTAAACTGAAGAAATCAATTAAGTTAATCCATGTGATGCCTAATACCCAGACCTGCTGACGCACTTAGACGTCCCAGAATACATGGTGCAAAACACACAGGAACTCTTTTTTCCTTCATCCTAGTAGCAAAGAAGGTGGGAAAGGGGAATCCATGAATGTCTGCATTCCAGCATTAGAGTACATATACGTTGTACAGCATTAGTAACCATTTTTCTCCTTTAGATTCACAGAAATGTCTTAGTTCTTTACCTCTTACTTGCATATCCTGACTAATTCACTGGAATCATAATAAAACACACCCTTCATGAGCAATAAATGCCACCGGCAAATGCTGTTGAGGTGACATGTCAATACAGACCAGGATTTCAATTATCTTGAGCTCTCAGCCACTTTTATTCTACCAGAGGAAATAAAGAGTTCCTTATATGAAGAAAAAAATGAATCCTGCAAATTTTGAAGAGATGAGATCTTTAAACGTAACAGAGATTTTGAACATGCAAATAGTGCATCTTAGACCTAAATGAAACTACTAGGATTTATGTCCTGCAAAAATTTTAAGTTCATGAGTGTCCTCTTAACTTTAGACCTATCTATATGTATATATGCCTCCCTTCCTGAGCCCAAGCTGTATTAAACAATTTTCAACAATGCAATATCAAGCAGTAATCCGTTTGGACACAAATCCTTTTTTCCTACCTTCTTTGGTTTTACCTCCCTAGCATACACACAAATAAAGAAGAAGCTCCCGGGTGATGCTAAACCATATTGCTGCATTGCCACCATGCCAAATCACACCACTTGTCAATTATAACAACTGCTGCACACCCAAACCCGCCCGACCCCATCACTGTCATCATTCTAATGAAAGGGAGCACGTTACTGCAAGCATTAAGAGGATCTGGGTAGATTTCAGCAGCAATTTTCGATCTTTTCTCATTTGTGTGTCTCAAAAAGATTTCCAAGGCAGATATAGCCCCTGTGGTACACTAAAGCCTCCTGACACTGGCTTGTTTTATCAGTCACTTCACATAGCCTCCAGGTAGCCCACAGACCTCCTTTAGGCTGTGGGTAAGAACCTGAAAACTCCTCACAGCATTTACAGAGGTAGCAATGATGCTGGCACACATCTCCATAAAGAACAAAGCAATAAAATTCAGGATAAATTGCATTTTTATTGCACATCATGAAAACAGCTAGACTCTGTTATTGGAGCAATTTTTTCAGATCAGAAAGACTAAAAGTTATTTTATTTATATTCTTCAGAATTTGAAAAATCTAGCTCATCCACCAGCTGCTGTTGCTTTGCTATGCAAGATACCTGGAGAACAGCTGCGTCTTTGCTGATGTATTTACCCAGCAAATACCCCTCCCTCCTTTTGTTTAAGGTAAGCTAATGTCTTGTGGCAGCTCCTCCATATCTGACACCAGCAGCTGAGGGATTTGAGCTCACTCCAGCCTACCTAATCCTCCAAATGGTGCAAGAGCCACCGCCTGGCAGCAGGGGCAGCATTGCTTGCATCCTCCAGACCTGCCTGGGGATACTAAGTCTGCTTTGGATTCACAGATGGGGAGAACGGGAGAGAAATACACCAGGAAAAAGGCAGGTACACTGAATTAGCTTTGCCATGTGGAAGTAGAATGACCAAAAATAATCCCCAGGGCAGCGCTGAGGCTGAATGGTGTTCACCTGCCTGTGCTATGAGGTTCCAGCTCCAGCTACAGAGGTGGGAGGAGCATCAGCTGCCTAGGGCACAACAAGTTGCTGCCCAGCGAGCCTGTGGGCTCCCAGAAAACTTTGTCCCTGGGAGAGTCACACTCAACCAGTGTGACACCACGTCCTTCCCCTCAAGCCTTGCCAGTCACTACAAGCCTCACTGTATACTAAAATAAGCAAGTGCACATCATTGGTTTCCAACCCAGTGTTGTCTCCATTTCAGGTGAATTTTGGAAGCCACAATTACCAGGAGTTCCTTAATCAGTCTAAATTAATTAAATTATCCTAACTTACAACAAAGAGAATACACCTAACTATACAGGCACAAGGTCCTTAGCATGGCATTACTCATAATGCCATATCCAGATTCCAGTAGATATGGCAACTTTGCCTTCAGTTTTTGCCACTAAAACTGGCAGCAAAGCACTTGCTACTGCCCCATGACTGAAACACAGATACAGAACTCAGGAACAATATTGAATGCATGACGACCAATTGTTACTGTAACATAAAACAACAACACATCAAGCTCAATTCCTGCTCTTCTGCAGTCAACGGAAGTTTTTCATCACTCATTTAAATGGAAACAGGATTAAGCTTGTTATCTGTCCTCCAGTGAAATAACAGAAAGGAACATAAAAGAAGTACAGCACAAGGGGAATCCTTTCCTGCAAAGCACTTCATCAATCTTTCAACATCCAAAATGCCCCTAGGGACCTATTGCTAGCCTGCTGTCTTACCCTAAATGGAGGTGTAACTCTTTATCCCAAAGACTTTTTACTTTTCCTATGCATAAAAGGCACAACTGTCCTATTGCTGCTTTAAGAGACTTCCCTGAAAACAGCCCAGAAAACACTTCTCTTATAAGTCAGTGAGAATCTCTGTATTACTGCCTGTGGAGCACATTACTTTAAACATAAAACAAGTATCAGTGGTTTCAGGAAAGTCCAGCAAAATTTTTGGGTATTTTTAGAACCATACATTTCACATATCACATCAAATATTACTAATTCCCCTATTGATTTTATATTTTACACTACCATGTAGTCAGACTCATCCACTTGACTTCCCACCATAGGTAATTATGCATAAAACCCATAAAAATTGAATTGTAGAGAGGTCTTAATTACAAAATTGTTCAGGGTTGTGCATCACATCCATTTGGATGTCCTACGATTTACTCTGGGGCAGATTTAAGACATCTTATTTAAATGTGAAGGGGAGGGGGTTGTTCCTAAGGATTCAAATAGTCACTCTTATTTATTCTGAAAGCCTTTTCTCCTTGATGTTTTACAACTGTAGGATGGCAAACCTACGCACCAGTACCACTTGTCTGCCTAAAGTTAAAGAAAATCTCCTTAACTTCCCATCTGATAGAAGCAAGCTGCACTGGGAAATCCTTCATTCACAGTGGGTGCCTAAAATCCAGTGTTGAGATTTGCAGAATATTGTTTAAATACTACAAAACTATAAATTAAAGTAATATGTTTGCAGATGATACAATTTATTTTGATCTGTGTAACCCATTTTGACCCACTCTCGTCCATCTCTTCTATTTAGGGTTCATCTCCGAAAATTAGCCGATCAGCTAAACTGGAGTTAACCCTTCTTGAAAGGGTCAGGGTTGACCCTTCTTGCCCAGCCCTGGTGAGTGGGCAGCCAAGCACATGCATGGGCTGGCCACACAGATTTGCTGTATCCTCCTTGCTTTGGTGTCAGCAGCACTTCCAGCCCCAAATGAGTCATGTCAAGCTCAAAGGTACCAGTTAAGGTACTACTGCATTTGGGGAGAGCAGTCAGGAGTAGCAATGAGGCTGCACTTCGAGACAGTGCTGCAGTGAAGGTGCCTTCATCCTGAAATAACACCCCTCTCCTCTTCCATCCGTGCAGAACTTGAAAAATGCAGTCCTTTCTTCCTGGCTTTTAGTAAATGTATGATTACCAAGATCCATAGCCAAAAAAGAGACACAAAGGAGTATCGCAAAAATAACACAGGGAGCATTTGGGAAAATATCTGTACATTTTATGAATTATCACATGAGACTTAATGGTGTGGCTTGACACTACTTGGCTGACTGCCAATAATTAAATAGGAGGAAGAAATATGGGGGGGGGGGGTGGAACAAAGTGACACAAATTACTGTGGAGTTTGGTAATGGAGGAGCCATGGATCAGAGAAAAGTCCTGCTTCACTTTGCCTAGACCAGTGGGTTATCCAAATACACAAGCTAAAATCTCTGGTCAGAACCACAAAAGACCCGTCATAGAGAATAAATAGGAAAAAAGAGAAGAAGCCATAATATTCGGAGGCAAGTCTTTGCCTGAAGGGTATCTAAGGCTTTTCTCTCTTGTCCCAAACTCTGAAAAAGACAAGTGGCCAAGCAGCAGTGTGCTCCTTCACTGACCAGTCTCCTCTACTTACAAGGTTATCTTATGAATAAAACTTTTGCAGAGTGTGGTACTGAGGCACTGAGCCCACCTCTGACTGGCTGCCCTGCGCAGGCTTATCCCAGCCCTATCCTGGACCCCTTGTCCAGAACCAAACCATCCAGAGGTCACCCCTCCAGGGGCAACAGAAAGGGTTTAAAATGCTTTCTCCTAGAGCCAGGACAATGTCATACAGTTTTCCGAGGGTCAATAAATCCTGCTTACAAAAGGTGTAACACATATCCATAACCAGCTAACTTCAGGATTAAACACCTAATTCTATGGGCCCTACTCCAGCATGCCAGGTGGACCTGGAGACTTCCACTGTCCTTCATATTTACAGATGCAACTGTGTCCTTGGGGCAGACACTCCCTTAGCATAAACTGTGAAAGCTCTCTGATAGAAATCAAGCTTCCATGCTTTGAACCGATTACAGATCGGTTCGATTATTTCAAGCTGCTTATGATTCTTTCACCTTCAAACCAGCTCTTTTCTGGTATTCAGAGGAAACACAAACAGCTATTTTTACAGACATTTACCTTATTTTTCATTTCCATCGCCCACACTTCTGCCCTCCAACCTTTAAGTGATTAATAATTAAAAATCATTTTGGACTGACCTAATCATTCTTATCGGTGTGAGAAATTGCTAATATCACTTAGTCCCAGGCTTGTCCTACTTGAAAACAAAACCTCAGCACACAGAATGTGTGAGATAACGCACAAGCCATTTAACACATCTCACACTACTCGTCCACTGGGTCTGCCACAGAAAGTCACACTTGTGTGGTTAAACGTGACATGCAAGAAATTGCTGATGCTGATTCAAGAAGCCGACAGAATACTCTCAATGTCAGCTTAAACAGGTAATGTACGCCCCAAATCCTCTATATGGAGATGTGATCTCTGCGGTACATATCTGTGTTAATCTCAAAATTAGTAAGCTACAAGTCATGTTCCTGCAGCATTTTAAAGTGTACTTCAAACTCTAATGGCCTAATTTGCTAAGCATTTTAACTTTTCACTACAATGCATATAATAATGACTGGGGTGCAGGGAAAGAGTTTCAGTAGTAATCTGAAACAGGTGGACATTTTTCTCTGACCACTGGATTCAGAGAACAAAAAAACCTGAGAGACCCTCTGAACACAAGGCAAGCAGGTCATTCTGGCTCATATAGACTGTATGTGAGATCTGAGCTCATGACAGATGAAGTTCCTGTACTGCAGTGACTCTCCAGCCTTCCCACACCAGAGGTTCACTTCCAGCTTTGCTCATGACCCCATTTCTCATTGGAAGCCTCACTTTTCTAGCACAGTGTCAGTCATATTTGTGACTTCTTCTGGGACTTCCTTTTCAAAGTCTACTTCCCTCTTCAAGCAAACTTGCAGCACAGCTAGTGTCACCATCGTTTATCCTCCTTCCTCCCTGAGCACTGAAGAACTTCCTCAGCAATGCAGCAAGACCTCACAGAGAAACTACAGCATTTAGCCACTTTATATACAGATAGGTGCTTTTAATCCCCACTGACATGCAGATGTTTGAGTATTTTATAGCAGGTAGAATAATAGTAATCACACTTCTATATGTAATATAGAGGTGCCACAATAACTGCCTCCTTTTGTTTTCTGATCCCCATTTTCTGCTAAACCCAGAAAAACCAACCCACGGACCCAGTGGTCAGAAGTTCTCAATTTGCACTCACTCCTGGTTGGGCCGTGTGTGCAGAAACACCTACCCAACAGTGCTGCTCTTGCCCCATCCAGCCTGAAGAGAAGCCCAGTTACCAGAAGAGCTGCTATTTTTTGGTCTCTTTGTACATTTACATTGAAAATCTGCCTTTGGTACTGGAGTTTGGCTGCACTGCCAGTGGGAGATGAGCTTTCTGCACTGAGCATCTGCTGCAGGTGCTTGGCCATCACCTTTCTCCACTGTTAAATTCCAGCATCTAAAGAATTTAATACTAAATAATTACATGAAAGTAATAAAAATATGAAGCCTCCTTCATAAGCAGCTCTCAAAAAGACTGACATTGTTAAATAAAGTCGTGACACACCTGCAAGACAAATACATATTTTACAGAGCAGGAAATGGAAATACTGATACCTACAATGTTATAAAGAGTAAGATGAACATCAGTTCACCTCCACAAGGAAGAGGATTCAAGAATTACTCTTCTTTCAGCTAGGAATGAGACATTCATTTTCAATTCTCCCTTATTACACTGGCATACCCAGTGGGAATTGACATGTCCAGTATCTGCTGCAGACATCCATTGCAGACAGGTCAGCTGGAAACCAGAAAAGAGAGTTTATGAGGCATCCAGGTCTCACGCTAAGCCAGGACTTTGGCAGATGAGTTGCTAAATTTGGGAACACGCACACAATCCTGGCATAGCCAGAGAAACTTGCATAACCTTCTGTCACCCCTCAGTGCTCTTGAGCACGGGAGAAGTGAGTAGAAACACAAAAAATAAATGCAGTATGCAAAACGTTAAAGCAGTGGAACAGATGTTCCACCTGGGCCTGACTGTCAGTCCAGAACAACTCAGTCCTCAGCACGGCCAGCCAAAATCCGTGGAGAGCCCTGACCTCTCGGTGTCTGCTGCGGCTCTTAAATAGCACATCTGCCAATCAGCAGAGATTTGGGGCCAGCAGAGCAGCCACAGATTGATGCCCTTGTAAGCCGGCACATCTGCTTAGTTTATGTCACTGAGATTTTTAAACTATGCAGCGTTGTTAATTTTAACCCATCACTCTGCTGGTGGGTTTTGCAAACTGAAGCTTAAGAATTCAAATTACTCTAAGGGGAACGAACTCCAGTCATCAGTATCTCAAGTCAGCATCTTAAAAAAGGCTTGATGATATCTGCTTTGCAGAAGGCACTTCACAGAGGAAGTGGTGTGATTCAGAGAAGAGCCATCGCTGCTGGGCAGCCAGACTCCCAGAGCCATGCCTCTGGGAAACTTTCCCTTCCAACTTCCAGCAAGGCAGTGTCACTGCTGTCTCCTAATGGAGAAACTCCACTGCTCCATTAATGCTTTGATTCATGCAACATTTCTTTCTGCAGTGAAGTGTGGTTCACTTTCAGATTTTGCATACCACCTTGAAGACATATTTTGGGAGTTCCTAAAAATAAATATCAAGTAAATGTTAAGAAGTTCCTAAAAATTAGTCAAGTAAATAGCCTGGAGAAACACTATGAACTCAATTAGTCAAAAAGAAACTGGACTGGATCAGGTTGCCAGTAATATAGACTAATTCCCTTTACCCTAAAATGACAGAAATAAAAACAAGAAGCAACTAATCTTGTACAATACACATTATGCAAAACCCCAAACGGAACTGTCAAGTGAAAATACATGACTGAAGGCTCTCACTCATGGGCCAGCCATACCCGTATTTCAAGAGAACAATAGCTTAAACAAAGGCTTTGAAAGATTATAATCATAACTAATGACCAGGAGAGACAGACTCATAAGTGAATACAGGAAATCAACCTAAAGGTCTTTCATTAAAGCTGGCATCACTTTGCCTTGGTTTCCCTTCAATCCCAGAAGAAATGCAAATAAACCTATGACAATTCCCCTGGAGCTGATGGAGGCAGATCAGGAATGAAGGACGCTCACTTCATCAAGTCAGCTTCTCCCTCACTGCCAGGGGATGCATATTAATGTAGCATTGGCATAAAATCTTAATTAGCATTTTATGCAATTATAAATTATCCTACAAGGCTATAACCAAAACACAGACCTTCTGTGTTTATCACAATATGTGCTCTCCTTCCCATCCAGTCACATTAACTCTGGTCAACAAATTCCCTGCCAACGAGCACGGTCCCCAGATACTTACGTGCCTGCCATCGAGGAGGACTGGTCAGGCAATCCTGCAGGGGTATACGCTCAAACCCGGCACGTGTGCCTAAATCCAAACAGTCTATTTCACCTGAGCAGAAGACAAACTTGGCAGAGAGACAAGCCAGGAGTCTCTATGAAGGCTTATAACCAAAACAGGAAAGGGAAGCACTATTGAGAGAGCAGAAGGGCAGGAAGTAACAAGCAGGGGCGGGGAAGGGACTTTAAAGAAGAAATGTATTTTCTTATAACTACCTTACTGAACAAAAGTAAAACAATATAGATGTAGATTAGATGCGCTGTCGTTGCCTCATTGGAGGCACAGATATGAAAAACTTTTCGCTTATTTTCCCGAGACACAGGTTCACTGTCCAAGAAAAAGCAAAAGCAAACAAAGCACAGACCCAGAAAAAAATTGCAATTATTCATTTATGGCATGGGCGTTTACACAGTGCAGAACCAAAACCAGGGGCCCTGGTGGTACCAAGGGCCCTGTCCCACCTTGCAGCCAGCCTGGGATCCTGCTGGCTTGCTGGGGTACAGCTCCAGCCCAAAACTTTTAACTGGCACATCACAGTCCAAAGTTTTATCTTTCTCACCTACTTTGATGGCTTTAGCCCACTTGCCCAGACTCGACCTGGAGCAGAGGCAAGCAGGATGGAGACACCAGGTAACTCCCCAAAGCACCCCACAAACTGCAGAGCTGCTCAGCTCTTGAAGAACTGCTCGGAACACGGCAAGAACCCATGATTTTACCATGAAAGCACACAGGCTTTCTCTGGGAGTCAGCACCAGAGGCTCTGAAGTCTCCACTAATGAGAGCAAAACCTGCAGAGCCCTGAGGAGATCACACAATTCCTGACGTCCTTGCAGTAGTTTCAGAGTGCAACATACACTTGAATAACTTTAGATCCTATTCAATATAGCAAGAAGAGTGGAGTGTAAGAAATAGGCTGAATTTGGCAAGGCACACCAGCTACACAAACTTTTCCGTGCAGTTTCTGCTGGGGAGGAAGGGCTGCAAACACTGCTCCACCTGAGCAGAGAAGCAGAGTGCTTTTCAC
>JAWWMO010000174.1:51583511-51631268 GCA_035047845.1 Dendrocincla fuliginosa | reverse complement strand
TTTCCGTGCAGTTTCTGCTGGGGAGGAAGGGCTGCAAACACTGCTCCACCTGAGCAGAGAAGCAGAGTGCTTTTCACCTTCACTTGTTTTCCTGTTACAAGAGATTCCTTTCATGGTTCAACTGAAAGACCTACAGAAACTATTGGTGAAATGGCAGCTAGTAAAAACATGGGTGTGAAAATCTAGTTGCTCTAATGATTGGCACTGCATCGCTGCAGCTTCTAGTTCCTCTGCAGAAAGTCTCTGTATGACTGAAGAGTTTCAGTTTTCAGCTATTGGGGGAAGTTTAAAATCAAAAAGAAATAAAATTCTCACTGACACTTAAGAACAGCTTTTTCTGTTGTGGTTTTTTTGCCTTGCTTTTTTTCTTTTCCTGTTTAACGGAGCATTTTACTATCACTTTCCTGGGATTTCAATTCGGCTGCAGTTTCCTGACACTACACATTTTGCTGCTTTGAGATCTGTGTGGATTTTGGGCACTACCTTGTTTCATTCAAAAAAATCCTGCTCTTCATGAATTTAAAATTTGACATTATTTGGGGTCAAGTGGCAGTTCCCCTGTATAGCTCACACACTGCTTAGACTATTATTGTGGAGTTTGTCAGTGCAAACAGTACTTTACTGCATGTATCAGCAAAGGACATAACCTGGGAAATGCACCTCCAGTAAGTATGGACACAAATCACTAATTGCCCATATCAGCCACACTGGCTCCACTGTACCAGGCAGAAGGATACAGGAAGGTGGACTAAGCAAAGATCTGAGGAGCCATTTTATTTCTCTGATATCATGTGTTTGAGATAAATACCTATTTGGGGGGAAGGAGACACCACTTAGTAGTCAGAATAGTTTTCCTGCTAAACCAAACAGGTGTGATTCTTCTTACACACAAATACCAGCTACAATAGTATCAGTTAGACAAACCTGGTTTTAAAGATTTGGTTCTCCTGAACATGGACACCTTCAAGCACATCTGAAAACTCCCAGCCTTCCCCCCAGCTCCTGCTAGCCCTGTGCATGCCAAAAGCACAGCAAAGAGCAGGTCACTACTGACACATCCAATGTCACCCCAGGAAACAATGACAGTGAGTAGGACAAAGCCCAGTGCTGCCTCTCCGTGCCCCTGTGATAAGCCAAATTAATTTCATTAAGCACCACAGCATACATTCCAGCAGAAGTGCCTCTAATCACCTCTTTGCATTGTTAAAATGCCTCCATCGCCCTGGACTAGAAAGGGGGCACTTAGGAGGCAAAAGCCCTCTGTGACAAATGACACATAAGACCAAGTGGCTGACTTCTATCCAGTCCTCACAAAGGACCATATGCTGGATAAACAGATTATTTCAGTCATGTGTTGAGATCTGGGAGAGCAGATCAGGATTCCTAAACACAGAAGCGAGGCTTTACTTGCAATAAATTGAATATTCCCATAGGTTTCCAGGCAGCACGCCTGCAGGCCATGTACTAGGCTTTCATGTTCCAAAGACATCCAAGTATTGTATTCACTTTCTTTGGGAGAATTTCATTACCAGATGAACTGTGATTTGTATAAAACAATTATGCTATATATTTACAATCCTTAGAGCTATAGGATGAACCCAGAAAGGTGTCAGCCTCAAAATGACTCATCTCCAAATACAAAACCCAGACAATTTTTCAGAATGAAATGAAGTGCTTTAGAATGTGTTGTGCATACTTTAAAAAAAAAAGAAAATCACAATCATAATATAAAACTGTAAGAGTTATTTGAAGGTAGAGATGATTAACACATTTTTTCATAATAAGCACATTCCACACCTTTCAAATAACTATTTATACATTTATCTATTGTTTTCAATTCTGTGTTTCTCCCCAAAAGCACCACATTGTATTGTACAAATTTCAAAATTTGCAAGTCTTTGATTTAATGACCTCACAGTTGTGAATCCTGAAAGTTCCCACTGAAATTGTACACTCCGATTTCATAAACTACAAGACAATTTCATGAATAAACGCACAAATGCTATGCAACAGCCTATAAAATATTCAGAGATATATATTCAGATTTGTAAATCTAATTTCACAGCTGTTAATAGTCTTTGAATGTAAGACATTTCCACATACACTGAGACTTGCAACTGCTAAACATGCTGATGAGACAAAAAATATTCCTTGTCCTCAGAAAGTTTAACCCTGTATGTTAAAATATGCTATTGCTCTCTTTTTTTCCCATGGTGTCCACTCATTTGAAAGGGGCAAGAGAGATACCAGAGAGGAGAGTAGAACATACTTATTTAGTATTAGAAGACTTAACAATGTGCAGTGAGGTAAGGTGCCACCTGTCACTCTGACAGCAAAACAATGGTTTCTGCACTGAGCATATTTTAAAAATGAGAGTCTTCTTGAGAATATTTTAGGATGCAATCCCACCACGGCTGAGGTCCAAGGAAATTTATCCACGGACTTAAGAGGGACAAGATTTAACCCTTGGTATAGATCCATTCAAGGAGTGATAAACAAATTTGGTAGGAAAAAAACTGTTGTAAAGGGCCTGAGTTATGCAGGATTTGGGGAGCCCTATTTTTGCCTTCCAGAAAGCCCCTGGCTCTCAATTCATGCAGTGCCCTTTGCTAAGAAAATTTCGTCTCTAATTCACACTCTGAAGAGAGAACAGTTGGGACTCACCTGCTTTCAAGGGGACTGGTTTGGCTGATGCAAACAGCTTAGGTATTGCCTTAAGGAAATAACTGTACTGCAAAGAATTAACTCTGAGGCTGCCTTCAATTTTCCTCTCTGTAAACTGTGATGAGCATTGGGCAGTAAGCCCGGACCCCACGGTAAGCAGCATGGAACAACTTATAGACCATATGGAGAGAAATAAACTGCCACTTCATATACAGGATATCTATAATGCTTTTTTGCTTGAGTCAGCTAATTGTACATCCACAAATCAGCACATTTATAACAAATGGAGCATTATGATATCATGAGAAATGTATTTAATATGATCAAAGGCTGCCAGGAAAAGTTCCACTGAAATTATGAAAGTACTTAGGAGTCCTGAGTGCTGGGGACATTTTACAGTCCTTATTAAACAAGCATTTTCGTGTTGTTTCATGGCAGCCAGTGGTACGAAGGACAATATTTTCTAAGCCTCCATGCCAGGAATCTCACTGCAGTCACCAGCACAGCCATCTCCCTGCTGCAGGCAGAAGGCACATCTGTACCTATAGTTAGAACCAGCCACACCAGCCACACCTGGTCCAGCAGCAGGCAAAGATCAGTTACTGCTCCCACCAGAAGCCTCAGCTGAGGCATACCATCTCCTGTCTTTTCCAGAAGCTGAGAATTGGAGTGTTGTAAACCCTCCTCTGTAGTGCAGATTTTAAGAAGTATACTTAGCTTCTCTGTGTTTTCTTTTATGTTCAAGCACAGCAGTGCCCTTGATCTAAAGAGCAATTAGAAATGGTCTGAGTGCCAATATAAACTTATTTGGGGTATCAGTTGAAAAACATTCTCATATTTATGTAACCAAGCATATGCTATCCCCCAGCACTGCTCAACAGCTGATGTGTTTTCACCTTCACTTTGTATTTTTCCTTAGACTTTAGTAAACATCACAATGAGTGGTTTCAGCTGTAGGCAGTTGTCATTTCAACTACATACACTTTTTTTTTGTAGTTCTTGATTTATGGGATGGTCCTATAAATTTTTGGATTTGAAACAAGAAATACTAACTTCACTATAGTCCCAAAGGGAAACTAGAGGCTTCTCAATTAAAACTAGCTCTTACTATCCATCATTAAGTAACATAATTCAAAGATCATGTTTTACAAAACAAATAAGACACTTTTATCATGTCGTGGGCACCATAACCACTGGAAGTGTTTCTATCATAAGTCTTTTAGAGGCCCATGGGTGGGTGAGGTACAGCCCAGCAGGTGTGAAGATAAGGGGGGTTTTCTCATGTAAGGGATACTGGAGTGAAGAGAAGGCATGTAAACACATGCCTTAAGACACTGAAAGGGAAGTAGGTGACCAAAAATGATCAGAAATCATATTTAACTGTATTTTTATCACTTATAGTCCTCTAAAGCCATGTGCTTGTCTGATGTTCAGGTTGCCAGCCTGAGAACATTTGATATTCATTGGAAAAGCACTTTTCAAGACAGCAACACCACCCCTTAAAAGTCAGGGCTCAAAGTGAAGGCTGTGTAGTTTCTAGGAGGATAAGAACTAGGTTCACACCATGATGAAGAACTGGCCTTGTTTCTAGCCTTGTTTCTGATATTTATGCTTCTTGGAATAGGACAGGTTGGAACTAATAGCTGACTTACAGGCACAGGGAAACTCCAACTTGCAGAAGGATCCCTGAAGGCGGAATGGGTACAGTCAGCAGTTTGTCATGCCAACTCACCACATCTTTCACTGCTGTGTAACATACAGTGGTGCACACACAGAGGGAAGCTCTCTCTTCTGTGACAACTGTAAAGTATCCATATTCTTTCCACATTTTTCATATCTTACAATAATTCCCTATAGCATTTTACAGGATGCTAACATAGTTTTGCATGACTTAATACCTGCTCTATCCTTGCTGAAGTTGGTGTAAAGAGTCCCAACAGCAATTACCCATTCTGGCTGCAGCAGAAATTTAGCTTTTATATCATCTGTGTGTCACTAGTTGGGCAGTAAAACAAGGTAAATTATACTGGGCTGTTGCAAGCCCAGCTTAAATCCAATGTCTGCACTGATGGGCAATGAATATGGCCTTGATATTCATAGATATGCTTCATCTGGGAAGAGTAACAAATTATTCTTGGGCACAAACAACTGGCTGTACAAATGAGTCACAGCGTACACTTAGATTAAGTAACTTCATTCTGATAAAAAGTGAACATTGCAGATCTGACTATTTATAGCTTTCCATCATGGAAAAGGTAAAGCCCTTTTCAAGCACTAAATGTAAATAGACTGTACTCAAAAATCTATACTACAGGCTATTACATGTAGTAATCAGTGTGGGAGGATGTCCCCTAACTTTCACAGGAAGAATAATTTTCAGATTATTTTAGTAAAAACAAACACAAGAAGAGCTAGACAATGTGTAGTATGCAAATCCTTTGTCCAAAACTACTGACAATGCTTATTAAAACAAAAATTATCCTAGCAGCCACTTCCTTTCCCCCTTTTCCTCTTTCCATTATTTCTTGGCAAAGATTTTTCCCCTTTGCCTGGCAGATAAAATCATTTTCTGCGTGCCAAAACTGAAACAGGATCCCTGAGCACATTTGTGCACCAGACTTGTTTGTGTGCAATGTTTGTCAAATAATGGCAGAAGTATTCTTGCTTTACCATGATCTTGTACCCTTTCTCTCCTAACAACCTTATTGCTTCTATAAGTATTTACTTGACTTTTTTATGACCCCTATGACTTTCCCATCACCATGCAGAGACCATAGAGTGTCACTTCTCAGTAGTTATGCATCCACTAAACACATTGCAGGTTGGCAGGAAATGGCTGGTCAAACGGATCATGTCCTGCCTTTACCTCGTGAAGGACTCCTGATTGAATCACTCTCCTCCCCATCCACTTGGTGAGTCTCACAAAACAGTCACCTTTATTCCTCTGTCAAACTAGACTGACATTTCTGAATCTGCAGGTCAGCTGCTGGGAAGGTGGTAGAGAGAAGGAAAAGGATGGGCAGACAGAAAGGGGAAGCAACTGCATAAATGTTACTTCCTTACTGCATAAGCCTTGTCTCCTTAGGAAAGCAAACTAAAGAGAGGTTGGTAGGGAAGGTCTCCCAAAGAATCGCTGGTCACCTCCACTGGTGCCCCAGCCAGCTTGTCCATCTGCAGCTGATGGCCACCAAAGCCTCCACACTGGCATGCACAGTCCCTTTCAAAATCAGCATCTGGCTATTGCCAAATACAGTATCATTTTACTGCTGATGTTGATAAGTAATAGTATCCACCACCAAAGTTCTATTGAAAGCATGTTAGGCGGTACATTTTAGATATTTTGGCTACATGTAGCCTGTTGCTGATTTCATTAAACTTTCTAAAAGAAATTGCCTGTAACAGCAAAACCTGAAGGTACAAAAATGCTGGAATTCAATCCCAAAGGCTGCACTGGGACCAGCATGAAGAATGAGGATCACCAGCCTTGCAGGTCTTGTCACAGGTTGCCATGAAATTACTTAAGTCTACAACATGCAGAACACACTCTGTGACAACTTTCACAAGTCAGATTTGGCAAAGATTCTTCCGCATTTCATGTGGATGAGCTACAGTCACTAGAACAATGGTCTCCAAAGTTTTTTGACCATACACCACTGTCAGAAAAAAGTTCACACACCTCAATATAGATTTCCTTATAAATTATATATATGTGCTACTGAAATTTTAGTACCTTCTTGCTATACCCCAGTGGATTATGTCATACACATTTCATTTTGGAGACTATTGCACCATAAGATGACAAATAATACAGACCCTTCTGAGCCCCTAAAGGAAGCAGGTCTAGGACTTTATGAAGCAGCATCCTTTATTTCTACTGAGCTAGTGTCCAGCAGTGTGGAATGCATCATGACTGAAAAGCTGCTGAAAAAAAAATTAATCAAAAAACCTAAGGCACAGAAATTTTCAGTAAAACTTCCAGAGCTGTATACTGGAAATTCGAAGTCCCTCTGCAAACCTGGAAAGCTCTAATAGTTTAAAGTAGGGGTATGAAATGAGTTTTCATCAAGTCAATGTTGATTAAGAATAAGGACCAAAATCAACATTAAATAACCATGAGAAATGGAAGTCTCAGCAAAAAAGACTCTATAAATTCTGTTGATTTCAAATGTACACTTGGTAAGTAGCAGCAAACACAGTCACACCTTATACAGGTAAAAGTTCTTTATAGTTCCTGTATTCCACATCCTGCCCTCTCCTTCACAGTGGGAACTACAGACCTTTTTCAAAAGCATAACTTTCTAGTTGTCTGGCATTTTTTCACTGCCTAAAACATGTAGGATTTTTGTCAGCAGCTCAGACAGACTTGTCCAAAGATAACCCTTCCACCCAAAGCTTAACATAAAAGCTTAGCCCTTGAGCCATTACACAGACTGGGAGTGTTCAACAGCCTCTGTGTCAAAACATGCTTTTCATAACAGGACCATGGGTTTACCATAACTACACTGACATATTTTAACCTGTTCTTGTGCATAACTAATATGGCACTTCAGAAAACAGAAAGACAATCAAAAATCACAAGTCAACAAAGTACAGAAAGGAGAAGCAAGAGAAAAGGTACAGACAATGGGGAAAGTTTCAGAAGTAACTCAGCTCGCCTTTCCAGCCAATGGCTTTCTGAACCTTCCACAGCTCCACCATCTCCCAAGATGACAAATTCAGGATGGAGGTGAGGTGGTGGAGGATTTCTGAAAAGGAACAACATACCACCTACAGTTCATCTTCCACTTGGCCAGTGCTAAGGCAGTCCAGCCTCCACAGTAATGCCAACAGCCACAGTCAGCTGGGATCAAAAGGCAAATTCCTCTTTCAGGTGCAACCATTATTTCTCAGCCCCAACAAGAATATGGAAATCAGCATTCAAAGTTCCATTATGATTACATTGTTAATTAAAAAAAACCCAAAAAGAACACAAGATTTTTGAAAGATTTAATTGCCATAACTTCAGATATCTTGCCCTACATCCATGCTGGCTTTTCTCCACACCCCGAAGAGCTTACCAAAATCTACACTGATACAGAACCTTTCAGTCAGCTCACAGCAAGATCTCTTGCAGTGAACTTTTTAATTGGTGTGTTATCAGCTGAGCAATGTTACAGCGTTATTTGGTCTGCTGAAACCAACTCCCCAAAGGGCAAACAGAATACAGGCAAAGCTCGCAGTTGTCTCTTGGGCTGCGTACTCAGTTTAGGCAGTTACAGCTTAATGGATAAAATACTGACCTCTGAGAGCCCCAGTCAAATCCAGCTTGTGTTCCCATGAAGGGCACTGGAACTGGAGTAGGGAGCGTGAGTTTCAAAACACCATTTTCCTAGGAACTGTCTGCATTTTTTGCCATGAACCTTTTCTCTTCCATATTTCTGTCTTCCTTGCCTATCTCATCTCTTCCTGCTTAGGCTGACTGGCTTTTAACACCCAAACAATGGTCCTTATTTACTTGATAACACAACCACAGCTGGAAAGCAGACCATGGACTAGGGGAATGCTTCTCTGAGATACGTGATGTGAAAACAAAATTTCCCTGCCTCACTCTGACAGTGCAGCAGCGTGCACAGGGACTGGTTTCCAGCTTCCAGCTTGGTGTTACACAGCTAGGGGACTCTTTATCATTTGTCTGGTTTTCCATCTCTCCCCATATCTTTTCTGGATAGAGGCATTTTGCTCTTCAGGACTCCTCCTGCCTGCCCTAGAATTAAGAGAAAAGGGAAAATAGAATAAAGCAACAGCTATGTGTTGGTGTGCCAGCACAGCCAGATACCTCATTGCTCTCAGTCTCTCACTTTCACTGCCAGTTAGAGTTAGGTTCATACCATTTTAAACATGAGAATAAGACTAAAACATGCTGATAAATCAGGTTTTCTATATCTTGCTTTCTACGCAGGCACTCTTGGTCTATGCCATGCCTGAGGCAGGTCCTGCTAGCCCCTCCATGCATGCTGCTGTGCTCAGTGCTGCCATGCTCAGTGCCCAGCTCTCATTTTGGAGTCTCAAGGCACTGCAGTTTTTAATAGAACCCCCCAGAAAACAGGCAGAATACTGCTCACTCAGCAGCTTGCACATCCACACTCAGAATACTGGCTCTGGGACCCACCATTCCCTCCTACATCAGTACTACCCTTGCTTTGCTAGCTGGTGCTGGGTCAACTAAAAAACATTTGGATGAGCATAAGGTTCAGAAAAGACAGGGGCTTGTTGCAAATTCCATTTACTGGTGCTATGCCATTCTACTCTATTCTACCAGTATCCCTTCAAGGCAGGTTTAGGGGGTCAGTTTTTTAAAACTTAGCATCACCACAGGGTGATCTCAGTCACTTGCCAAAAATGAGACTCGTGCTTTAAATATATGTATCTGTGCTTGTCTTAGACCAGAGACATCATGCAAGATGAAGTTCAGTGGATGGAGTCCCTTTGCCCTGAGCACCAGAAACCATGGACAGAGCTCAGCACAGGCAGGTGGAAATGGTGAGATACCTTCTCTGCCACAGCAACCCTTGCAGCTCCACAGAGGGAAGGCAGAAAATGGTTTTACCAGGAGGAATTAAGAGTGACCTCTTGATTTAGTTCATTGTATAAACCTACAAAAGGAAGAGAGAATACCATGGAAACCCTTGGATGTCTCTGAGAAGTGAGTCTGCTCTGCCAGGATGGAAGCTTTCTGAAACCAAAGGATGAGGGCATAGTCCTTATGTACAGACATGACACTAAAGAGCCAGGAAGCAGAGGGCCAGCTGAATGGCTGGGGAGAATGAGAGGAGGTTTGTAGACTTGCATTTTCCTTCACTTTTTCATCTATACATTTTACAAACATTTAAAGTTCTATCATCCACTTCAGTTGTTACAAATAAGTACCATCACTTACATTTTGACATAACCCAGCTTGAGATAAGGTTAGTTTCCAGGTGCCAAACTAATATTGTGGTACTTCTCAAGCAAAATTATGCCTCTGTTTATAACTGTGAAGCTTTAATGAGCACCCAGCTCATTATAATAGAGCATAATACAGTGTGCAATGAAGTGTGCCTGCAGAGACACTGCATGGAGCTATGTGAGAGCCAACTTTGTAGGGTGAGGAGAGGAATGCCTCCTGCTGAGCAGGGTTACCCGTGCATAACCAGGGTACAGACAGGGTGGGCAGCATGGTATCTTCAGTCTGAGCTGCTGAGACTCTTTCCAAAACAGCAGAGCTCCCCAGTGCATTCCTAAAGGTACTGGCCAACCTCATAGCCATTTGTGACCCTCTCTGTGCCACCTCTGGAGAGCATCACTTGACCAAGAACCAGGACAGTCCATGGGACATACTTGTATTGAGCCATATGAGCTAAATTATTATGGAAACTCAGAAACCAGTATATTTCTGCATGATCTCAATGTTAGACTTGTTTTACATACAAACAACAGTCAAAATTATTTCATCTTCAATTACAGTGTTATGGAGCACATATAAGGACATTACTATTCTGAAAAGAAAAGAGGAAATACTATGCCTTAGTCTTTCAATTTATATTCAATAAGAAGTGGAAAATCTAATTGAAAGTCATGAATTGATAGGTCTGTCATGCAGTAATGAAAACAAAGACAATTCTGCTATTTCAGTTTCATTTGTTTTTTTAGTGGTAACACTGGGATTTCTAAATATACTTTAGGTACCACTCTTAAATCCAAGGGAGACTTGGCACCTGATATCCTCTATCTGAGCTTCTTTATTGGAGCAATGTTTATGTTGGATGTGTGTTGGATGGTTTAATTCCAGCCTACTGAAGAGCAGCCTCCAGGTCATAGATCTGCTGCAGCTAATTTGGCAGAAGCAGCACTGTCTCTTCAGAGCAGGGCAACATAAATCTGCAGATACAGCTTCTGTCTGGGGTAATGAACAGCTTTAATTTTCTGTAGAATGACAGTCACTGAGCAAATGTTAAAAAAAAAAAAATCCAAAACAAAAGAAACCCCACCAAAGAACCATAGGAGTAAAAGCACAGATCCTCTGACACACAGAAAACCTCCAGAACTTCAACTCCCCTGAGGCAGCACATCAGTGCTGTGCTGGGGGGGCAGAGCAGAAAGAGAGAAGTGACTTTTTTCACAGTAGCACTGGAAGCACTTTCAGCCATGTCAGGTTTCCACCTACCAATTCCACATGAAGATTTCCCCCCCACTAGCTAAAAGCATGTTTCAGCACCTTGCAGGGGTGTTCAGGAGGTGGTTTCCTTTCCGAGACAACCCTGGGAGAGGCAAAGCATTTGAGCACTGCTTTTGGCAAGCAGCAGTGTGAAGGCAGGAGGCAGAGCCCTCCACACCATCCTCGTATGGAGGATTCAGCATATCCCAACCTCTACCCCAGGGACTAACTGCAGACAATTCCTTGGAGAAGGCAGCCCCAGACAAGCAAGAGATGCGCACCAGTGCCACAAGGCTTTGGGCATACTGTGTGCCCGAGGAGAGGTTTGAGGATGGATGACAGAACACTATCTTTTGTGTTTTCCATGTGTTTCAGGTTTGCTGGAGGATACAGGTGAATGAGTACTTAATGAGTAAGGAGTTACTCACACCCACCCTGATCCATGTGGTGGCACATGTCACTGTAGGGAAGGGGAAATGGGCAGGAAAGGAAACACAAGACATTATGCCAAATGATATTGAAAACATAAAACAGAGAAACAAGGCCCAAACCATCCACTGTCCATCTTTCCTAATCACTGTTCTTCAACACACTTTTCTTCAGTGAGAAAAGGTGGTTGTGATCTGCTGTCTATTGCTGGCACTCTCCTTCCAGGGAAACAACTATCTGAATTAAAGCGCATATGGTAGATCATGCCTGTGTTAGCACATTTGACTATTAATTACTCTAAGGAATAACTCTGCAGGTCTGAAATCTGAGGATTTTCACTGGAGACTTATCAGCTACTTATCCACCAAAAAGGAAGATCACAGAAATAAAAAAATATTACATTAAAATCAATATATTAAAAAATATATATTTTAAAAATTAAATACTTTTAAAAGAATTAAAATAAAAATGTTAAACCCAGTGTCTAGTTTGAAGTAATTTGCAATCTATTTATGTAAGGCAATTTCAGTTTAGCAAGATGTGTAGTGCATTGAAAGAGAAGCAATCAAAGACATTGTCAGAAAAACAAACAGGATGAACTGTAAATACCAATCACATCCTTCAGATATTCAAGATGGGCACCACTAGTTTCTTGATCTTCAATGGAAGATTTATCATTATGGAAATTATGCTAAATTCTACTTAAAAATAAATCAGAAAAAGCAAAACCAAACTGGTGCCTCCAGTAGAGAACCCAAATGAGGACGATCATGGCAATTTTGCCCAGCAACAGTTACAGAGAACAGTTTAAAGTGATAGCATTACATTTCTCTACCTTTATAAGCCTCTACAATTTACAATACTATTATAACTTAAACTGTCTCTGGGAACACACATTTCTTGTGTTTGAACAAAGCTAAACCAGTGTACCCTCTCGTGCAGGCCGGCGAGCTGGGATTGCAGGGGAAGGTTTGCTTTGCAGCTCAGGCAGAGGCTGAATGGGCCCAGGGACAAGCTCTTCTATCTATTTCCCTTTCTGCAGAAAGCAAAAATGCCCCACTCTGAATAACAGCATTTGTAAGTTGCCACAGGATAAAACAAATCTCAAAAACATAAATCAAGCTTAACAAAGGGGTTTCTTCTTAACATGGCTAATGGCTCAGGTTCCTCTACAGACAAAGACGCTGTTTGACCTACTGCTCTAATTAGAGGAATAGTGATGTTGACATTTGTGTTGTATAAAGCAGACATGTTAACAGCCAGAGGGAAAGCTGTCAGTGCCTCTAAAGATCACAGCACTCATGGCGATGCACAATGCAGCCTTTAAATATTCAAATAATCAATTCAATGCTTAACTTCTTTTACTGATAATAAGAAATAACTCCCAAACTAGAAAAGAAAAGAAAACCAAACCTCAAACCAAAAACCATCACACCGAAAACCAACTCCAACTTTAGTCAGTGTTAATGTTGAAAGATTAAAGGGCAATACATGAATCAATTTTATTCTGCTGAGTATAGTATTTCCTTTCAGGTAGTATGCAGTCCAGTTTTGCCATGAAGAAACACAAGCTATTTATACTCTCTGGGCTTTACACTTACTATTAAAACAAAAACAACCACCAGAGACTGTGGTTCATACATTCATATGTGTCAAGTTCACCTAAGCATGAAAACAGATACCACTGTTCATTTATGAATGAATTTTAATTTAACTCTGATCTATTTCATCCCATTCCCTTGACATGAGCCGCACCTCTGCTGCAGACAGGCACTTCATGTTTTACAGGTCAAAATCCCTGCAGTAAATCCTCTGTGAGCACCTGAGTTCCCTAGAATGACAGTGAGTCCTTAGTGCTGTAGCTCCATCAGTTCCAAGCCCCTCTCAGATTTTTCCCCCAATATGTGATGTTCTCAAGCTCACTTTTACCCAAGGCGAAGCTGAACATTAAGCACCGCAGGCTGACAGGAGGTTTCGTACTGCAGTCCAAGACTGAAGTTCTCCATTCTCACCACTTGTATTCCAAGGAAAGAAGTCTTCTACAGGCTCAGAGATAGACAGAGGCTCAGCATCACTCATCACACCCCACAACATGATGCTGGCTCGACAAAACCTATCCTTGACACTTTTAGAGCCTGTTTTGTAATTAATTTCTGTAAGTGGATAATTGACTCATTTAGCTGAATTACAGAATATGATAATGCAGAAACAAAAAATGTAACTGTTATTTATCTCACTGTTCAGTCCAGCCTTCAAAACCACTGCAATGCAAGTGTTACTGCCAATGACTTCTGAAGGAAACAATTTAATCTGGCAGGCACTGTGCTAAGTTTAAAAAAATTTTTAAAAAAGACATTTTCAATGATACATATTTTGTTTATATGCAGATTGCACAAAATGCTTCCCATTCCTTTCATAATGCTTTAAATTTTCCCCCATATTTTTAAGACTGTTCCACTTCCATTTGCACATTATCCCATGTGGTCAGCACTGCTCTAAGGGAAGGCACATGAAGATCATGTCTTCCCCATACAGCTCCAAACACAGCACATGGACATATATATATATATATATATATATGAAAGGTAACAAGATGAACTTAAAAAGCATTCTGGTGAAGGGATCTGTGAGTCTGCATAACAAGCCTTGAGGGTATATTACAAGGAGACACAGCTCTGAACAGCAGCAACATTTTGGGTTGCTTCAGTAAAGTAAAATCTGTACCTTCTTTGTTGATAATGAAGAAAAATCAAACTTAAAATGACTCTCATATAAGAAGATAAGGAAACAGAGCCACAGTACAGTACACATCCCAGCCAGGGACAGAAATTTAACTTCATGTCATTCGCTCCTCACTGCACAACTGCTGCTGTTCCCTATCGATCTCCACAGTAATTGTGAGTAGCCACAGAAAGCCATTCCCCATGCCACAACAGTGCTTACCAGAAGCAGTTTTGCTGTTTACAGTACTTTGGGGAAAAAGATGGAGGCATACAGAGGAAGGAAGGAGATTCTTCTCCCTCAAATTTGTTTTATACTGACAGAAATCCATTGATTTTGTAAGAAGCTTTTTTCCCCTCATTTGCAAGGGCAAATTCCATCCCATTCCCTGAAATTCCCTGTTCCAAAAATCAGACTGTTTGAGCGTCATCTGGGACTCTAGAGGCAGATACAACAAACAGCAGAGCATAGGGTAGGCATGCACATGGCAGCAGCAAGATGAGGCTGCAGCACATGGTTTGCAGTTAGCAGTGGCTGGGAAGAGAACGGAGCTGAGATGGGTGACACAGCAGGTACATTGGCACTAAAGGGGAGGTGCTGCCACGTGTAAGTGACCCAAAAGGGTGAGTTCAGAAATGCAAAGCTCCTGCTGCTGTCCATGGAGTTCCTTGTCTGCTCACACAGGAAGGTCTCATGAAGAACAGAGTTGAAGAATATGTCTCTCTCGAAGGGACCAAAAGCAACAATCACTTTGGAGCCAAGAAGAAAGAAGATTTGGGTGGAAGACTGTAGATGAACATTGCAGGACAGAACCTAAGGACGGTGTAAACATCTTCCCTGAACCTTTCCAGGAAGCAGCCTGTGAAACAGCAGAATCAGCCCAGGTAATGCCATCATGCATGGCTCATGCAGTTAGGACATTTAGACAGTGGTGTCCAAGACCCACCTCCTACATGTCACCAGTCAGATCTCTCACAGCCACAGTGGGCTCAGCATTAGCAAAGGAACAAGCTATACTTATGGTAGAACATTTGCAGCTCCTAATGGCTCTAGAACATACTATGGGAAAAAGAAATAAACCCTATTTTCCAGCACTGCTGTCAGCACTTGCACAAGCCAAGTGTTACAATACAGCATCTGATGTGATAGTGCTTTACACAGTCCTGAAGGGACAAACCACCGCCTGGCAGAATACAGGAAGGAACGAGGTGTGGGTGCACAGAGATCACAACAATGAGGCCCTTTCTTAATAGGAGTCCTAAGTGACTGATATCCCAGTGAGAAAGCTTTGCAAATTCATTGAATAAATCTATACTCTGTTTCCTCTTTATCTGTTTAACATGTGACTGGCACACAATTTCCAGGCATTACTATAAAGCAATTTATTTCTCTAGACAATAGAAGGGAGCAGTAGGTTCCTCCAGAGCCAGTACTGCTCCTGCTTTTAGACTTAGCTAAATGTAACTTGTACAGACTGTGGCAGCTGGCAGGCTCAGCCACAGAGCCTGCTGTGAATTACTGCTAACAAACACATTTGGGTTTATTAAACCTTTCTTCTTTCTCCAAGTGTTATAGTCATGGTTCTGGAGTAATCACAGACATTGTTTAGAAACATCCTGAAAACGAGTGTTTGAAAAGCCCTCACAAGGTTCACCTCAAAGCTATTTAGCTTAGAGATCTACTGGCTGCACCAGCAACCTACAGGGTCTAATGTTTCATAAGGGATTAGCCTCAACTCCACAGTGCTCAGGTTCCTCATCCGGGGTGCCCCTTTGCCCTGTCAGGATTCCCATCCTTCCTCTTTACCCTGGCAATAGGTCTTCCCTGCCAGAAATCAGTGTTCAAATTCAGATTAATGTGCAGCAGCTCCTACTGTGTGTGCTGGCAGACCAGCTCAGCTATGAAGTGGGACCCTGAACCTGCGGCTGAGTGGGAAGGGGGTAGGGAGAATACAGAGGAAATAAAAACAATCCAAACTTTTTCTATCTGACAAACCTGGACCAGAACACATTTTGCCCCTAACACCAGCCACATACATGAAGCAGTAGCATTTATAGCTCTTGGGATTTCCACTGGAAAATCTCAGAGCTCTCTTAACTTCCAGTCACCATAACAGGACCATGCCCACAGTAATGGAAAGGGCTGTGCAAAGGATGCTACAGGAACCTACATCAATAAGGCAGTGTTTTGACAGAATCACACGCTCGCAGCCAACTACTGGGTTTGGCATCTGCCTGAGCAGAGCCACTAGCAAACAGAGCTGAGAAGGAGAGACCGGTGCTGGATAAGGTGCAGGGTGACAGCAACATGTGGCTCAGGTTTCAAGTGGCCTCCAAAGACAGACAATAAGTTTTGTATGTGTTGAGCCTGCCCTGCCAAGGAGGGATGTTGCTTCTCAGCTGCTGAGGCTGCGAGCCTACTGTTCTGCAAATGGATCTGCTTCTCCCATTGTCCTCCTGAAATTCCAGGCTTGGTTCAGACCATGTTTAATTAAGGTTTGAAGCTTTAATTTTTTTCTTTTCCCAAAAAAACAATGCTGAACAATAATCCTTCTGATTAGCCAGCAAAAGAGATGACTGTGCTATTAGACTCAAAGCTATAAGGCATCTGTAAATTCTCAAGAGATACCAATCGGGGTACCAATCTAGTGTAGTAGAGGAAAATATGTAATTGCAGGTTCATATATTATAGAGCCAAAGCAAATTACCTACTGCTGATGTGTTTATAGCATTGATACTGGGGGTGGAGGAATGGTTGCCAAATGAAAACCCACTCAGCCTTGGGAACCAACTGATGTTCTTATAGCCAGGAATCATGTTGTGGATGCTCACGGCAGATGGAAATTGATGGCTGTAATCTCCATGAGGAGGATGGTGGCTGCACTGAAGCACCCCTGCTACCCACCCCATGTGGCATGACCATCAATCTGATGTGTGTTGTTAGCACAGTTCAAGGTTGCAGACCATTGCTGGAGAAAGAAGTAAAAAGTCCACAATGAGCAATTGCTGAGGGAAGCAGAAGAAAGGATGGCTATTTTTCTCAGCTCACTGGATGAAGCTGTGACCCTTGAGCAGTTCTGAAGTTAACACCTGGGTACTAGAGGGACATACGTATGTTTCTGTTCCTATAGCTGCACAGTGTGGTTCTATGCTGCCTGGCCACAGCACCAGTGCAGCTGGTTTTCACAATGCTGGGTCACATAAACCGGGAAGAGCGATAATGGAGATGACCTTTGGTGTAGCACCAAAGGTATAGCTTGAAGTGCTGCGTTTCCTCTCCAATACTGTTCATCTCAGTGAGAAATCAGTTCTGGGAGACAGTGACATTATGAAGAGTGATGGCTGATGCTATGTGGGGAGCGCTGCACACTCTATCCAGCTGCACAAGCAAGCAGAGCACACCCACGTGCCTTGCAGTCGGCACTGCCGGTTCAGGGGATCCAGGGCTGCCTTTGTTTCTCTGACTTTCTAGAAAGGACAGAATCAGGGCAACTAACTTTTCACCATGTGCTGCATTTGCTGCCAGCAGATTTTCTAGCATGTGCACAGTCACAGCAACAGCCAGATTTTGCTCACCCCCCTGCCCCCATACTTCCATGGATAAATAACCTAGCATACATCAAGATAAATTTATCTTGGGTGTAACCTCTGGAATGTCATTGTGGTAAGAACAGAATTATGTGGGCCATAGTACAGATGAAACCATGTCACCAGGGAAAATAATTTCAGATGTTATTTCTCTCACAATTAATAGCCAGTAACTTTTCTAGAGGGAAGAAATGTTGAGAATACTTTACTAAATGCAAGTGGAAGAGAAAATAGAACATTAATTTTATAGAATATTTTTTTAAATGCTTGTAATGATGTGATGTTCTTCTGATACATAGTTCACGGAGATAACCCTAGGCCAGAGTAGGTGGAGACTAACATATTGATTTCATTGAAGCAGACAGAGTATGCAGCAGTTGGAAAGCTGGTTGTACCTTTTCCCTTCTTTGAGTCAGTAGCAGAATGGCATAACGAGAAGGCATTTTAAAACATATCTGCTGTGGCTGATACAGCTGAAAGTATGTCCTGAAACAGCTCTGATGACAAAGAAAGTGATAAGAAAGCAGCCCCTACAATATATACTGAGTTACTTCTTAAAATGCATTAATCCTACAGGGATTTACTGCAATTCTTAAATTAGAAACAAATTGGAAAGAAAAACTAAGAAGCCCCTAGTAAGACACATGGCTATGTTTGTGTCCTTTCATCTTAGTGTTGGCAGACACTGCTGCAGTGTGCTCCTTATTGTAAGTGGATGATTTGTCTTTTCCCCAAGCAGTGGCACATTCTGCTTTCAACAAATGGTCCTGAAAGGATGCTTTGCTTTTAAAAAGGAATATGAAGGGACTAGAAAAGGCCAAATCCCCTTGTCCCGAGCACAGCTTTGTAGTGAAAATTTGCCCTCTGAATCCACTGAGATACTGTGGTTGAACCTCCTCCAGTGTCATCCTCCACAGAATGGTCCCACTTCCAGGGCTGAATGATTTTGCTTTCCATGTCCTGAGCCAGGTGCAGCATCAAACCCAATGCTTTATTCAGCTACCAGATTTCACTGCAGAGCTGGCAGTTTGCTAAGGTACAAAGGTTATTCAGCACACATTATTGCTTAGGAATCATTTGCCTATTCATAGCATGTCATTTACATTTTCTGGAGTTTTCTAGCAAGGTTATTTTACGCATAGTAGATTTTAATAAAACATTCAATACATATTGAAAAGCCATCAGTTCTTGTTTTATATTTGCAGATTGGAGGGTGCATTTCAGGACAGCATAAAGCAGATGTGCAATCTTTTATCCCCTGTAGTGGTCTCAAACAAAGAGTGAATAACCATTCTTTAAATCTAATGGCAAACTATCCAGCAACCTAGACATCCCTGCTGCATCTGATGTACTTCTGAGGATTTTACAATATATTCTCATCTATGTCTTTTCTATACCCAGCTCTTCTCCTCAGAGATCTTTTTGCCCATCTCATACATTCGTTTTGCATCCACCTCACACACCCACACCAAATTCAGAGTTTGAATCTGCATCTCAATCACATTACGGTCAACCAAAAGACTTTCCCTCTCTGCCAAACCAAGGGATATTGATAGTTTTCATTGAGCCAAACTGTTTAAGTAGAAATTTTGGATACAAAGCAACAAACAAAATGTCCAGGAAGAAAGGCAAAGCCATGCAGCATCATTGTGAGGTGTGCAGACCAGCCCTAAACTGCAAAAAATTGTTGGTATAGAGGTCATGAGTCCTTTTTATCAAGGAGAAACTAAAATGCACACAATCCTAAAAAAAACATCCAGTTTCTCCTGTGAAAGCTGAAGTCTTCTAATATATGCTGTCCTCTGTGTGGATCCCTCTGCCACTCTGTGTATGGGTTTAACCTTGCCTCGAATACCACCAGAGCACCCCAGCCTTCTAATGGAGCAGGAACTCGACCACCAGCAATCTTTCAAGGTATGAAACATTTCCAAGTGTCTGATGGCCTCATGGAGCTTTCTTTTGGAGCTGATTAGAGAGAAAACAAACTACTTCTGCCACACACAGCCTCAGGTTTTCAATTTTGTTTAAATTAAACAGGGACCAGCCCACAACACACTGCTAGCATTTTCCAGAAACAAGGGAAGGAACAGAGAAGAGAATCCTTCCCCCTCTCCCAAATGCATCACCATCCATCAAACAGGACTCCTTGCTGTTGACACCTCTCAGGGACACAGTGTGGGAATGCTTTCAATTATTTGTCTCTTTGTTGATGAGCTACAGTCTTTGCTTGGGAAAAGCAGGTAAAGAAGCATGGGAGGAAATGTGGTTTGTGACAGTTCTTGGCAAGTTGATTTTACTGAGAGTTGGTTTTTTGCTTTGTTTTGTTTTAATGAGCCTCTTTTGTCTTGCTGTCAGCTCTGAAATGAGTCTTTGCACAAAAAGCCCAAACTTTCCATTGCACAGAGACATGAGACTACACCACCCAAGACTAAATGCTACATGTGGTTATTTCCAGTCGGTGATGCAAGAAACTCACCCAAAGTCACTGTGTACCTGAGCAGCAAAGCCAGAATCAGATAAGAGCTCCAGACCAGATCACAGCACAGTTCCTCCTCTTCTCAGCCTTTTCAATCAAACCACTACATCTATAGGAAACCTCACCCCAAGCCCTAGACAGCTACATATGGCAGAAGAAGGGGAAAAGAAAAATAAAAGTACTAACAGGAGGCTACTACAATGTCTGAACTTTTACTGTCTTGCATGCTGTAATTCCTAACAAGGCTCCTCCATAAAAAGAAAGCCTTTTTAATGATGATGAGGATTAAAGCCCACTCAAACCTGACACAAAAAAGCTTATTCAGAAACTTCAATTTACTGCTTGGGGATAAATGACACTTGAAAGCAGAACAAACCATCACACTACAATAAACAAGCATAAAGAGAAATCAGCACATAATGGTGATTTATTTGTCTTACAGAAAACAGAAAAACTCAACCGTTATGGATGAGTCAAATGAAAAACATAATTTTTGGCTATAACAAAACTTTTTACTTCAAATTAAACTAAGCACTGTGTTCCAATTTGGGATACTTAAAAAACTTTCTAATAAACGCAAAGGCTACTTTCATAGAGGGACTGAGGAGTGTGATATCACAACCACTGCAGAAGCTGCCATGGGCCTGCACTGTCATGTCCAACTCTCTTCTCTGGAAGTGAGAAATTCAAGCCGAGGTGCAGTGAGCAGGGGTGGGTGCTACTCCCTGGGGCACCACCTCCCTCCCCACTGCCCAGGCTCCTTCCAAGCCCATGTTCATTTCCAAGTGGGCCCACAGGTTGTTCCTGCAAAAGCAGTAAGTACACAGGTTTGTATCCCTGATATGCATTATGATTTACGTCAGTCAGACTAATTAAAACAGGGTTTCCTGCACTATCTCCATTTTGGTTTTAAGCTGTTTTCCCAAAGGAAAATCTTACTGGTCAGAAGAAACTTGGTGCTTCCTTAGGTGATCAGAATACATTATTCAGTATCAAAACACAATAAGCAATTACACAGATTAACCTTACTTCTAGTCAGAATTTTAATTTTACATTAAATTTGGCAAAAAATTGAATGATGTAGATTTTGCATTTCATAGATTTATTTTTTTTCTTGTTTTGATTTGCCACATTGAGTAGTGATGGAAATTTGAATTTTAACTCACAGCATTCAAGAATAAGCTTACATAACTGCCTAAGTTACATCTAAATATTAACTTTAAAAATATTACGAAATAAATGTAAAATATCATCTGCCATAATACTGAGATGACAGACTTTAAGCTTGGTCTCCTCCACAGCTTTAGTGCTAGCAGATTACATTTTTATTTATAATTCTATTCATAATTAGAACATGGAGGGGGAGAGAAAGTAAACCCAAACCTTTATGTTCAGTTTATCCAGTCTCCAAATTTTGCATTTACATCATTCAGCCAAGGCAGGAGAACTAGCAGGAATTCATGTAGTCCTTTCCACACTTCTGCAGGAAGAGGCTATGGGGGTTTAATGCTTAAACACAAACTACTTTCTGACTTCCACCTTTTCTGTAAGCAGACATTCTTTATAACTTCAAGAGCCAGCATGAGGAACTGACTAAAATATTCTTAAATGAAGATGGATTTTAACAATTCTTATTTTAAAGATATAAAACAAGCAAAGAAAAACCTTCACTCAGCCAAGCAATGAGCTGTGGCATACACTGAAAAAAGGCTCTCAGACGAAAAAATAAAAGTACAGTTTATATATTACCTTTTGTATGTTTGTGGCTTAATACACATAAAACCTGACCCCTAAATCCTTCTGCAAGGCTGCCTTCTTGTATTGCTTTTCCACTCTAGGTGAATTTCCATGTTACTTAGTTTTAATAATAGCCCATGTTTGATAATAGCCTTCTCTCTTGGTTCAGAATGAGACCTATATATTAATTCATTTCCATAATTCACAGTTAACAAAGGTGCTGATTTCTGATTTCATTCATGATTTTCTCCTTGATGCTACTTCTAATCAAGCAGAACCTTCTCCCAGTCTCTGAAGCTGCTCGGCCAAGCATTGACATGTAGCTACAGTAGTATCCCAACATCCACAGCAAGACTTCAAGGAGAAATCTCTTGCATCTCCCATATTTTTCAAACAGTGTTCAGAATAATGATCATATGATCAGATCCACTGAAGGCAGAAAATAATTTAATAATGGCTTTCTTGGCCTCCAATTTTTCCAACACTTGTTTTCCCTGCTGTGTTTCCTATTTCAAAACCCTTTTTAAATAAAAGATGGTGCTGTCTGCTTAAAGTCCTCATTTTGACCAAGCCTGCTGAGTGTGCCATTAATAACATCCCACTAATAGAGACACCACGATAAATACAAATAATTACAAATACACTATTCAAGATCAATTTTAATTTCCAGTTAACTCCATTACCTTCTCTATTTGTTTCTCATTTAAATGTCTTTAACTGTCTGCTCTTTTTTTAATCCAATTATAATAAATTCTGAGAATAAAGAATATTTATTCCTTAACTCAGTCAATGCTAGACAGGTGATACCCTCCCATCTAAGCTGGCTCACAAGACACCATTCATGCAGCAATACACTTGATGGACATGCAAGATTATTCAGGCACCACTAGCGCCTGAAATAACTCCAATGGGTCCTTCATTAGGACTTGTAAATGGAGTTTCACTCTCACCACCAGAAGGCAAATGCCCAGCCAGCACATGCAGTCCAGGAATGAGACCTGCTCCAGGGTCTTGTTCTTCTCAAGCTCTTCCTAAACTCATGTGCAGTCCAGCATGACAGGATCACAGGATCGCTCCCACAGTGCCATCCCAACACTTGTCCTACACAAGTAGGTGCCAGTAGGTGTGCTACAGAAGTTCACCCATCTCCTGCAAGTTTACCACCAGCCTTTTGCAAAACCAAAGGCAGCATTTGCTGCCTGGAATATCTGAGTGGCAAGAAGGCAGAATTGTTCTTGGCTTACTCCAGCCAAGTGACTGGCATGTTTGGAGGTCTGCTCCCTGTGGCAGGAGGGAGAAGGGAGAAGATCAGGAAGAGAACTGGGAAAAGATGCAGTGTGAGCAGGCTGGACAGATTGCTGAGAGACAGAATTGAAGGGGACACTGCTTGTTAGAAAGAAAACAAGCAAAATTTTAGGTTTGTGTCAATCTAGTTGTCCTGGGTCAAATCCAGTGGAGGTTGGCCAGCTTCCATTAGCTAAGCAGCAGCCCACTGCATATTCCGCTTGGGGGTTGTTGTCTCATTTCTAGAGGCCTTAAAGACACCTGCTAGATCTCTCTGCTACCACGGCCAAACACTGCGTACAACTGAAAATATGCTTTGTTTATTTAAATGGAACTCTAACAGACTGCCCGATGTCAACAGCAGTGAATCTGTTTATCCAGAAAACAGGTGCAATGGAAGCAAGGGCTCTGCCCTCCCTTGGCACATAACAGGGTGCTGGCAGCCGAAGGAAAGGGAAAAAGCCACAGTATAAGAGAGGTCTAAAGGATCAATAAGGGCAAGAGGGAGATATTTGAACCTCCCCTCTCCGGCTTCTTTTTATCCCAAAGGATAAATTCCCACATTTACTCCTGACTGTGAGATAAGATGGTGCTCTTTGGCATTATGATCTCGCTAAGTGATACATTTTTAGGACATTTCCCAGGGCAGTAGTCTCTTTCTGGACCATGTCCCACCATTTTTCCCGCCCCATGGCCCCACACTCCAGCCACAGTGGATGACTGGTCACGGATCAGCTGCAACTGTGGGATCCCAAGCTGTGAGAAGCCCTGCACCACAGCTCTGTAGGCATGTCAGATGCAGCACAGCTGCAGGCAAGTGTGAAATGTGTGTCCAAAGCATGAGTCACTCGTTCCTCATGCAGGCTGCACACAAGGCCAAAGGCTACTCTTGTTTCTTCTCTTTAAGCACTGCATTCCCTCACTGCAGTTTGGAGCTAGTTACCTTTTCAACATGCAGACAGCACACCTTGCTCTGACATAATCTATGCTGGCAGACAGATAATATGTATGGGAGGAAAGGGAAGGAGTAAGAAGTCTCATCTTGCAAAGAAGGTTTTGTGACTTAAGTTCATTCCTCCAACACATGCATTTGGAGAGAAACACAAGTCCAGAGAGTCCAAGTCTGGTCCTTTTTAGACAAAAATCCAAGGAGACCCAAGTAGCAAGGTACCAGGGCTAGAAAACCAGAACAAGAGCTGCAGGAAGAAAGAACAGAGGCTCTGTGTGTCCTCACAACTCCAAATGTAATACACGTAGGACTCTAAAACACATTAGAACAAGAATATGAATAGATGTTTAAATAGACTGTTATCATCTAGTATATCTCACAAATCTAATCAACAGTAACTAATACTACAAAAAGCCTATTCCAGTGGCATCAGATGTAGCATTTAATAGTCGATTTGCAGTTTCTTTCTTCCTTTCTGAATGATTTGCTGATGTTTCATATCTAGTTCTGCTTCTGTCCCAATCCACATTCCCCTCAGGTCATGACCATACAAACACCTCTGTCTGTCTCCCATTCCCCCTTTTCTCTCACCTACCTCAGCAACAAACTCTCCAAGGCGTTTGTTTACTCTCACTGTTGGACTGTGGCAGATGCACATCTCTGAAAGCAAAGTCAAGGTACCACCAAGTATCTGGATATACAAGTGAGCCTACCCAGCCTCTACCCCCGAACCTCAGCAGCAGTGAGTTTCACCAGATCAGATTCCTGATGCAGGACATGGAGTTAACAGTCTGACAGAGGAGTAACTTTGTAAATTATATAAATGCATTTTGATAAAGCACTGATGACATGTTTAAGTCCTAAGCTATCAAAAAACTTTGAAGCAAAAGTTCTGAGCCAAAGTATGTACCCAAGTTCTCTGTTAAACTGGGGTCCGTGTCCTGATTTGAACCCAGCTCTTCCCGTCCAGCACTGAGTTCGTGGAGGACAACTGATCAGCTAGAGAGCGAGACTAACAGGATCGGATTCCCTACTTCCCAGGGGCACGGGAGTTAGGTTCATTAGTACGAGGTACTCAAATACAAATCAAATGGATGCAGAACACAGTAGTAGTAACAATCCCTTTTAAGCAAGAAGACACAGGGGAAATGTCAGACACAAATGTGGACGAGGGTACAGTCCAGGATGCAGCACAAAGTCTGCTGAAGCTAGTGGGTCTGAGAGCAGTCTTAGAAACCAAGTTTTAGGTACCTTGTTTAAACAAACAAAAAAAAAATAAAAAGGACATATTTTGATCCATGACTGAATGCAGCTAAAGGGAACAGCTTTTCCTAATTATATTTATCAGGACAATCTTTTTTATTTAAACACTTGCATAGTTGTAACAATGTTATCTAATTTTGGCAGAGTAGAATAGAGTAGACTAAAATTAGGTTTGCAAACATGCACTAGGAGACACAAGGCTTCACATGACTCATCTACTTCTCTACTAACAGCCTCCCTGATACAATAATGAAGGGATCCTCAGCAAGGATGATAATTTCTCAATAAAGGCAGAAGATTTAGAGTAACCGTGTTATGAGCAATAGGAAGATACTGCATTTGCCCTGAGGTAGCACATTCATTTTCAAGACATCTAGCATTAGAAAACCTCTTACCTGAAGAAGGTACTTTTAAATATTTTCCTGGAAAGGTAATTAAATCTGAATGAATGTGTTAAAGCCTATATATCCTCACCTCCTGCCACAGGTCGGCTTTGCTGGGAAGTCACATTATAAAACAGTATGACATGGAAATAGACATACAACTTTGTCCAGGAGGGGCAGTACAAAAGAAAAACACCTAAGTAGAAGCTGTTTCCAATAGAAGTGTCACAACCTTAGTAGGTTTACACCCCAGGAGTCTCACTATCCCCATTTTGCAGACAGTGCATCTGTTTTGCTCAAAACCACCACAGTGTTAGCACAAGTCTAGGAAGAAATTCCAGGTCTCCCCAGGCCCTGCTCCCAATCCACCCACCACATCCCACCATCTTCTTTCTGAAACCCATCCTGACTCTGGGTCTCTGTAACAGGGGTGGGGACCAGAATAAATCTGACAGTGTTCTGCACTAAAATGGTGAAGCTGCTGAGCTCAATACTTTCTACCTTTATCCTTCCAGCTCAGAGAAGAGCTTCTACATGCCATACATGCCTCATGCTCTCTAAAGGCTCGGCCAACGCACAACACTGCTGGAACAAGGCTCTTCCTATCAGTGCCTCCAAGATCATGCACGCAGGCAGCAAAGTTACAATACTCTGAGACACAGGGGGCTCTCTGTGAGCATGCATTCTAAAAAATGTAGGTAGTTAATCAAAACAACACTGGGAGATGCACACTGGTATAGGAAAGACAGATTGTTTCACTGACAAGGATGGCAGAAGGACAAACACTGTGCCTATCCTGCACACAAGAAGTATGGCTTCAAGTTCTGTGCATACAACTCAGGTAAAATTTATCATGGCACTATTAAAGCTGTGATCATCTCAATGCAGACACTAGGTTCAGCTTAGTTGACTGCTTTTTGTCCAAATGAGTTGAGTAGTCTCTGCACAACCCAGTGCTGCTGGGGAGCATTAGACAACAGCCTACTGATACACAGGCAACTACATCCCCACTGACAGCTGCAGAGGGTCATACCAGCACTTAGTCAATGACAGATAGCTGAAGGGCAGGGAAGGCAGGCAGAAATGGCAGCCCTGGGGCTAAAAGTGGTGAACTGACAGTTGGAGCTCAGGGAGGGATAAAAAGTGATCTGCACCAAGGGAGGAAGCCTTGGAGTCTGACACGGGAGGCCATAGAAGAGGGCAGAGTGGTTTTCTAGTTTCAGTCCTAGATTAAACTTTTCATGCCATTTACCTACCTACCTACCTTCTATTTCTGGTTAGACTCCTGAGGCTTTATTCCAGTAATGGTTTCAAATTGGGCAGCTAGGAGAGGTAATGGGAAAATACCCACAACTTCTCTTTGTACTCTTCTCCCACAGGGTCAACTGCTCTGGTGCCCCTAGTCCTCCCTTTTCCCATAGGCTCTTGGGTGCCTTCCCTGAGGAGCTCTCACCTTGGGAACCAGGCAATACAGAACTGCCCTGGAGTTTGAACAGCCAGGCCAAGGCAGGCTATAAAGAGCTCCTGATGCTGGAGGCTGAAGAGAACAGGAATGTGTAAAACTGGGGCATTATGATAAGAAGAAAAGTTACTATTTAACTGATTTAATTGGTGTGATTGAAGGCACCATGCCTCATTTTATTGTTATAGGAATATGGAATAGCCACGTATCATTCTCTCTCCCACCTTATACCCAGAAACATAACAGCACCAACATCTGACTGACTGGGAATAGCTCCATTTTCTCTGCAAGCAGAAAGTCAAGGAACTTTGTATTTTTTAAAAAGGAAAACTGAGATTAGACTTGACATTTAGAAGCTTCCAAAACTGGCAGGCCCTAGGGCCAGGGACTTTGCAGTCCCAAGAGGGCAGCTGTGCAAATTTAAAGAAATGAAGTGCAAGGAAATTGCATAAGTTGACCTCTCCTGCTGCAGCAGGGAGAGAAAGCCCAACACTTCCATGCTTCACTGGGCAGGCATTCATGAAGATGAGTAAAATATTATGATCAAAAGCTGCCTCCACAAGGAAACTCACCGAGGCAGCTGGTCTCCATCCCATCTTAAAAATTCAACTCTACTGGTCCCTGTAGAGGAGCAGCACCCTGATACAAGCACATTACCTGCGGCTTTCTTTTCTTATATGACTTCACAACACTTCTTATGTCTGTAGATGAATGAAGGCTCTTTGCATAACCACTGTCACTTCCCTTGCAGACTTCGGCAGCAACCTCACAGAGGGGAATTGAGTCCAGCAAGCCAGTGAATGCATCTTTTCTTTCTTAAGGAACTGCAACACAGCATTTTCTGCCAGAAAGAAGGCTCAGTTGTTCAGCACCTTTTGAACACATGCTTCCAGAAGAAAAATATCTGCCACTATAATTAAGGGTAGGGTGCTTAACTAAATATTTCTTTTGTCAGCCATTCATTTTAAAATGAGAGTTTATTGCCACATTATGCCATTTCAATATTGGATTGCCCTCAACCAGAACATCTGTGTACTTAACCAGCTGCTTTAAACAACTGCCTCCTTTAAAACTAAGTCAAATAGATTATGTGGGTTTTTATAGCCAAATTTCACTATGAAGTTCTTTCTCTCATGTGCCATAGCTGGCAAGAAAAGAATTATCAATTCATTTCCAAATTAAACAGAAAACTAAAAAAAACCCCACTCTTTCTAAAGGGACAGCAACTACCACCCTATAGCTGTGATAAAGATGTTAGCACAGGAACATTTGAAATTATTTATATATTCATCTGCGTAGTGTTTGCTGAGACATTTAGAAACATTCCCGTGGAAACACACAAGTTCAGTCACTCTGCAGCTGGCAAGAGCAGGGGAGGAAGAGATAAGCTCCTGGGACACATGATTTGTAGCCTTTAGTTCAACATAGTCTTGGTTGGTGTCACTATTGGCTCCAAATATTCATGTGCACTTTTCAACACACAGCAGTCTCGCTCAGAGGAGTGAGATGCAAAAGCTTAATCAGGTGTAATAATGGATATGGGATTTCTTATCCCAGAGCTCAGCTTTTAAAACTAAAAGTTATCAGTTGTCCCTGTGACAAAGACTTTAAAATGTAAACTGGATGCATTGGGCCCTTCTGCCCCAGTTTTCAGAAAGCAGGAACCATGCTTAAGCTCCATGCTTGAGCTGTTTGCTTTCATTAGTCCCTGGTATTTCACTGGTTAATGAATTATAAGCCAGACCCAGTGCAGAGTAAAGTAGTCCTGCATAGAGAAAATCCTCAGCTACACAAAACACAACAATTTGAGACCTTGACAAGATGATGTAAACAGGAGCACACGGATTATTTTCTTGAAGGGAATTTCCTTTTCAGTATTTACAAACTACTGTACCAGTGGAACCAGGCTGGTCTAGAATGACATTTAAAACAAAACACTTCAGAAAAACAAGTGGTTTCAGGAAAATGTCAGCTATCCCAGCTTCATTAACTAATTGATTCAAAGCATGAAGACAGTAACACCCAACTGAGATGACAAAAGTTAGTCATTGTAATGGACAGACCAAGGGAAACTCAGATACACTTTGATATATCCACTTCTGTATTTCAGTTGTTTATTACATCAGGAACCTTTTGAAATCCCCTGCAACTCTCTCCATGACTTCTCCAGCATCCCAATGGACAGATAGGTAGATCACAAAGGAAGTTATTCACAGTCTTCCTCATTTGGATAGGTTTTATTACCAAGGAACGGGTAGCTCTTTGGACTTTGGTACGCATCTTTCCTGTGGAAAGCTTTACAACACCTCTATACAGACATTTCCATGGTTTAGGTGTTATTGCATGTACATAATAGAGCCAGAACACAACAAAATGCTAGCAAACCACAAGGCACATCATACAACAACATACAGAGAAGGCTTTTATAAAGTCTGTATGAATATACAGGGGCACACAATATCAGTGAGGACAAATTAACCTGAGAATACCGATGCAGTAGTGCCCTGGGAAAGTGGTCTTCAGATGGCTGTGTAAGTATCACTGGCACTGCATTTAAAATACATTTCAAGGAGAATTTAAAGTAAACTGAAAGAACAAGAACATCACAGGGATAAGGTAAGAATCAGAATAACAATGAACAGAACCACTAAATGTTCCCTACAAGAGGGCAGCAAGTGATCTCAATGGAAGAGGTGCAATCAGCTATGGGAAACGCTCCAAGTAACACTGAAGCCACTCTCTATCTTTCTGCTTGTACCCCAATCAGAAGGCAAGTTCTATCTTAACTAACATCGTATTTTACAAGGAAGCTTATTTACTACATTTTCTGAAATAAAAAGATGCATTCAAGTAGTAAACCAAATTCAAAGCTGTCATCTTGTCCAAATCAGTGAGACAGTACCTAGGTCATTCCCATGTTTGTACTCTAGAACAATGTAAATCTAATGGACATTAAAACACAGGGGCCAGAAGCTGAAGTAAAGAAGACGAATGAAAGTGCCACATGCAAAACCCCACTATAAAAAAGGTAAACTGCTGCAAGCCACAATTTGAGCCAGATGACATATTAGAGCTGCTTACACTCTTCTCAGTTGTGCTTCACCTCGCCCGGTCCAGACAACCTCTAAGTGTCAGTTCTTCATTTGGACTCCCTTAAAATCAGAAGAAATAAAAGTGTTTCTAGAGCATGCTTCATTTACTCCTAAAGTAGGTGGCTAAAACAGGTCAGATGAACCACGTTAGCAGCAGTTTTTTCTCTCCATTGATTACACAAGGATCCTACAGGGACCAGGGCGGATGTAGACATTCAGAGTCAGGAGAAATGGAGCCCACCTCAGACATCTGCACAACTGCATTCACAGCACTACTTATCCTCTCATGGTTTGAAAGTGGGGCTAATTTCTCCCGTGGAAAAGAAGACACAAGTAGAAGACAACCAGACATCAAACTAGTAACTACTACATGAACATTTTCATGAATACCATTAAAAACCCCCGCATTTATTTGATATTTACCTTTAAAATAACTAACATTAATTTTCATGTGCTTTTCTTTGAATAGTCCTTCTCAGTCATATTTCCATGCCTATTTCTCTGAGATTTGCATCTTCTGACCTGACACTTTCAAGTTTACCACCATGTTCCCTTTTCCTGTTGCCTATTAAAATCATGCACTAATGAAAAAAAATAATTCTTTGCTGTCTGCCTAAATTTGACTATATATAAATAGACACATATATATAAAAGCCCACACATTCTGCCATTAAGCGTAGCAGACAAGTAGATTTGAATTGAAGTAGTGTAAACAAACATACAGCCTTTTGCCAAATCTAATGGATAAATATGAGTAATTCCTGTCTAGAAGGCACACTTGAATCACTGCACAATAAATTGGGCTAGAAATCAAAGCAAAGTGTCATTGTCTCCATCCTCAATTCTCACAGCTGCACCGGGGAATGTTCAAGGAAAGTGCTCACATAATACAAATGCTTTCATTTTAATCTGAAAATGGTTTTCATTTACAGAACAACATAGAAATAAACACACAAAAATATACAGATATGTAAGTATCCGTATATATATAAACACACATAAAGTTTCAGAGGGAAGACATCCTTGGACAGGAGATACCCACAAAGCAGCACCTAGATCTCACTCATCAGGGCCACTCTCATGAATTAGGACACCCTGTACCTCAATTTCTCTGCCTTTAACACAGCAGTAAGTAACCTCTGTTTTCTTTCACATTTATGGATGAAAACATCTCTGCTCATTTTAATTACTGTCAAACAGTACCTCTCACTGAGAAAAGCATGGGATTGATCCTGCCCATGCCCCAGCACCTTGGGCAGAGCAAAGTGGGGGAGATCTCACAGCCTGCAGGAGGCCAGGACGCCACACTGCCTTGGGCTGCTGGCTGGATATTGCCACGCTGAGGGGGAGGAGGCAGTGAGGAGAACATTTGGAGGAGGGTGCGTGCCATGGCAGACTGGTGCAGCCACACTCACGTCATGGGGGACACGCACTGCAGTGCAAAGAGCCCGAGGCAGCAATAGAAACCAGCTTCTCACCAGCCCTGCCACACAACCTTCCCCCTGCCCACACAACGCTGTGAGCACATCACTGCTCTGTGGCCCCTACGTCACAGAATCACAGAATATGCTGAGTTGGAAGGGACCCACAAGGATCATCGAATCCAACTCCTGCCATCCCCAAGAGTCACACCATGTGCCTCAGAGGATTATGCAAACACTTCTTGAACTCTGGCAGGCTTGGTGCTGTGACCACTTCCCTGAGAAGATGCCTTGCCTGATGTCCCCCAGGACATAGTTGTCCCTCCTGGCTGCCAGGGCACTGCTGACTCAGATTCAACTTGCCATCAACCAGAACCCCCAGGTCCCTTTCCTGGTACTGCTTTCCAGCATCTCATTCCCGCATCTGGTCATACATACAGGGTTGCTTCATCACGGGTGCAGAATCCAGCAATTTCCCTTCTTGAACTTCATGTTTGTTTAAATGGAGCCCCCCTGCTCCCTCAGACTGCTGCCCTGGCCCAGGGCTGCCCTCAGTGAGGAGCAAGCAGAGCCCCTGGCAGGTACACTGCCGCAGTGCTCATGGTCTGGGGCGCTGTGCCCCGTGTCTGCAGGCACACATGCACCGTGTCCAGCAGCATCTGCACTAAATGTCATCACTAAAGACAAATCCTCAGCTCTCTGGCACAACCACCACCGTCAGATTTGATCCCCTCTCAAATTTACAGAGGTTTGGGTCTGAAGACTAGAGTCTGCACACTGAACACCAACTACAAAAAAACCAGATGACTCTTCCAGTCCATGTTCCTGGATGGATGGCTTCCATTGACACACATTTCTGGAGGTTGCAGCAAGCACTGGTGTGAGAGGCTGCAATTCCAGCTAACTCAGTGCACCTGCACCACCCTCTTGCCCATCAACTCTGTCCTCATTTGCCTCAGCTTGCTTGAATATCGAAGTAATACTCAAACTGACAAGCAACACCTGTTTCCACAGCTACTTTCCACACCCAGCTACATCTAATCCTTGCTTCATTGCCTTCTTTAAAGTTTAATAATGGTTTCAGGGAGCAGTCTTAGCCAAGTTTCTGACTTTTTTACTTAATGCTTCCGTGGCTGAGCTCAGACATCTGAAGGAATCTAGGTTTAAGTAATCTGCTCAACACAGAAAGACCTAGAAATATGCTTTCTTCTCATCATCATCTTAAACCACAAGTGCAAAGCTGCAGTGTAGTGTGTATTTTTTCACTCTAGCAACGCAATGGCAGGGGTTTGCTTCCCTTGCATTGGATTTTCTCAACAGTTCCTCTCCCAGATGAACTCAATATAAATAAAGATGTACATCTCAAAATGCACTCTTAAAATTAAAGTTTCTATTCACAGTACCCACCAAAAGGCTCTGTATTATCATTTTAAAATACTGAGAAACAACTAAAGGACCTGACAGAGTTTATAGATTAGCTTTAATTTAAACACATGTAATTTACAAGCATGCAATCTGACTGTAAAGATTTTTAAACCTCAGAGGTCCTGAGAAAGCACCAGAAACTTTAATTTAGCAAAGCACGACCAGCTGAGTGCTGTACTTGGCTCACAACACATACTGGGGAAAGTGATGGGGAAAGCCCCAAGAAGTAAAATTGGAGCAGGCTCTCCTGGCTTGGTGGGACCCCAAAGGTGGCAATCCCTGTCTGTGGCAGCAAGGCAGTGTCTGTCTGGCTCCTACCTGAGCCCTGAGCTGGGGCTGCCATCCTCAGCATTACCCAGCCAGCCAGACCGACTTTAGGAACTTCAGACAGAATAAACCAAAAAAGCAAAGCAAAACACATTCCAGACCTCAGGGGCCAAATTGCGCATCTACAGGGAAAACTGGTCCCTATCTGACCCCTTGCTTTCCCCTCACCCACACACACAGGAGCAGCCAGCTGAACTCCCCAGTATTTGGCAAACGAGGTTATCCTGACACAGACCCAGAGCCACACAAGTGTGGCTGGAACTGGAACATGGGAAGCTGCAGGGACGGAGCTCACACCCACATCCAGTGGTTGTGTACTTCCAGGCACAGATGTGATTTTCTTCTGGGAGAATAAAACTGTACCTGAAAGGAGCAGGGCTGCAGTGGGAGCTGAGGTGATGCCAAGTGCACTGTGTCCCCTCCAAACAACCCCTCTGCTTCCTAAGTCTTAGGGCCAGGAAATCACATCATATTTCAGAGTTGATTTCCTCATACTTCAACCTTCAAAACTAGGATATTGTTACATCTTGGTCAGCAATGTCAGAATTTTCCACAACAAATCAGACATTGTTTTCATGTCAAATTACCTAGATACCCTACATGGGCTGTGCCCTGTGGGTACTTCATTTTCACCTTCTTCTGTAATAGCACATTTTCTTTCTTCTCCTTTTCACACTGCACATTAGAAATAGTTTAAATAAACACCTATCTTTGTTTAATGAGCTTGTGCTGTCTGAGCGAGCTTTGAAAATACCATTAGTTATACAGAGTAGCTAAAAACTGCTATAGGGGAGCTATTGACATGAATGCATTACCTCCTATTAGTACTAATAATCTTGCCTAACAAGCCAGTACAGTCTTTGAAGTGTCATCCTCAAGCTCTGAGGATGACACAAGCTTCTCCAAATGCAGTGGTGGGTTTTTACCTATCCTTTATACTAGAAGTCTTGAATTCTTTGCTGTTCCTCTTGCTATAGAAATGTCCCGATACCGCAATAGAAATGTCCCGATACCACAACAGGACCAGTCCAGCTGCACCATATAACACATTTACATTTGACTCAACAGACTGCCTTACTTGCTTTAAAGCGTGTTGAAGCTTGGGCTGCACTCTCTATTTTTAAAGGACATACAGTGATGGTGCAATTATCTGGCTTAACTGGGACATGCATTTATTTATGCCCAAGCACTACTGTAGCGTGTGACCTAAGGCACTGGCTCTAGGCAAGAACCTCTTTTGCCAGTGACAGGGTCACAAGCAAAATGCATTTCATTTCATCTAACAGCATTCTTCTGGGTTATACGTGAATTTTTTCTTGACTTTGTCCCTCTTGTGTATGTGCTTTGACCACCATCACCTACCTATATTGCTCTGTCAATTGCTAACATGTGCTGATACATCTTACTGATGATATAGAAATCATACAGGATATATTCTAGCCTGCCAGCTTTAGTGTATTCCTGTGAAAGATGTCTTCAACTATTAGCCCTATTTTCCTTTAACTTGATGCACTGAAAAATCATACATGTAAGAAAATAGCAGCTTCTACAATGTTAGAGTCAAAATGCCTGCTCCCTCCATTCTGCAGTACACACAGACAAGTTTAGAATCACATTTCCCACATTCTTTAATACTGAAAAGCAAACAAACTTTCAAATAATTCAAGTATTCCATGTCTGTGTGAGCCTTTAAAGACAAAGGCAAATTTTCTACATAAACAGCATCCAGCTGGTTCTCCTCCCTGGATTAACCAGAGCAGATACATGCTTTTGTAAAATCTGATCCATGTAAAATGAATTTCTCTTGATTTTTGAAATATGGTTCTTATATTTCCATTTCCCAATTAAAACAAAAATGTGACTTTGATCTCAAATAATTTGCAATGGATGTCAAAAAGTCTTATCTGTTACTTCCATTTTAATGCCACTTTATAAGAAACAGCCCCTTGCCAAACAGCAGCCAAGATGTGATGGCTGGGCAGAGCAGTGTTAACTCCATGAAATGGCATCAAAAAGTGCTGTCTCATCAAGCAAAGACAATCTGTGGAGGCAAGGTTGGCAGAAATAGTTCTTTTATTAGACCAATTCTTAAAATCAGAAGGAAGGTCAAGCTTTCTGATACAAACCCCTCCTTTAGTCTGGAAAGAAATTTCAGTCATCTCCCTAAATTTTTATCTGTCTTTTTCTCCTTTTGTTTTCTTTAAGCCTGGCTTTTCCCCATTTTCCTTCCCTCCCATAGGAAAAAATAATGGGAAACTAGTTTGATGCTCTACATACAATTTATATTTAAATGAAAAGCAGAAGCTTTACTTCAGAGAATTATCTTTCTCCTGGGTGGCCCTGATATTTTCTTAATTTCTTTGTTTGAAACTTTCAATTCAGATCTGTAAAGGGCTGTGTAACCATAACCTTGCCTGGTTTTGCTCGTCGTAAAAACTGGTTTAATACAATATATTCCCTCTCCCTTCAAACACTGTCTCATTTATATCCACAGGTTGTGACCACTACAACAGCACTTGGATAGCATATTTTATGGAAATACATCAGTTTCCCTAAAGACAGCACCATCTCTCATGCTCTGTAGCTAAATGCCTCAGACACTTGCCCTGTATGTGGGCAATCCAGATTTAAAACCAACCCTGTATGATGGCAAGAACAGTTTTCCATCCCAAGTAACCCAGAATCAGACAAAGCAGAATTCCGGTTTAAGCCTTCCTATCCTGAACCAACACGGGGACACCACATTGCAGACCCATCCACGCCAAACCAATCGTACTACAACAGAGTATCAAAGTGTGCAGTTCCACCAAAGAAGAACTGAATAGCTGTATCCACATTCCGTTACAGATTCAAATCCTCAATTCTGCATCTGTAAAACAGAGCCATCATCCTTGAGCTCAGCCTAGCAATCTTTGCTGGGCTATTATCCTCCAAATTTCATGGCATTTTGCAATATCAACTCCATCTGCTTCATGCATCTTTTGCTTGGGAAAGTTTTCCTCTACATTTCTCTCACCCAGATCCCTTTCTTTCTTCTTCAGGGCTCATCTTTGCTTTTATTGCACCTAGATGGAAAGAAATGGGCTATTTCACAGACTCTTCAACCTTCCCCTACACTAGCTGCAACATAGAAAAACTAAGTGTCAGTTTTTTCTACCTGCTTTTGAAAACACCTGCAAACACCCAGTGGACAATTTTTTGTTCTCATAACCTTATCTGAGCCATCTTATTGTCTAGTAGGAGTAGGCAATGGTTTCTAAAAGAGACAGACTCAGCTTGCTATGCTGTCCAAAGCAGGAAACTAAACCCCTGTTCTCCCAGGGTGGCATGAAGAAGCTTCCCACCTGCTGATCAGCAACTAACCCGCAACTCTAGATATCACCTTAAAGGGAGGAAACTCTTAAACATTTGACTTTAATACTGTGTAATCTCATGCACCAACACAGCAGCACATTAATATGAACAAACTTCAACATTTGTTTTGAACTTTGACTTTTCAGCTATCTTGTCACCTCATTTTTGTTTTCCCACATGTGTGCTTTTAACAAACTTTCATGAAGCTTTGTACACGCCACTTAAATCATGGGGTTTTCCACCTCATTTTACAGGCAGCTGATCTAAAACACACAAGCTTGTATGATCCCAATCTGAGATAAGTGAATGGACACACCTTACACAGAAAGTCTTCAAGGACAAAAGGCACTGGCTTGAAGAAATCTTACAGCTCAAAGAGGGTTTGAGATATGGCTCTGGGCACAGGCTCTTGTGTAGGAATGGTGGGGAGCAACTTTCCCTAGTTTCTGCCTGTTCTTGCACAAAATCTCAAGGGGGAAGGAAAAGGTCCAGTGAGTTCAGTGAGGAAAAGAACAGTGAGCTCCTCAGATGAAAAGTGATTCTAGTAATGAAGCATCACCTTTAGTGTCAGCACTTTTTCCCCCCTAAACACTGTATCTTATCCACCTCTAGCTGATGAACATGCAGCTTCTGAGAATGGTGTTTGTGCAGTCAGCTTCTTCCAACAGCAGATGCTGAGAGGTCCTACCCTTCTTCCTGTGCACAGAGAGGCACAGGTCACCCCATCCAGCTCTGTACTCCTGATTCTTACAGGATTCAAACCAGGTCCCAGGAGAACAAGTCAGGAGTCCAGCCCAACTCATGCTAGAATAAGTAGAAAAAAGTTCTTTCCCCTTAAAAAGAAAGGATGACTGTTAAGTGTTAAAATATAGGAAGAAACCCCCTTATCCTGTATCTACCTTAGGAATAGCAGTAATAACAGCCCAGCAAATTGATCCATTTGGCCTTGTTGCACAAGAAAAGACAAGAGGAAAGTTGGATATCTGCACTGTCATGTAGCTGAAGTTAAAGGCAGGGAGAGGGATAATTAGCACCTCCGGGAGACACTAGGATAGTAAAATCAAGCAACCACCCCTGGTGCTGCAGGTAAGAAGCAGTGGACAGCAGTTGTTTTCCATGGAAGTTCAGCTAAAGTGCTTTAAATCTTTATGGACTTTATACTAAGGCTTAGAAAACGCAGAGAGGACTGAGAATGACTTGCTCTAATGGATGCCCATAGGTGGATTTAAAAATTATCATACATTCCATTCTTTAAAGAAACCATCTGTACTCACGTTTGCTTTCATTTCAAAGATTGACATCAATTTCCATGTGTCTTGATAACTACCTACAGTTCTGAAAAGTGTGTCTGGATCCTCATTAAACAACAGCAGACACTTCTTGTTTGTGAATATTACTACAAGGTTGCTTAAAAAAAAAGGAGGGGGGAATAAACATGTTCTGGAGATGAGAGAGACAAAAAAAGGGAGGAAGGGATAAACATGTTTTGGAGATGAGAGCAACAAGAGAAAAATGCAAAAGCAGGTTACCATGGCCAGAAGGCAAAGGGAATGGAGAGGAAATTCCTTGGTTTCAGAAATGAATTACACTGCAGTAGATCTCAGGTAGTTGAACCAAGCTGTTGGTACTAGGGAGACTGGTGTTCTGTAGGGTGTACAGCTGGACTGAGAAAAGATGAGAACACTCCATACTTCCACCAACAGCCCCATGTTTCAGGCACTAAATACACACACCACAAACAACTGACAATGATTTTAATGTGACTGGACATTAGCTCCTAATATAGACAGTGGAGCTACTCCAATCCAACAAACATCCTGGGACAAATCTTCTTTCATATTTACCTTTGGGATAAGATTATACATCCAGGTATCAGAACTTTTTCCCCTTAAAATCTGGCTAAACCTGACTTCACCATCTCTCACAAAGGATCTCTAGCTATTTTTCTCTTCCATAGAAATACTACAACATAGCCGCTATGAGAATAGTATGTGCTTATCTTCATTTCCAGCAACAGTATTCTCACATTACTTCCTTAGAAGCATTTCTCTCCACTTCAAATGTCTCTGTGCTAAACCACTGAAATATGTGGCAACTGCAGTGTCAGTTGTCACAGGGAAAAATATGTCAGCAAAAACATTTGATTCAATCTGCTGTTTAAGGAAGCAACATTTCCTCAGGGTGTATGCCTTGTGTGGATAAATAACAACTGTCCAAGATCCAAGGATCTAAAATCAATTTTCAATATCAAAGGGCAGATTTGAGGCAATCACCTTCAGCAAAAGAAAAACGTGAAACTAGTTTCTCTTCCTTGCGTTGTAGTGTAACGCAAGTTTGTTTCAGGAAAAAAAAAAAGAAGATAACACTTACCCTCTCAGTCACAAAATGAAGGGTGAGCTCTTAAGTGAAGAATGATGCAAAGGGTATTCTAGATCTTAAGAGGAACCATAGCTTGCAGCTTAGAAGGGGTGGAGATCCTGCAACTAATTGTGGTCTGCCAATAAAACCGTCCTTGGGTTTTCTCCATTTTAAACTTGTTTCCTCCCTTTCATTTTAGCACCTTTTGACCTCAGAAACAACTACTCCCCAGACATTTCCCCCTCCTGTCAGACAGTATTTGGCATGTTTTTCACTAGCTGCTCCATCTAACCTGGAAGGTCAGAGTCACCAACTTGGAACAACAATTTTTTTCATTTCTCTCTAGTGCTGCAATCCCAATACACCTCTATGCAAAAGCTACACTCTTGTAGGAACTGGAACAGTCTTTTGGAAACTCTCCTGATGCTTCTTATTCATCAATATGATCATATTTTTTGTAGTAAAGAACAATAGTCCTTTTCTGTTGTTATAGAGTCATAGAATGGTTTGGGTTGGAAGGGACCTTAAAGATTGTTTAGTTCCAACCTCACTGCCATGGGCAGGGACACCTTCCATGTTCTTGGCATTGCCCCAAACCAAGTGCAGGACCTTGCACTTGGCCTTGTTGAACTTCATGAGGTTCACACAGGCCCGTTTCTCAGGCCTGCCAAGGTCCCTTCCCTCCAGCGTGTCAACTGCACCACAAAACTTGGTGTCATTGGCACATTTGCTGAGGGTGCCCTCAATCCCACTCTCTATGTGCCAGTCCCAATACCGACCCCTGAGGAACACCACACACCACTCACCACTGGTCTCCACTTTGACATTGAGCTGGTGACCACAGCTCTTTCAGTGTGACCATTCAGCCAATTTCTTATGGACCTCAAGTGGTCCATCTGTCAAATCCATGCCTCTCCAGTGCAGAATCAAGGCTGTTGTGCAGGACAATGCCAAATGTTTTGCACAAATCCAGGTAGATGATGTCAGTTGCTCTTCCCTTATGTGACTTGCTCTTCCCTTATCAACCAACACTGTAACCTCATCGCAGAAGGCCACCGTATTTTTCAGGGACGATTCGCCCTTAGTGAAGTCATGCTGGCTGTCACCTCACCTACAGCTTTCTAAAACTGCTTGGATGTCTAAACTGCAGTTGCAGTTTAATTTAATGTTATTTATTTATTATTATTATTTAAGAGGCCTCCTTCTTAGGAATTTTCTGCAGGAAAAGCCGCGGGCAACAGACCTGCATCCCTTTGGAGCACCAGCCTTTTGTCCCTTTGATAAATCATCTTGCTGTTTCTTGGAGAAAGGAGAAGGAAGAGCCACCTGCCTTTTATTATAATTTCCATCTTTACAAAATGATCATGCTTGTCCTTTATACTGCTCTCTAATAAACACCTACCCTGGAGGTACCTAAACTGTCAGCAGTGAAATCACAGAATCATAGAATATCTCCAGCTGGAAAGGAACCATAAGTATCATTGAGTCTAATTCCCTGCTCCTCACAGGACTACCTAAAACTAAATCATATGACTGAGTGCATTGTCCAGGCACTCCATGAACTCTGACGTGTTTGGTGCCATGTTTGGTGTTTCCCTGGGAAGACTGTTCAGTGACCTACCATCCTCTCAATTAAGAACATTTTCTTCACGTTTCTCGTGTCTCACTGTTGGGTCACCAGAGAGCAGAATGCTGCAGTCAAAGTCAGAGCAGGTGTTTGATGGGCACCTGCTGCCAGAATTCATGTTTGCAGAATCACATTAAAACCAGAATTCTTTGCTAATTTGGGCTATTCAGTTTTCTGTTGGGCAGCAGTGACAGGAGAGGCTTAGATGTCAGAATCCTTTGGGGCTGATCCAGTTGTGCAGTTAAACTCAGTCATGGAATTCTTACAGGTACAGTAAACTCAATGCCTGCATCTACTCAAAGACACAGGGGATCACCTGCTTCCAGGAGACTCCACCTGATGCTGCTGCTGCTTTGGGGATCAGCAGGTGAGAGGCTGCACATGCACCACGATACCCAAATGCTTTACATTCATTCTAAACTTTGCTTTCTATTCATCGGTGGGTTTCATTTCCTCTCTTCATAGCCAGCTCGCTTTGAGAAACTCATTTTCCTTCCTGTAGCGTTCTCAGTTTTGCTCGGTGCATGGGGGAAGAGAAGATGCAGTTAAAAATACTGCGATGCCGTGGTGGGCGGTGTAGCAGAAATAGACAGACACCAGCTCACTGCGAAGAATACCAAGTAACATCCCAGAAAGATAAAGGCATGGCAACAAAAGAAAAGAAAATGCATTTGTGTTCTGCCACTAGAGAGCTAAAAATGGGCTGAAGATACCAAATGAGGAATACTGCTCACGGACAAGTGTTCCATCCTCCTGATGGCTTCACATGCAAAGTCATCTCATGACAGTGCGGTCAGCAGGAGATTGTAAAAGCAGGGCTGACAAACAATCTTACCTCCAATTATAAACCAAATGTAGGTGAGCTTTGGGGCTTTATGAAGATGGTGCAGAAAATCAGCAACAAAATGGGCTCAACCAGTATCACACAGCAACCAGAATTCTGGCCCATATGGACTGAGAAGGAGCTTAGCTCTGTTAACCCCCACTTTAAAAGCAATCAAAGTTTTTCAGAGGATATTAGGTTCTTCCCAAGAGAAAGATAAACCAAGCTTGGCCGATAGAAGGAACTATAAGATTATTCAATGGATTTAGCCCCTATTTTTTCAGAGGCTTAAGTCTCTTTTCATCCAGCCAGTAACCACAGAGGTAAGATTTCATCCCAAAGGGCTTTACAAGTAAGTGTTTCACAAACAGCACACCAGGGTCACTTACAGCCCTTAAATGAGACACTTCTTCAGAGAGGTCCAGCAGCTGCTTAACACACCACAAAAATAACCTCACACCATTTTGCCAGGGAAGTGAAAAAGGCTGCATCAAACTGAAATTACTGGGGGAACTCGAGTGGCCAGAGTGCAGGGGTGCCTCTTGCCATGCGATCAGGGTGCCACAGCCCCCACCACTTATCCGGGGACTCCTGAGGGTCTTTAAGGCCCAGTGTGGAGGCAGAAAAAAAAAGCTAAGTAACACATAAAGAAAAGTCATGAACAGGTCTGCATGAGAAGGCAGTACAGGGCTCACCACTTCACTAGACACTTGGGTGCCCAAGCCCTGTAGGATGCACTGGTAGATGGAAACAGCTGTGCTCCTGCAACATGCACATGAGCATCTGCTTCAGGGTGAAGTTAAGATGAAAGGTAAGTGCAAGCCTGAGTTTCATGCACATGGAAGATGGCACCTGTGAGTGTGGGGCTGCCCTTAGGCCAGAGAAGAGTGCCCTCTGCTGCTACATCCACTTTGCTTCCAGGAGCCCATGGGAGGGAGACTTCCACTCCACTGTGCAACTAGACCCTTTTTTTCCTCTTTATTTTGCAAGGTATGTTCTGATCCCATTGAGATCTGAAATAGCCACAAGGATGAGAGTGATCACACCATAAAAAAAAAAAAAAATCAACATGCAGATATAACCTTAACAAAACACCATGGAAATGCCTAATAAAATAGATGCCATTAAAATGCTGCTACACAGAAACCCCAGCCCTACCAGTGCAAAAGAGTTAAAAGAAAATGTCTAGCAGCCTGCACATCAAATGTTAATGCTATTTTCAAATCAAATCTAAGAGAGGATGACAAGAAATTTAATAAGCCTAATGGGTGTATGATCAGCATTTGACCATTCCTGCCATAACAGTAGGTGTCTTTTGGCCCAAGATGTCTAGGAAAGCCACTGAAAGACAGCTAAGGCTTTTAAAGCAGAATTTTTAAAATACCTTTTTTTTCTTCCCCCCATGTAGATTTATTGAGAGTTTCACTCAATTAAGAATAGGACCAAACCAACTGGTTGAAATGCAAACAACTCTGTGGGCATAGTAAGTGGCACAGTAAGTTTGGAGCCCCTTTGCACGTTAATTTACTGCCAACACTCAGCAATGTCAGGATTCCAAGCATCTCCTGACAGTCCTATGACAACAGCAGTTACACAGCATTATCTGGTCTTCCAGTAAAATATTTTGCCTCAGACAGCATCATACTGCACTTCACAAGAGAAATATACACAGTCAGCCTGCATCTCCACAGCCCTTACAGCTGGAATCAGGACATTTGGGGGGTGGGGGGTCCTGTACGTGCTTTTACTGCTTTGGACAGCACTCACTTACACACAGAACCAACTACCAAATCACAAAATAATGGAAAACGCCAATACATTAAATGCTTAACAAAAGGCAGAAACAATGTTAAAAATATTTAAGCTGAGGCTAAAAAGTTTAATTTTCAAATATTTAGCACAGAATGCTCATTGAGTATACAAAGAATCCATCCTCTCATCTAGTTACATACTTGATCAAACAATCAATATTTTGGAACTAAAAAGGGCATTTTTAAGATACATTCTAATAATGATATACAGACAAACATCATGAGGTGATGCCTACTGTTGTTGCAACATTGTCACCGTTTTATCTGGACAATTTTGTAACACAAGTTATAAGAACTGAACACACTAAGCAAACAAAAATTTTAAAGAAGTGAGACACTCCCTACCCCACAACTACTGACCAGAATTTTTTTAAGTCTCAAACTGCTTTATTACATAGAAAAATAATTAAGTCTGTTAGGGAAGGTAGAAATTCTATTTCATGTCTTCAAAAATCTTTTATAGTTTTAATAGACCTCAATACTCACATAAGGATGGAGTTATACTGGGGGTGGGGATGGAGGAGGAGAGGGGGCAGAGGCAATATTGAGCAGAACCAATATCAAATAAAAGGTGCTAATTTTATATTCTAACAATCACAGTTTCTCAAATGTTTGCAAACAACAAACCAACCAACAATATTCTTATTTTAAATTTAATTCATAAGGAATTCTGCAGCTACAAGATTATGAAAAAGACATGTATACTCTGCAGCAGCATAAAATATAATCCTATGTACAATCCAAGCATCAATTTTCTCTTCTCTATCACCATCAGTATTTTATCTTGAAGGAGCATCTGTCAGATTCTTCAGAACCAAAAATAGCAAAGACCCTTTTAAACAGAACAGTTTCTGGTTTATATTTATAACTACACTGTGCTCGCTGCTTCTGGCTGCAAGGCTATGAAATTTGTGCAAGATATAATCAATTACCCAGCTTTGCACTTCATCATGCAGTTTACTCCCGTTACCTGCATCGTACCCTTCAAGCACTTCTCCCCATGCATAGGGTAGAGATTTTAAAACACAATAAATATCTGCATATAGAAGAACTAACTGCAGAGCTGACTGACATTACACAGCAAAAACCTTGTGAGAACAAAAACCAAGCACACTGATGTATAAAACAGACAGCCTACCTGAATTCTTCAAATGCATACATGGCCTAGCAACTACACAAATGCTCTGAAATTTAAAATAATCTTCTTTACGTGCAGGAGGACCATTTAGATTGTCAAACTGCAGCAAAATGCATAATGACGAGACAGTATATTTGAAATATTCTGAGGAGAAAGGGTATGCAGATACTGGCCTGCAGCCTACAGCTCAGCCAGCTGCTGACAAGCAGCAGCTAACAGGGAAAGGCGATAGAGTACCATGTGATCATTCCTGCAAGTCTGATTAATGCAGTATACTCCAAGAATACAGGCTGATATCTTTATTATTCAAGCCAAATAAGTCAAATACGGTACATGACAGGCTTCACAGCTGAATTATCATTCACATGCTACATTAAAATCAGCAAATGCAAGCAGAGGATACTAAAAAATGAAATATATATTTTAACCAGAGAGATTAATCAGGCCCATTCAAGCTGATTTTCTTACCTTGTAGTGATATTTTAGTCTGTTTTTATTCATCTAAACCATCAGTGATGAAACAAAAGACTGCATCCACAAACCTCCCCTTCCATGAATGCCAGAACATTTAAAGTAGTTTATCTGCTAGAAATCATTTCCTCTGTAGTCTGTCCCCAACGACTTTAACTCCTTCAGCCCTGAATTCATTGCCATAAACCCTATTTGCAGTGCCATGACAGCTTTTTAGGGTTTATAGGGTTAATACCAAGAAATCACAGCTGAATGCAACTGAATGAATTGGGGTGAGAGCCAACGGAGTCATATCTGCAAGATCACAGAAGGGAGATGGGAATGAGGAAAGTTGAGCATTTCATGGCATTGCAGTGTGCAAGCAAGGATGCTTCAGCTGCCTAGCAACAGCACACGCAATCCCCATGGCAACAGCGCAGTGAGCGCAGGGGTCAGAGCATCCCCTGCGCACCCCCAGGGGTGGCACACAGGACCAACCTCCCCTGGACCAGCCACACCACCCCTGTGCCGGCCACACCACCCCTGTGCCGGCCACACCACCCCTGTGCCAGCCACACCACCCCTGTGTCGGCCACACCACCCCTGTGTCGGCCACACCACCCCTGCGCCAGCCACACCATCCCTGTGCCAGCCATCCCACACCACCAAAACCTGATCTCAGGGGAACCAAGAGCCAAGAGGCACAGTAGGCGTAGTCTGCACCTACTCTATGTAGGGAGGTCCCACTGATGCGGAGTGTGGAAGGACATGGGCATGTTCCTGGATATCCATGCTTGGCAATGGATAGCACATCCGCTCCTCTGGTATAATGTGGTCTGGCAGAATTGCATGTGGTGGTTGAATAAACACAGCTCACAGTGGGGGAACAGACCCCAAAACACCAGGAGCCAGAGCTTATCATCCCCATAGCAAGCCCCTTGGAAATTCTGGATGTGCAAGAATCACAGGCTAGATGACTCCCATCATCACTTTGCTTAGGGATTGCATGGGTTTTAGCTATGGAAGAGACCAGAGGGACTTTGCCAAGGCTCCTGGCAGCCCCAGCCAAACTCAGCAACATGCTCGGGAGGGACAGGGGTGGTTTTACTGTGGGTTCTGCACACACTAGATGAGCCTCAGCATTGCTGCCACAACCGAAGGATGCCAGTCAGGTAGAGGGCACACAGGCTCTGCCACTCGGCTGCTGGTTGGAGTAGATGAAATGTGAGGACTGCTGGAAATGAGGGACATTCAAACGCTGGGAAATCGACCCCACCCCTGGGAAGGAGAGATAATGGGGCAGTGGGAGAACACACTGCGTGGGAAAGTCATGAGGAGACAGCAAATTCAAAGTCACCTCTGGGGCTGCTCCCCACCTTGACTTGTCTCTTTCTTTTGCTGCTAGGGCTGGTTTCCAGCACAGTTTCTCATATGGAGGATTTTAGCTGGAGTCTGAAACATTCAAACCCAACTACAGCTCCTGAGGTTCACTATAAGGTTCACTCTAAGGCAGTGGCTGCCCCACTGAGCTATGGGATTTGGAGGCTGGAAAACCACCCAAAGTACAGACTGCTACATCTCCCAGACACAGCAGTAGGGGATAGGCCATGGTAACTGTGGCATCTAATCTCACAGCTCTGAAAAATATAAACAGAAAAGGCTGGAATTAATGAAAAAGGCATTCACGGCAAAAAAGCCCCAGCACTGGAAACCGAGAAAATCTACATTTATTTGAGATATGGTGTTTTTAATGTAATAGTGACCTTGGGTTTCATTTTATTTCCTTTAAACAAATGTGATAGTGTTAAGTGACAATAAAGGCACGCTGTAGGAACACTAAAACACATGCAGTCACACCATCTGACAGAAATTAATTCTTCCATGAGAATCCAGCAAGAGAAGGACTGCGGGGTAGGTGCTTCTGGCTACAGCCTTATAAAAGATTCAAATTAGCAGAGAGGAGAACAATGTGACCATCAGGAAAAGCCACCTTCCATATTTAGGTTGAACTTCACTGCAAGTATGCTCACTATATACAGATCCAAGCAGCCAGGTAAGGGTGAGGTACCCCCTTGCAAGCAAGTGTTCTGCTACTGACTTTGTAGGAAACAGTTTTTTACCTTCCAAGTAAGAGCTAAACAAGATCCCTCACAGGGGAGCAACAGAATTCTGAACTTCTGTTTTCTTGTTCACACCAAACTTCTTCTAGCTTGAATCAAGTGGAAGAGGGCTGTTTTCCACCTATTTTTCATGCTATCTAAAATAAAACCCTTTTACAGAATTAACAGCAAACACAAATCAGTGTGTCTTCTAAGTGTTCTTCTCGAAACAAAGTCGACAAAATCACTGTCTGGTCTTCCAATTTCTGCAATTTCTCAGCAGCCACTATGCAAATAAATAGTCAGCAGTTCAAGTCAAGGCTTCTGTCATCAACTAGTTCACTGTGAAGGACTAGAAAGGCAAATATCCTCCAGAAAGCTTTCATATTCAGCAGAGGTCAACTGCTGAAAGATTTCAGTGGGAAAACTTCTTTTAACTTAGTTTATTTTTCTTAGCCAGCACTCTCACAACAGCTGATAGTATTACAGCCAGGGACAGCAGGGCTTCTATCTTGTGAGACAACCAAGTCTCATTTCTGGTTGATTACTAGGATTCCCATATTCAACAGTAAGATCTAAGACCACCATGTACTACTGTAGACATGAATGAGGCTCAGCATGCAGTTACCTAACAGAACTCAAAGGGGCTTCATAAAGTCGCATGAACACATACAATGACCAAATAAATAAATAAATAAATAAAT